>JAGKPY010000045.1:0-179553 GCA_022609225.1 Boeremia lycopersici
ATGCTATAACAAGCTTTAAGTAGCTAGTATTTAGACCTACTCTAGTAAGTATATAGAGACAAGAGTACGTTATATACGTACGCAGCTTTGTGTTCCTATGTTCCTCCTACTCTACTATCTTCTTTACTACGTTAACCTAGGCAGAGCTTATATTAAATAACTATATATTGTTAATTAGGCTTATAGTTATATAATATAGCTGTAACCTACAATATTAATAGAGAATAAGCTAAAGAGAAGCTTAAATATTAAATAGAATACTAGTTTATAATATCTAAAGCAGGTAGGCTTAATCTACTATATATTATAGGCTAAGCTATAGTCCTGCTTATACTGTGCCTGCTTATACTTACTATTCTAGCAGCTATTAGCCTATAGCTATAGATAATAGCTGTAGAGGCACTTACTACCTATATCCTCTTAAGGTAACACTACATCTTAAGTAGTAATGCCTACTAGTATAAGTAGTAGGGTAAGTTACGTATATATAATATACCTTATATAGATAACCACATAGAACTAGGAACTTAGCCTCTATCCTATCTAGGAGGTTATCCTCCTACAGCATAACCTATATAGATATATTAGTAGGCTGTATGTTATAAAGTAAGCAAGCCTATATTCTAGCCTACTTTATAACTATAGCAACATAGTAGGGCTTTATAGTTAATATAGAATATATGCCTACTAGATACGTATAAGCACTAAGGTATAGCAGTAATATTATAGGTGTATAGATTATACTATAGTATATCTTTAAGTGTGTCTAAGCCTAGCATTTCTCTCTAGTATTCCTAGTAGTTCTACTATATCTACTTATATAAGGCTGTAGTCTCCTTATCCTATAGTATCTACTTTAGCTAGAAGAGTATATTAGGGGTATAGCTACTATGTTTTGTTTAGGGCCTATAAGCAGAGTTAGCACTTTACCCTAGGTATATAGTAGAGTAATTACACTAGCTATATTATATAGGTATATTTCTATATAGCTATAGTAGACACTGCTAGAATATCCCTAGCACTATCTATCCCTTCTAAAATAGCAGTATCTGCAGCAGATATAGCGTATAAGAAGTTATCTATAGTATCTAGCAAAGACTCTACCTCCCTCTCTAGTTACTAGGCTAGTAAGTTAGATGTACCTATACTAGATAGTGCTAGTATAGGGGTGCTCCTTAAACTAGCTACTAGTAGGCTCTAACTACCTACTCCTAATACCTCTACTTCTACTACCCTTCTCTTATACTTCTATACACCTATTAGCTTTAGTAGTAGCTTTACCTATTTTATAAATCTCTTATTCTTCTATAGTAGTATACTTGTTATTTTTAGCTATTAGCTAATAGTTATATGTGTTGAATATATATAGTATAATCCTAGCTATAATATATAGTATAGTATAGTTAATTATAGGTAGTAGATATAGGTAAGGAATAGTATAGTAGTAGGTTAGGTAGGTAAAAGTCTAGTTGCTTATAAAGAGTTATAGGCAGTTAGTATAGAGTAGGAGGATATAGTTATCTAAGTTAAGTTCTAACTACTAAGATAAGGTATACTTAGCATGCTATTACTATAAAAGGCAGTTATAATTTATAGTATAGTAATACCCTCTAACTATAGTTTATAGGCGCTATATATAATTATATATTCTACTATAATATATACACCTTGTCCTAGTAATAACTCTAAGGTTCTTAACATCCTTATATTCCTAGCCTAGGTTATTATATATACTATATAGATACTATAGAATTATTATACTATCTGTCCTATTACTCTACCTACCCTACTAGAGTAGTTTCTTAATATTCTAGTGCTTCTTAGTAGTATAGAATTGTACACTACCTTTATAGAAGAAGTAACTACTATAAAATCTAGCGTCCTCTTATATATCTACAAGATTATAGTAAAGGTTCTAGAGAAATACACCTATAGACTATATATAGTTAGCGTATAGAATAATATAAGCTGTAATATCCTATAAGTTTCTTATCTATACCTGTAATAGGTAGGTTCTTTATAGTAAATAGCTAGAAGATATAGCCCTTAGTAATTTAGGACATATATAACTATTTAAATAGCAGTATAGTAATATTAAGCTATAGCTTAGAGTAGTTAAAGTATAGCTAGAATAGGGTAATCTCTATAGGGGCGTTAGTAACGCCTATATAGTGCTACTATAACACTTAATATAGGGAGATATACCTCCCTCCTAGTAAGTTTTCTACTAGTTAAGCTAGATCTTAATCTTACTATCCTACTTATTATATAAGTGTATATAATAGTACTTAATATATAATACCTTATCTAAATAGAGGAAACACTTAAAAGTAATAGTATAAGCAAGGCTTATTATTAGCCTTTAATACTAGCTAGCCTATAATTAACTATTAAGTCTAGCTGTATTAATAGTAATACTAGTATTATAGGTAGTATAAGCATTATACTTGTATAATGCCTTAAGTTAGTTAGTAGTAATTACTTAAACACTCTTAGAGACTTCTCCTCCCTATATCTAAGTAGTTGTTAAATCCCTTATATATAGTCTAGGTCTATATAACACATAGGCTAGTATATACCTTATAATAGTGTAGGCTCTTTATATAACAAGATACCTCTCTAGATAGTATAAGGTTTCTAGTAAAGGTACTATCTACCCTCTCTATCTATAGTGTTAAGGCATACTTAAGCTTATATATATAGTAGTAAGACACTACTACTTATTACTTTATAGTGTGTAACTATAAGAGACTAAGATATTCTTATACCTATGCCTTTACGCTTATTAGATCTAGCTCTTTATAAGAGAATAAGATCTAACTATATACTAATATAGATAAGTAGTTACTTATAGTTATAAGCTATATAAACTTAGTAGGGAACTATTAAGCAAGATACTCTTTATATCTTCTAACCTAGCTAGGGTTTAATATTAGTAAACCTCTTTATATACATAGAGAATAGTAATAAACCCCTTATACCTCTTCTATATTAAAGGTGCTAGCGCTTTATCTAATTATATGTAGATATTATAAAATAGCTTCTATAGACTAGTGTCTATAGCCTTAGAGCTAGTATCCTCCTAAGCTATATTAGATATAATTGCATTATCTAATTCTATCTTATCTTCTAGTAAGAAAAGAAGGTAGAGCTATAGCTTACTAATTAGGGTATACTATAATATTAGCTCCTCTATTAATTAATACGCCTCCTATATATCTATTTTTATAGTAAGGTTAAGGTAGGGGCCTTATATAGGTTGTAGGTTATACTTTTAGTATAGAAATATTATAGGAAACTATAGTATAATAAGCAAGAGCTATACTCTACAGCTAACTAGCCTCTACTAGCTATAGGCTCTAGTCTATACTATACTATCTAGGTTGTTAGGAAGGTAGTATGCTATCTAGGCGTGTTAGGAGGCCTTTCCTCTAATTAGTGCCTATAAGAAATAACTTAGTCTACTTACTAGTATATAGCCCTAACTAGCTTTATACTAGCAACTAATAAAGCGCCTAAACTAAGTAGTAGCAAGGTAGAAGATATAGGCTTAACCTATAATTATGCTAAAAGGTATAGCTCTAGTCTTTATTACCTTCTTTTCTACTAGTTGCCCTCTTCTATAGGCTTATAGTAGTAATCTACGCTATAAGATATAATAAGGTGCCTACCTGCATAGTACTCTATAAAGCTTACTATTCTGCACTACTATACCTTATAATACTGCCTAAGCAACATAAAGAGACTCTTAATTATAATAGAGCCTTATAAAGATCTAAGCATAAATAAGCTAATAGGCTAGATTATACTACCCTATCCTATTTAGTATAGCCTAATCTTGCGCTTTACTAGGCAGCAGCCTGTTTTATATGCTAGGGTTAGCAGACAGAGAAGGAGGTTAAGATGCACAGCACCCTATATATTATAAGATATAGGCTAGATTAGTATAGGCCTACTTATATAAGTAAGATAGAAATATAATCTAATAGTTAATTACCTAAATTTAGTTATATAAGTAGATATTAATCTACTTCTAGTTTATTAGGTATAGCACTAATCTATATAGCTGTACTATATAGTTATTAGTACACCTTCTAGCTGTAGCAACTAGCTATAAACTACTCTTCTATGCGTATAGCACGTTATTAACTATATACTACTAACTTCTACTATAAACTATTAGATTATATACTCCTACAATGTTAATATTAATAGTCTATATAGAGTATCCTAAATTTAAGACTTACTTACTAGCCTCTATAATAATTTAGCACCTCCTACTCTAACTCTATACTCTTTACCCCCTATAACCTTAGAGGTACTACTTACCTAGCGCTAAAGCTGTACTACCCTATCCTGCTATAACTTAATAAGGGTTCTTATAATTAATAATAAGTAACTACACTATATAATAAATAATATCTTACATCCTATAATAGCCTATAAGTATAGAAACAATATTACTATGCTTACTAGCAACTAGCAGAGTAGATCTCCTAACCTTGTTATAATAAGAGGCGTTACAGTCCCTATAAAGCTCTAGTTAACTATATTCTTCTGCCTAAAGGTTCCTTTCTAGAAGGCTTATTTAAAAGAGTTTTATTAACTAAAGGTATAGCTATAATATCCCTTTACATACTCTACTAAGCTAGCTTATAGCTAGTTATAGAGGTCTTCTCTACGTACCTAATAATTAAAGCCTTCTAGAAGGACTACTTATACCCTATTCCTATAGGCTAGTCTTATATAATACTAGCTACTACTAAGCCCCTACTATAGACACTAATTATAGATAAGGCTATAGAGTAGTAAAGGCTTATAGATATAAGAGATGCTGCTCTAGTATATAAGGCCTATAGCTCTAATAAGTTTAAGAAACATTTCTTATATTATATAGGGTTTAGCATTCTATTATACTTATTAAACTAGGCTATTATAACTTAGTACTATAAACTATAAGGTAGACCTTTATTATTTAATAACTAGTACTAAATAACTACTATTACCTATATATAATATATAATATAACTCTAAGGGTGCTTTCTAATAAGTTATATATTTAAGGTAGTAATTATTTCTTACTAGAGATTTATTTATATAGTAGAAGTAGCCTAGCTTAGGTGCTACTCTACTACTGCTAACATAGCCTATAGTCTACAGCCTTTAATCTCTTATAACCTATAGTCTATAGCCCTACTAGGACTAGCCTATAAGTTTATATAGATTCTATATTTACGCACTTATATATATAAGTATAAAAAAATCCCTACCTATATAATAATAATATTTTGCCCTCTAAACTAGATTATCTAACTTATCTAAATCCTTAGTACCTATTATCTAGTATATATATAAATTGCTTATTATAGTATGTGCTTACCTACGTATATAATATACTGCCCCTAAAGTCTACTATATAGCTATAGGCCTAACCCTTTTAGAGAATAGATTACTTACTACTATAGCCTACTTCTTATGTAGACCTAGCTCTTACTACCTACTAACCTATAAGTACTTATATAGACGCAATTTTATACTATTTTTTTTTCTTTTAGCACCTATAGCAAGTAGTAGGCTATAGGCTTATATAGTATAGAGCCTATAGCTTATAAGCCTATGCTTAGAATATTACATTTTTTATTAGTAGAATATTACTTCTAGCCTCTAGCAATACTTCTATTATAAAACACAGTAGCTATTATACTACTAGGCAGAATATTATTATTCTAAGTAGTAATGCTCCTTAACTAATTAGGCCCTATATACTATAACCTTACACCTCTAATTAGAGTTATAATACACCCTACTAGTACTATATCTAGTATATCTACCTTTAGGCATATAGTATATTACGTTACATATATTAAGCAGTAGTTTAGTATAGTATTAATAGCCTAAAGCCTGCCCTATATAATATATAACCCTTATAGCCTAGCACTACTATATACTATAGTGTCTAGCTATACAGTATATTACATTATATAGTAAGTAGTAGTTTAGCATAGTATTTAATAGCCCTAACTTTAAACTATATAAACTATAGGGCCTATAGTTAGCATCTGCTATACACTATAGTAACCCCCTAAGCCTACGCTAGGCTCTACTATAATTATCTGCTAACGCCCCTATCTTACAGCACGTGACCTGGGCTGCTGGGATCTCCCTGCTGCGGCAGCGCGCCAACCCTGGTAGGGCCCCACCTACGCCCGCGCTGGGAACGTTACTTTTCTGACAATAATCCCACATTCTGAGCGGCTACCCCACAACGCGCCAAGCTCGATCCATGCCGATGACGCTCCGCGGAATCCGGAGGACATGATTGGCGAGTGAATTCAGTAGTGTTGGCGAGCGTGCATTTGTCAGGACTTTGTCAAGGTGTTCAGGCAGTAGAGGGGCTGCCAAACGTGTGCCCCACCAAAGATTCACTTTTGGAGACGACCATCATGTTACCATCAGTCTTGGCAGCTTTCTACATATAACTGTCATGAGGACCTCGCGGAGAAGATGACTGGCAATTGTCAGCCAAGACAGCAGCGTGGGTAAAGTATCTGGGATGGTGAGATGACACGATCACTTCTCGAAACGAAAGACGCATCATAAGTAGCATAGGCAAAAGGCGAGACTAACAGAGTAATGCCATTATTATAGCAGTAGTATTGTTAAAAAATGAGTCTGATTTCTAGAGTCAGCGATAGGTGATGGGGAAGCACGTGGTATCGCGTTGTGCACTAGCTAATCTTTGTTTACATCTATCCCACTTTCGTCGCAGATCCAACTCGCAGCTTCCAACATTCAGCGCTGGCGCAACGCCCTAACACTGCAGAAATGGCGCCTCGCAATGCCCTTGCAAACATCTCCTTCACCGTCGATTCGGCTTCAGAAGACGACATGACGCACGACGAGCTCAACCCCATGCCAACGCCAGACTCCAACACGGAAAACAAAGCGCCGGCACGCAAGGCGCGCGGGAAGGCGGCGCAACCAGCCAAAGCCGCTTCTGCGACCAAGGCGACTGCAAAGAGCAAGCCCCCCACCCGCGTAGCCGAGACTAAGAAAGACGTCGCTGCTGCGAAAAAGGCGCCTGCAAAGGTCGGTCGCAAAGCGCTAGCAGAGCGCAAGAAAGACAGAGACGACGATGTAGCGGAAGCGGACGAGCTGGAGGATGAGAACACAGAGGTAGCAGAGCCTGCCAAGCCAGCTAAGAGAGGGCGACCAGCCAAGGCAAAGAAGGTACGGGAGGAGGAGGAGCCCGCCGAGGAAGAGCCCGCCGAGGATGAGCCCGCGCCCGCGCCCGCGCCTGCGAAACGAGGGCGCAAACCAGCGGCAAAGGTGCCAGTGGCGAAGAAGGAACCCAAGGCGAAATCCATGACAAAGGCGCGCTCAAGCAGGCGCGGCGAGGAGTCAGACGCAGACCTGGACGCTTTCACAATCCCGGAGACACAGGCTGAGCCGGATGCAGACCCAATGGACGTCGACGACTCGATTGAGGTCGAAGAGATACCTGAGAGCATGCCACCGCCGCCGCGACCCTCAGCACGGCCGTTAGCACGGCGCCCAGCAGCAGCAAGCACGACGCGGCAGCCGTCAGCTGCTGGGCGACGCGCGGGAAGTGCATCAGACACCGAGCGCGACCCCGCCTTGCGACGCAAGGTTGGCGATCTGACGAAAAAATTGGAGGCCATGACGGCGAAGTTCGAGACATTGCAAGACGTCGCAACATCAGGGAAAGAGTCCAACTTCGAGCAGCTGCGGAGGCGGACAGAGCAGGTGTCAAAAGGTACATGGTCACATGTGAACAGCATAGGATGCCACTGACACCGTACACAGACCAAGATGCCGTCATCAAGGCCCTCAAACAACAAGTTGCTGACCTCCAAACCCGCACTGCTGAAATCACGTCCCTTAATAAGACCATCGCAGCCCTCACCAAGACGAATAGCTCCCTGGCTGCCGAGAATAAGAAACTCGCCGACGGGCTGAACACGGCGCAGAAAGAAAACACTACACTCAATACCAAGCTCGCAGCAGCACGCTCGTCGACGCAGCCAGACGCCAAGGTACCCGGCAGCGCAGTAAAAGCGCGGACAACGGGCGTGGTGTTGCCCGGCAGCGCCGAGGCTGCCAAAGACGCCATGCTGCAGAAGCAGAAAGTCGAGATGTACTGCGACCTCACCAATCTGGTCATTGTCGGTGTCAAGAAGAACGAAGACGACGAGGACGTGTATGATTGTCTACAGACGGGACGTAACGGGAGTAAGTCGACCCCAGTCTTGGCCTTGATCGATTGCTAATGGCGCGGCAGCATTGCACTTCCATCTCACCATCTCCGAGGGTGGCGAGAGCTACGCCGATACCGAGTTTGTGTATCAGCCGCTACTGGACGAGCAGAGGGACAGAGATCTTCTAGATCTGCTACCCGATTACTTGACGGAGGAGATTAGTTTCCCGAGGGCTCATGCGGCAAAGTTCTTCTCCAAGGTCGTGGACTCGATGAGCAAGAGGATCGTTCTTGAGGATGAGGAATAGTGGTCAGCGTATTTTGTGCTGGTGCGGTGCAGGATTGAGCGGGCGTCTGAGAGCAAGGCGTTCTTAGGGTTGAATTTTGTAGATGCTGTTTTGGGCATGATACCTGATGCTTTTGCGCGGATGTTGGCCATGAGCAACACACTTCTTTGCGCTCTCACACGCTGCGTTAAGCGGAGCCTTTCAGGAAACCCTAGTCCAAGCCCTCAAGATGGACTCTGTAATTACTCTTTCAGGACAATGGTGAATGTCAGGTGTCATGTGTGTTCTCCATTGCAATGCTGCTTGTTGGTACAATTGGCGTATCTACAATTCATGTCCCGCTCATCCCTCATCGGCCCTGGCATACATCTAGTGCTTTCCGGTGACCTTCTCCTCAGCCTTCTGGACGAAGTTCCTGTGACATGTCAGCATGGACGCCTGGGGAAATGACAGGGCGTTTCGCTCCGATGAAATGGCGCAGGTCCGGGTACTGCGGTGCTGGACGTCTTGCGCGGGCGGCTTACTTGACAAAGCTCTCCTCGTCCTTGCTCTTGGCGTTGATCGGGGGCTGGGTCTTGTCGACCTTCTCGCCGCCAGAGAGGGAGAAGGCGGCAACAGAGAAGGTGGTCGCGAGGGTAGCGATCGCAAGCTACGATGATGTTAGTAGAGCGCTTGGCGTGAGTTCGCTGGACGCGGTTGTAGTTCGAACGAGATGCGACATTGGCCCGCGGCATCGCCGTGCTAGCTCCCCGAGCTTCGGACCTCTGTGCAGAGTGGCAGAGGCAGTTGCAGGCGAGCTCTGGGACAGCCGGGCGTGTTGCGATTCTCGATTCGAACTTTTCGCGGAGGTGCTCGGGGCAACGTACGATGTGCGATCCGACCTGGCGGCCGGCGATAGTGTACATAGCAACCATTTTGACGGTGGAGGATACGGTTCGGGGGTTAGGCGAGGGGTGATGGGGGCGCAATGGATGGAGGTCGTGGGGCGTGTTGATGGCGGAGAGAGTGAACGGACTCAAAGGGAGGCTTGGCGGTGTGGCGCGCACTGTGGCGGTGATGTGGCGGATGCTGGTGGCAGCTCCGAACGAACCTCGGAGGAACGAGGACAACCGGAGCTTGGGCGGATGACGTCGGAGCTACGAAGCACCGCGCAGGCAGCTGCACTGGTGGCTGCAATTGCGCGCGCACATAACACGACACGATCCCTGCGTGCTGTGTCTGCATCTCCCTGCTGCTGCTTTGCTACGCGCCACGGAACCGTGTGAGAACTGCCCCGACAATGGCCAAGGACGACAAGGTAATCGTGGAAGAGGTGGACGGGGTGGAGCGCATCCGCAAAGAAGCACGCCCCGACTTCTCGGTTCCCCCGCCACGCAAGCAGCTGCCTGTCGACATACAGAGTGTGCTTGACGATGAGGAGAAGATGTGGGAGACCATCTCGGACGGGCGGTAAGACCCAAACGCGCCGCGACCACAACTCAGAGCACCACTGATGGATGCACCGCAGCGCCGAGGACACAACCGACACCTCCCTCCGCTATGCCGCCTACGCCACCCGCATCCGCACTATCATGCTCTCCGCCCAGCGCTATGTTGCCTACACATCAGACATTGGCGAGTCCTTCAGACCGGTTGCACACCCCTACCTGGTCACGGGCGCATACGCCGTGTCCTGGCTGTACTTGACCGGCGATGTTGCCCACGAAGGCTACAAGGCATATATCCGCAATCAGAAGGTTCTGCACCCTGAGAACTATCCTGAATCGCCCGCAGAAATCAACGAGCAAGAAAAGGAAAACAAGGACATGGCAGCAACAGGGCGAGCAACGGGCATCGTTGGTCAGGTGCAACAGCTTGCACAGAAAGCCGCCAGCACCGAGGGCATCAAGTTTGGCGGCCAAGGTAGTGCGTTGACTGGCGGTGAGGTTGTTGCAGGGAGGATACCCGCTATTGAGGACTACAGGGCTGTCATGGCCCAGAGAGCCATTTTCCAGGCTGTCGCGTCCATGGGCCTGCCTGCGTTCACCATACACAGCATTGTCAGATACTCCGGTCGTGCGATGAAGAATGTGAAGAATCCAGTATTGAGAACATGGGGACCTATTGGCGTAAGCACAACCTCGAGATTCCGCCATGCAACACTAACACGATGCAGCTCGGCCTCGCAGCCGTCCCATTCCTGCCCTACATGTTCGATGAGCCGGTCGAACACGCCACTGAATGGCTGTTTTACAATGGTTTCAAGATGGTTGGTGGTGAGAAGGCGGTCGAAGGCCGCCCAGTGACTGGCGCGAAAGAGCTCAGGAAAGAGGAGAGCCAAGCTAACAAGCTCAAGGAGTTGTGATGATTTTAATTCTGTCCATTCTCAGCTGTGCGACACGAGGTCTCCTGCAAATCTCATTCCGAATTGTACTTTTGAAGATATATATTCCCTCTCCTCAACAATCCACTATACGTCGTACGTGCCTTCTCCGACAACATTGATGGCCGTGAAGACGTAGAAATTCACTTTGCCAGTGACGTATTATAATATTCTTACAGACGTTGTGCTGTACCTCGAACTGTTATATTCTTGGAATTGTTTCAGATCTCTGTCTCAGTCACAATCCATGCCTACTGACGGTTGCAAAGAAGGTCTTTGCAGATCAAGCTTGTAGGTGACACCGTTTAACATCGACCATTGTCCTTTGAATATGGCTCACGTGGTAACAGTCCCTGCACTTCACGCTCACAATGTACAGGCAAAAGTGTACGCTATTCACCGTCCTGCCTCAGCTATATAAAACACCTCACGATCGCTCTGCAATCTACATCCTTTATACAGAACAAGAAAACACGCCACGATTCCAACTACATCTACAACTACAACTAAGCCACCCTTCAATAACACACCAAGATACAAATCCATGTGCCGTTGGGTATTTGTTACGGGCGACAAGTGCGTCATGATTAGGGACCCTCCAGATAGCTACCGCCGCTTCCGCACCAAAGCCGAGGGTTTTTTTCGACCATGGCAAGTGGGCCAAGCGCCCCACGGACGGATGTCCAGCTAAACTTAACCCTCATCACCACTGCCAGATCTCCGACACGAAACCTTCGTATGCGGCTGTCGCTGTGTTTGGGAGTCCTCATCTTGAATGGGATCTCGTGCCGCATCGTTATCAGCTTGCCGAGAACGTGCAAGTTCTCGATTATCGCCGCGAGCCGTGTCGCATGCGAGAGGATCGTCGCGCGCGCTAGGGGTTGGGGAAGGGCGGTTGAACGAAGAGCCATGTAGCAATTCAGATGCCGATGATCTTGTAGAGCAAGTCGCGCCCCTCAGTGAACGATATGAATACGATAGATCAAAACCAATTACAGATGATTCCACGAGTAACGTTGTAGCCCCAGTTGACACTAATACGGCCTTTGGCTTGTATACTAGCGTAATGCTTTTACGCGCTCGAGGTCAATGTGTTGGACCAATGGCACAGCGTTCCGGCAGAGAACAAGTATCCCGACGTGTTGAAAACGTAGCTTAAAATTCAATTCTTAGGCAGGTCGTAGACAGCGGTCTGGCAGCGCAAAGCCGAGTATGCCATGACAAACATGTTGCTCGTGTACAACTCGAGCTTAAACGACACAACGATGCCAAATCCAGTGGGTAAGACGAAGGCTGCGAGCATCGTTGAAACAACGGCATTGCTGATGCGGAGACCAGGGGCGCCCCAGCAATGACAAGAGTGTATGCTGCGCTGAGTGAGATGAGGTTGTCCCCCAGGAAAGTTCTGAGGGTGAGATTAAGCCAGCTGAGGTTCGCTTTCGCTACCCCGGCGTGTTTTGTGAGACGCAGCATTTCGACTGGCGTGCGAATGTCGAACTCGATGATCACTTTTGGCGGCGCCCCTGTCTTTGGCCCGTACTCTTCAGTCATGGTGAGTATTTTGCAGCTTGATTGCAGGACATCGAACCTGGCTCACTTTCGTGGTCTTATGGGAGGATAGAGGGATTGCAAAAGAACGGCTACGTGCAAGTAAGATCTTTTGAGCATCTGAAATCTCGCAACCAATCTTTTTACTCTTTCCGAAACATGGGATGTTACTAGGCAGTCAGATAACACTACCCAAGCTTCTGGTTTTCAGCCTTCATGTAGTGTACAGTTCACCATGAGGCTTTTCCGGTCAGTGCACATTCAAAACGGGGGGGAATTGGTCGAGTACTCTACATAAACCCTGACCTCATTCAATCTTAGGTTTGTTGGCAAACAACTCACATTTCAGTTCGAAAATCAGGTAGAACGGAGGCGCGGAAATAGTAGCTTCGTGAAAGCCCGCGAAATCGCGTTGAGGTGAGGAAGTACGTTGAAATGATGTCTTTAGTCCCACCCCACCAGTGGCGCTAGCATTAACAGTATCACCATAAGACTCAAAATTTGTGGGGAACTCGTGAGCTATTTTGAGAACGACAGTTCTTCCGGTGTTGTAACATGTTCAGGAAAATACCAGTCGCTGCAGTAATGACAGCATATTCAGCAGCTCTCTCCATCTTGAAATGGACGGCTTCAATATAATTGACATGGCCTTGGGTACATACCCAGATGCTAGGATTCTGTAAGTACATTTACCACCTTCTATCTATAACATGACGTCAGAAGCGGTGTCTAAGACCTTGTAAGCCGTTTGCGTTCACTTACAATGATCAACTCCACAGTCGTAACGGAAGATACCTATGATTGCTGACGTGGACCAGCCCACATCGTTTCTGGATGCAAGGGTTTATCTTGCGTAGGTTGTGGTTCAGCGCAGGATATATAGGCCTTGGTTTAAGAAGTTCAACTGTGACAAATCACACTCACCCTTGTATCAGTGTTTGCGAGGCGGTACCCGAGTCACTCCAAACTTTGCCATCGCGATGTACGTCCATCTGCAAGATCGCACTGACGACGCATGTCCTTTTCAAACCCCGGATGTAATGCCTCAATCAATGAGGCCCGAAGTTATGTCAATGGTTCTAACCCAAATGCGTCGAACAGAGTAAGCCATTTGATTTGTAGAGATATCTCTTGGAATTACAGCACCAACCCCCGTACTTTCTGAATTCTTAAGATAGATATGCTCTTCTTTCTCCTCTACCACTGGCTTGCACCTCAACAAGATGGTAGCTCACCAATCTGCGTTTCCACCACACATTCATCCTGACAGAGGAACCCGCTACTAAGGACGTTGATCAGTTATGAGAAAGTGGAAGCATCATCCGGAAAGTAATTGTCAGACAAATTACTGCAAGCACAAGTAAAATGATGTCTCGGCAACGAAATTTGCCGATACTACCTCAGTTCCAGCCACACTCTCACCGGTAAGCCAATAAGCCGCCGGTAATCATGTCCGTGACGTCACGCGGTCACGCTTCATCGGGTTAGTCTCATGATAGCAGCACATCCGTCTGGAACGCACTCGACCACAGACGAGGGCAAGGATCGAGATCCCCTTGTAGTCTTTGTAGACACGATGAGGTACCTCTCGGCCTGTATCCTATCACGGGCATGGTGAGCATTTCTGAGCATCAAGAGTTGCGCTTGCAATGCTTGTTGCTGTTTTGCACCCATGGTCGCAACCGGACTTGAGCTAAATGCTAAGTGGCAAATTGGGCGAGTCTGGTGCCCGCTAAACGCCGCCTCGAGACTCTGGCTTTCTGCACGTGCACGTTACCGTGTCTCTGTTCACACCTTGCTTGCTTGCCCACTGCTATCGTACAATCTGGATGCAGGCATTGACCAGCCGAAGTGTACGTGAATTTAGGGGCACTGAGAAGAGAGATATCGGCATGTCGTCAGAGTCAAGCCGCCTTCAAACACCATCTTTCGACCCCGATGCTTTAGAACTGGATCCCGCTCCAATTTTCGTGATCAGAACCGGTCACAGCGCGACAGCCCTCGAACTAGTTTTCTGTAACGAAGCCTTTCGGCGTGCACACTTCAAAGAACGTGTTGCGCAGCAGGACCGGTCAGCGTTGCTTTTCAGGTCCTGGGCGCAAGCTTTTGGGTCTTACAAGCCGTATCATGAATTCGCAGAAAGAAGCTGGAGAGCAGAAGAGACTGGAAAAGATCAAATGTGGAAAGTCATAAGAGCTGGGGAGATACTTCCGAAAGAGGAAGGTAAGCTCAATGGAACCATGGAAGTGTCCGAGAAAGAGGCGGTTGTGAAGGCGGACGTGGGCAATTGGGGCCGCGTATACCACCGCTCGAAAGATGAGATGTTGGAAGAGATGAAAGTCAACAAGTCCATCCTGGGCGAGACACTGCCCCGTACCAATTTGACTGCCCGTTGGGAGGGACTTCAGACCATGATGGAAATGTCGGACGTTGGAGTATTTGAGTATAACACGGAGGGGAAACTTATCCACGCCAACCAGGCGTGGTATCGGCTTTCGTCGCATCCGCGTAATCTTCCTTCACATGTCGAATTCTCCTTTATGGACCTCGTTCATCCTGAGGATCAGCCCCTTGTAATGTCAATGTGGAACACATTAACCTCCGGGAGGCCAGTGACCTTCGAGATGCGATGGAAACCATCTGATGGTTCAAACAACCTACCGCAATGGGTTCTCTCAGCGTCCGTTCCGATCTTTGACAATGAAGGGAACCTTATTAGCATTGCCGGCAATACAATCGACATTATGGCACAAAAGAAATCTCAGGAGATTGCACAGGCACGTGTAGAGTCGCTCGAGCAAGCACGGGTTTCGGAGCAAAAGTTTGCAAGGTTTGCGCAGCTATCCCCTATTGCCATTTACATATTTGTTCCAGGACGAGGTAAATTTCCACAAGACAAGCTTGGTAGTGGCTGATTCGGTTGCAGGCATGAACAACGTCAACGAGCAATTTTTCGAACTTACTGGGCACTCTCGTCTCTCTCTCGATGAGTTCGAGTGGCGTGGCCTCGTTGCAGATGAAGATCTGAAGAAGGTTGAAGACGACTGGTCTCGGATGTTAGCCGGCGAGAAAACCGACGGCGTGCAATTCCGACTCAAAAAGACTTGGGTCAATCAAGATGGGATAGTCTCTAATATCTGGGTGCAGAGCTCAAATCACCCGGAACTTGGCAAAAACGGCAAAGTCATCAGTAACTTCTGCGTCTCTAGTAGTGTGTTCGAAGACTAACTTTGAATAGGTATTCTGGGGACACTGTTTGATATCTCTGTAAGGTTACATTCCAACCATAATAAGGGCATTCAGTTAACTCTCTCAGCAATTTAAGTGGGCCGAGACGGTACAAAAACAAACGACAGAAGATGCTCTGGAGGCTAAACGACAACAGGAAAAGTACGACTATCACCGTTGGGTTGAGATTGCCTTGGCTAATGGAAAGCAGCTTTATTGACATGACTTCACATGAACTCCGGAATCCATTGTCCGCGGTGGTACAATGCGCCGACTCGGTCATAGCGTCGCTACAAGGCCTTCCGCTACATGATGCAAAGACATCAATTTATGATATGGATCTGGAGAAGATACGGGAAGAGGTTGCAACAAGCATCGATTCGCTTCAAACAATCGTTTCGTGCTCACTACACCAAAAACGTGTCATCGACGATGTACTCACGTTGTCAAAGCTAGACTCGAACCTTATCATGATTACACCTATCCGTGTGCAATCTGCAGTGGTTGTGTCAGAAGCCCTGAGAATGTTTGATGTCGAGTGCAATCAGATGGGTATTCAGCTCGAATTTCGAAAGGATCCAACATTTGAGGGTTGCGATTGGGTTGTGCTGGACCCTTCGCGTCTGCTCCAAATTTTGATCAACCTTCTGTACGTTTCCTTCGCTCCCATATTGATTTTGACTGACCACTCACAGCACGAATGCAATCAAATTCACCAAAGACCGACCTACTCGTAAGATCAAAGTAACTTTGGGAGCATCTCTGACACGGCCACCGAAAGTTTGGGACTCGGTAGCATTCACACAAACCGAGCTACAACCCAAAAACTTAGCTAGTGGTCCTGAATGGGGCAACGGAGAACTTATCTACCTTTGGCTAAAGGTGCAAGATACCGGATGTGGCATGACTTACGAGGAACAGAACAAGCTATTCTCACGATTCACCCAGGCGACTCCTCGTACGCACGTCAAATATGGGGGCTCTGGCCTGGGCCTTTTTATCTCCAAATCTCTCGCAGCTCTTCAGGGCGGAGCAATTGGTGTTTCCTCTGATCCAGACATTGGGTCAACTTTTGCCTTTTATATCAGTACACGTAAGGCTACACCACCTGCTGGCAAATCTTTACAGATCCGTCAAGGCCTACAACGCACAGAATCGACTGAGCAAGCAATGAAAAGAGTGAAACTTAGTATACTGATAGTAGAGGACAACCTCGTGAATCAGAAAGTGCTCAAAAAACAACTGGCCAAATTTGGATGGAACATCAGCGTCGCAGGTGATGGTCAACAAGCCCTCGACTGGCTCAAGAGGAGTGTGTACTGGCGAGGCACACCAAGAAACACCCATGAAAAGACATCAGAACACGAAGAGAAAGATTATTTCGCGACACCGACCCTGCACGATATCGATATCATTCTGATGGATATCGAGATGCCTATCATGGATGGACTTACTTGTGCTCAGAGGATCCGCAGCTACGAAGCGCAGGGCTTGCTTGTTGCCCCGGACTTGGGATCATCCAGACAGCTCACTTCTTCCGAAAGTCCGGTTGCGGGACTCCACGAGCTCCACCTGTCGAACCCAGCCTTACGAGTAAAGGCTGACACAAGGTTGCCAATTCTTGCTGTCAGCGCAAATGCGCGCATGGAACAAGTGGAGCAAGCTCTGGCCGCCGGGATGGACGATGCCATCTCCAAGCCTTTCAGAATACCGGAACTATGGCCAAAAGTGCTTGCGCTAGTCGGACGAATCGGTGAAAGACGTGCAGATGTGGAGTGATTGGACCACACCTCGGCAACAACAGGGGGTTGTTGATTTGATAGAACATCCATTTATAGAACTCACAGAAGTCGCTGGTTACACACATACCGTGATGTGATGCATTGTGCCTCTCCATATCATCGAAACTTTCGGGTGTTATTGTAGTTTTGATTGGCAGTTGTTCAACCAAGCTAGCCGAATGTGGGGTTAGCGCGTGACTGTCACACAAATCTTCCTTTCATCGTAACGTTCCTCGTGCACGCTCAACATGGAATCATCAGGGGAGCTAGTTCTCGAGGGAATATTTGGTAAGTTCTGTCAGATGTTCTTTGTAGTCCTCATCGTTGATTAAACAAGCTGTTGCCAAACCAGCCCATGTCTCGTCTGCGGATGTTCTGGAGAAGCTACAGGCGACCTTTGCTTCGTCACAGACATTTGCGCCTCTTCTACAACATCAGCCACAACGAACCAGTAAAAGTAGTAATCAGGTATTCAAGATGGGACATGGCGGAACGTTGGACCCACTAGCTGCAGGCGTTCTTATTGTTGGCATTGGTCGAGGTACGAAACAGCTGCAGAAATATCTTGCCTGCACCAAGTCGTATGAGACGACTGTACTTTTCGGTGCAAGCACAGACACGTATGACTGCACAGGCATGATGACCGAGCGTGCACATTGCGCACATGTTACAAAGACCTTGGTTGAAGCAAAGCTTGCACAGTTTCGAGGCAACATCTCGCAGGCCCCACCTATCTACTCTGCCCTGAAGATCAATGGTAAGAAGGCTTGCGAATATGCACGTGATGGTCAAGAACTTCCAAGGCAGCTTGAAAGTAGGGACATGCACGTTGACCAGTGCACGTTGCTCGAATGGTACGGGCCTGGCCAGCACGATTTTCCTTATCCTGGAGAGACAGTCCCAGCTGCCGCGCCGGCCGCTCGTATACGCCTTACTGTCTGTTCTGGATTCTATGTCCGGAGTTTCGCGCATGATCTAGGCCTTGCATGTCAGACACGATCTCACATGGCATCTCTGTTACGGACACGACAAGCGACGTACACAACTTCTCATCCGCCCGAGTCGTCAGATCTGATGACCACTGTCACATACGCAGAGTTTGATGCCGGCGAAGAGATGTGGGGCCCTAAGATACGACCTCAGCTAGAATCCTGGATAGCTGCAAACCCGGTGGCTTCGGGACATGTGAATGGTCGCAACGAAGAGACAAAACAAAGGAAGACTGCAGAACAGACCAATAGACCGAAGCAAAGGTTTCGAGGAGGATTTGTCGCTGACACCAAGCAAGAAAGGATCAAACAGCAAGGCGGCAAATACAAGGGCAAATGGAGCCGCAAGCCAGCTGCAGATAAATTGGTCTAGGAGAAGAGCGAACAGGCATTCAAGGATGGAGCGGCATGATTGCGAGATTCATCTTCTATGCTAGATTGTCTGGATCGGAACATGTTACGGCGTGTACAACCAGGGTTTTTCGCCACCCTCCGCTTCCCATCTCCTTAACGCTCTCCGGTTATAGAAGATGTACACCAACTCCTGCACGATGGCGAAGAACATGCCGATCGCAACCATGATGATCTGTGTTCTCAGTCCTCTGTTGTAGAAGGGCAGATCATCTGCACGATAGTATTGCGTTCCAACCATGAGACCCGATATAGCGGACATGACCCACATTGCAATACTGATACTTCGCTCACGAGGATCCTTACAGTTCAATTGAACCCACGAATTATGCACGGGATGGTACCCGATAGCAAAGGCATTGATCGTTGTCCACAAGCCCCACCGGGACCACTTGCCAACCGAAGAATGCACTTGGTGGGTGACAATGAGGACGACTAGATAGCAAATCTGCGCTATAATAACAGCAGTTCCGCGCTTATTGGTCTTGTCCGAGAGCCAACCAAAGAAGAAAACGACACCAAGCGCTAGGAAGCCGCCAACTGAGGCAAGGGCGTTTGCTTGTACGCGGGGAAATCCTAAACCCATGATGATGGTCGGTGTATACGTAGTGAGAGACGACCAGGTGGAAAAGACTGCGAAGGTCGATACAAATGAAGCCCAGCGTCGGTAGTGCTTCGCCGTTTGCCAGACCAGCGAAAGTGGAATGTGCATACCTTGCGCTCCATGCTTTTTCCCCTCGTCATCTGTTTCAAGATGCGGCCTCAAAGCATCGCGGTCTGTCTCGTTGAATCGGACCAATCCAGGAGAAAGCAAGGGCCGAGGGGCATCTGGGCTGCCGGGGAGGAGGAAGAGAAGGGCGATTGCGACGATCATGGTAAACACACCCTCGACTGTCATCATGTCAGTGCCCGGTCCGTTGCACTCGGGGGCCCAACTTACTCAGGAACAGCCACTGCCAGCCTTTCATGCCCCGCTTTCCTCCCAACTGTAAAATACCACTTGCGAGCACAGGACTGATCGCATTGCCACCAAACATGCCAAAGAAGAACACGGCTACCCGCTTAGCAAGCTCTCGCTTGGTATACCATGTCGACAATGTATATATACCGCCAGGTATGTAACCGGCTTCACACAGGCCTAGGAACATGCGAGCCACAAGGAAACCAGTCTTGTTGACTACAAAGACTTGCAATGTGGCAACCATGCCGAAGATAAATACCTGTGCTGAGATCCACTTCCTTGGGCCAAGACGCTGGAGGATGATGTTGGATGGTATCTCGAGCACCACTATGCCGAGGAACATGAGTTGATTCCCCAGGTTGATTGTGTTCTGGTTGACGCCGATATCTCGGGCAAATCCGTCGGTGAGCGCACTCGCGAGGTTCATACGATCTAGTTGGAAGACTAGCAACCCCAAGAAGAGAAGTGGCAGCACAGTGGTATCGACCCTGCGCTCGGTTAGTTTGGGATCTGTCACTCAAGCACCCAGGCAGTCCACTTGCTTTCGCCTTGCATGTTTTGTTGCTCTGCTGAGATCAACATCGACCTCATGCTGCAAATTAGACGTGTCGCTCTGCGCCCCGCTTTCTGGGGTTCTCTTCTCGTATTCTGATGCCATGCCCGCGGGTCGTCCCAGTATTCTGGAAGCGAGCTGTCAAAGAGCAGCTGGAACACATGTTATACACAGTTCTCACGTATCTGAAGAACCTGTTCCCAAGCAATTCGCCATCCCGTCACAGAGTTGCGTTAAGCCTGGGGTGAGATCTAGGGTCGGCACCATCGATGCCGAACGTGATGCCGATAGGCATAGATTGCCTCTTGCCGTCCAAGATGCATGGCATTCTTTGGCTCACGACAATTGTGGTCAAGTCGGAATTTGCTCTGAAGAGGTCAATGGAGGGCCAAGCCAATTGGGACCAGGGTCTGTAGGATCGCGCAATTCTCGAAGCACATGTCGCAAACACGACCACATCGGACTGGGGAAGATGCGCGTCTTTCACAAGCAATCTACGCGCCTGCCATGCAACAAGGTGGGGTACTCGTTGTTCAACGTGCCGAAGCATGGCACGGTGCCGCGGCCAGAATGAGGTGCTGACGCTACGCGACGCTTTTTCCTTGTCAGTTCTCCAAGTCTCTTAGGGCATTTCGAGGACCTTTGCATCCCGTGTTTGATCGCTCTGTGCTTCGCGGTGAATTCACATTGACGGCATGGGTGTCAAACGCGTCGCAGTAATCGGACTTGGTCCATCTGGGGCTATTTCCATAGATGCGCTTGCGCAGGAACATGCATTTGACGTCATCCGCGTGTTCGAGCGGAGAGAAGCGCCGGGCGGGTGCTGGTAAGGGACCTCAACGCCAGCGGGCCACAAGCAACACACTTACGCGCGAGAAGGCTGCAAGACAAGACACCGCCGCCAAACCTACTGCCCGAGGATCTCGACGCACTCGCAACACGTGCCGGCGACCTCCCACGCCGACCGCCTGCCAGCCTCCCCGCACGCGAACCGAAGCTCACGCGAGCGCGCCATGCGGAATCCTCGGTGTATCCGTACCTCGAGACCAATGTCGACAGCATTGCCATGTCGTTCTCGCAAGAGCCGATTCCAGAGCAACGGAGTGCACTGTCCGTCTCCAAGCATGGCGACGACACGCCCTTCCGAAGCCACGCAGTGATCCGCGGCTACGTCGAGTCGCTAGTATCCCGCAACGGGTACGAGAAGCTCATATCGTACAACACAAGCGTCGAACTGGCTGAAAAAGTCGGCAACGAGTGGAGGCTGGTGTTGCGAAGCGATGGTGACGTCAGGGGCGAGGATGAGTGGTGGGAGGAGTGGTTCGATGCCGTTGTCGTGGCCAGCGGTCACTTCAATGTCCCATACATCCCCAAGATCGAGGGCTTGGATGCACTCGAGCGCGCGCACCCAGGGACTGTCAAGCACAGCAAGATGTTCCGTGGGCGCGACGCGTACAGAGGGAAGGTCAGTCTAGCACACGTCCTCGCCACCATCGTTCGCTGATGTCAACAGAGAGTCATCATCGTGGGCGCATCCGTGTCCGGTGCAGATATCGCATACGACCTAGTTGGTGCAGCGCAGACGCCTGTCTATGCCGTCGTTATCGGCCACAAAGCCAACGGCTACTTTGGGGGCGCAGCATTTCAGCATCCCGCTATTGCTCAGAAGCCTTCGATATCGCGTATAGACACCTCCAGCGGCCAACGAACTGTGTACTTCACCGATGGGTCGGCTGTCAAAGACGTCGACAACATCATATTTGGCACAGGCTACTCCTGGTCTCTCCCATTCCTACCCGACGTCAAAGTGCACAACAACCGCGTCCCAGCCCTGTACCAGCATGTTGTCTATCAAAAGGATCCCACTCTGCTATTTGTCGGTGCCGTTGGTGCAGGCCTAACCTTCAAAATCTTTGAATGGCAGGCCGTGCTTGCTGCACGCTTGCTTGCGGGACGCGCCTCCCTACCACCGCTCGAGGAGCAACAGAAATGGGAGCGCGACAGAATCGCGAAAAGGGGCGATGGACCAGGGTTCACACTGGTATTCCCAGACTTTGAGGAATACTTTGAGACGGTGAGAGCGATGGCAGGTGAGCCGTCCCTTGCCCAGCCTGGGCGGAGGTTACCACCATATGACAAGAGGTGGTTTGAGGTATTTATGGCGGGACATGAGAAAAGAAAGAAATGGTGGAGGGACGAGAACGAGAAGGCGAGGCAGAAGTTGCTGGTTGATGAGCCGCCTCGTGCCCGACTTTGAGCCAGAGCACTACATGTGCATCACTGCTTTGTGTGTGATAAATTATACTCATCATTGACTGACAAAACTTTCATTAGCCAGAACTTGTATCGTGTGCCGTCCCAATCGCTTCTGGGCATCTTAGTTTGTTAGAATTGGAGTACCTGCATGGGCAGCCAGCTCTCGGTCTTGTAGGTATATCCTAGTAATGGCCTTCCGCGCCCATCCGGGCCGTGTGAAGAGCGCAAGTTTCTTCGCAGAAACAAATGCCGAGCGAATGTTCGGTCCGTACACGTCTGGCATTAAGCTAAAGCAAGCTTCACCGAGTCCCTACCTCCCTTTAAGCCTAAGAGCGGCGAATCTCACTGCAGTCCTCATTGGTCATTCGTACCCACTCTCGGTTCGAGAGATATCCCACCCGTGTAATCAATAGCTACCTAATTGATATCGAAAGTTGTACTAGCTTGTATAATCTAGTCGGATCTTTGAGTACCTCTCCAGGCATTATTTCGGACTCACTGCAAGGTTTACGTTGGCGCCAAGACAGCAATTAACGGAGCCGTAAGGCCTTTGGTAAACTCTGTAGATTATGGACGGCATCGCTGGAAATTTGCTAAAGGTGCGTACATATAAGATGGTGTGGTACACATCGCGAACTAACTAGAGGCGTTCATCCGCGTCGACCAAGACCACCATGCAATTCCCAAAACGCAACCTTTCGCACGTACTTTCCGTCTCCTTTCTCACCACACTCATAGCTAGTGTATCTGCCCAGGATGCAACGGTTTTGAGGACATGTCTGACGGAGAAACGACTGCAAGTGATCGTTGCAGAAGACACCAACTGGGAAACCGCAACATCACCATGGTCGCTACGATACAATCCTGAGCCGGCAGCAGTCGTAACACCAGTCACAAAAGAAGACATCGCCGCAGCTCTCGCATGTGCAGTTGAGGCTGAGGTCAAAGTTTCAGCCCTCAATGGTGGACACTCTTATGGCGCCTACGGCTTGGGTGGGACCCACGACGGTGCTCTCATTATCAACATGGTGAACTTCGACGACATGACATTTAACGAATCCAACCAGCTCTTGACGTAAGTTATCGCATACAATGATATGGAATGCAAATGTTAACTTGGACACGCAGGTATGGAGGTGGAAGCCGGGTTGGACCAGTAGCTACATGGCTGTGGGAGAAGCACAGGCGTCACTTCCCGCACGTGAGAGCTAATTGGATTGGATTGGCCGGTTCTTCAATCGGCGGTGGATTCGGTACTACAACTCGCCTCCTCGGCACGCCGATGGATTTCCTCGACAGCGTTGAGTATATGTTGTACAACGGCACTGTTGTCACAGCTTCACGACAAGAGAACGCAGATTTGTTCTGGGTAGCTCAAGGAGCTGGCTCATCATACGGTATTCTGCTCTCACTAACCACGAGAACCTGGGAGCCCGAGCACGAGAGAGTGACCAACTTCACCCTTTCCTTGCCAGCCGATACCACCATCGAGACCGGCGTCGAAGCTCTCCTGGCGATTCAAGACTACGCCCAAACCGACGCCCCAGATACATTCGCCATCAGATGGCAACTCGCCACGCCTTGGTCCGGAAGCGGGTATTTTTACGGCAACCCCGATGACTTCAGCAGCGTCATTGCTCCCCTTCTTGAGCGCTTGCCAAACACCACCACCCTTGTGACTTCAACTGAAGATTTCTGGACCATGGAGAACATTGCCACACCTTCCCTCAATGGTACATCTGACACCTTTCCACCACGAAGCATGTACCTTCAAGCTCTCGTCCTGCGAGCCGACCAGCCATTTACATATGAATCTGCATACGCTTTGTATGAACACACCACTCTCGCATTCAACCGCACCGACATGACCAAGTTTGGATTCCTTGACCTCTGGGGCGGCAAGCCCGCGCGAGCCATTCGCGACACAGACACTTCGCACACACACGCCAACAATCTGTGGCTCATACGATGGGAAGGTCGATTGGCAAATGGTCTGAGCCAATGGCCTGCTGACGGCATCAAGTATATGCAGGATGGATTCAAACCGTTCCAGGACCAATTACAGAAGGAGGGCATCCCGCTGAGAGGTTTCGTAAATTATCGCGATACTGAATTGTCAGAGGAGCAGTGGAGCGAGAGGTTGTATGGATTGAACTATGAAAGGATGAAGCAGATCAAGACGGACGTTGATCCAAGGGGCGTTTTCACGACAAACGATCAGAGCATCCCGTCATCGTGATCTGGAAGCCTAGTAAGTCATTGAGGTGCTCATTCGCGTCTCACATCGGCAGCGATAGTCCTTGATTTGTTGATATTATACTTTCTCCGTCCTCTCCGGACCCCTTCAGCGCAAGGCATTGCATTTCTCTCACTGATTCATTGTTTTACTATACGACACCTGAACTTCGCCGCATTTCTTGCCCATACGCCACGTTCTACATTCTAGCTACTTTTTCAACTTCTCAGAGTACTAAAAGATCGACTCCTATACATATCAGCGTTCCAGTACAACTCCGATCCTTAATTTTGGAATCTTGGAATGCCCAGAACATGAAGTTTACCCGTCAAGTCAAAGACGCGTACTTTCACTCCATCTAAGCTCTATTACCTAAATGCTCTAGGACTCCCCTTCCAAGAATACAGCGTCAATAAAGAATAGCCTTCGGCTTTGATATTGGTCTAGATATGAGTAGAGTAACGTACTTACAGTAGGTTCTGGAACATACGATCCTCATTCTGGTCTTGTGGATTTACTGATCAAGCCTAAACGATATGTATTCTATGAGCATTCCGAGATGTTTACTCATGAGAGCACACCAATTACCTAGTAACTATAGTGCTATTTGAAGCGTAAATGAAGGTAAAGCCGCACCATTCAATAGGGAAGGCGATTGAATAGTACAGTCGTTCTGCCCATGGAAGCAGTATTGGAGGGGAAAATGACCGGTCGTGACGGTGAACGTAATTCAATCTACGCAAAGAGACTACCTAGGTACAATACGTATACAATGTCATCTATCGTACCTACCTGCGCTAGAGACTGCAGCGACTCAGTCACAGTCATATCAGAGAGTCCTTTCACGCCCAGTAACCGTGATCACCGACTATGTCACACGAGTTCTTTATTTCCTCCATGTTTGGTCCTCCAATTGCAAGGCATTTGCGTTTTACAAGCTGTTCCGCGAGACTGCGCGGAGCCGAACGTCAGCGGCCGGACGACCGGAGATGCGGGTTTGTCCGAATATGACATCTCCGACAGACGAAATAGCAGCAAAGACTACGAGCACGAGATTGTATAAGGGTTTGACTCTCCAGCTCCAAAATTCATCATTAGTTACTCGCCTTATTCACGACCACCCGACTCGATCGCGGATACCTCAGATTAACGAAGTTCATCACATCGACAAATCACAGTCACCAACCTTGTGCACAACTACAACACTACCATGGCTTCTAGCAAGAGAGTCCTAATCATCGGTGGAAGCGGCCGCACTGGCAGGCTCGTAATCGAGGAGCTCCTTCAACGTGGCCACGCAGTCACCGCATTGGTCCGAAACCCAGAAGCCATGCAGAACGAAATTAGCGCTGGACTTATGACCACGACCGGCACACCTTTGGAAATAGAAGACGTCCGAAAAGCTTTCACACAGAGCAAGCCTGAGGTTATCATCGTAACTCTCAGCGCACCAAGAGCCAGCGACAGCCCCTTCGCAGCCGTTATATCGCCTCCACGACTGATGGCTGATTCCAACGCAAATGTTGTCGCAGTAATGAAGGAGTTCAAGACATCCAAGATCATCGTTATGCAAGCGTTCGGCGTGGGCGGGTCCTGGGCCAACATGCACTGTGTGTTGCAGGTGCTCATGAAGAGAAGCAATATGATATACCAGTATGACGACCACAATCTGGTTGCAACCGAAACAAAAACCAGTGGTGAAACCTACGTTCTTGTACGTCCATCTAGGCTAGTGGAGGGTGAGGCGAAGCACATCAAAGAGCACCCTGACCATGGAAAGAGTGTGGCATTGTTCTCCAGTACTTCTCGGGGAAGTGTTGCGAAGTTCCTTGTGGATGCAGCCGAGAAGGACAAGTGGGATAAGACAGCGCCGGTCATCACGAACTGAGGCAAGGGTGCATCATGAGACGTGGGGAGACTCTGACGAACTTTCGATTACCTTGTATATGTAGAAATTGCGTCCGGCTGCCGAATCTAATACAATATCTATTACATTTCACGTGTAACCGTTAACATATAGCTATCTTGATCTCTGTGCGGCTGGTCCGGAGCGTGTATGAGTATGATCAACTTCGCCTATTCTAGCGCCATGCGTGAGCTTCGTATACATAGTCGACGTCAGCAGAGTCGGGCCTAGATAATCCGCTGTTCGTAGTGCGTCAGAACCAATATCCGACTGCGTTTTGAATACCCGACATGTGCGAGGAGCTGAACGGTGCATGCTTGGGCTGAGAAGGACTTTGGTGATAGATTGCCACATGTTGCTTGCCCAGCCGCAGCACAGACCTGTAAACTACATAAATGGCTACCCATGACCATATTGTGGCTGCTTAGATCGCCCGGTGGACATGAAAGCATGGTGCGTACCAGAGGCTATAAGCGTCGTAAACGAATCAAAAGTCAGATGTGATGTCGACTAGTGTGGCCCCCTTTGGCGATGGTTCGAGCGTCGTCACATCCTAGTCCTTTGGGACGTCCAGTTGGCCAGAAGTTACTAACCTTCACATGGTGCAATTTCGCCGTCTCGTTAGACCTGCACGTATCTCTGCATGCACAACGTTATGTTCTCAAGTATACGACTTGAACTTTTTACGAACATCGACAAGAAAGCAAATGAAAAGACCCACATTTGCGCAGTCAGATGGGAATCCGCTTTGCCGGTCCGAAGCACTTTCACACCACAACAACAGCAGAACGCACTGTGGCTGTCAACGCGTTGGCTTTGAGTTGGCATTTTACCGAAGCAACACAAGGCGCGCCCCACTCACACCTCGCACGAAACGAAACAACCAACGTTCCGCGGTTTCGGGAAAAACTGGGGAAGTAGCACAACACAAGTCGTCAAAGAGGAGAAAAAGTAGCGGGTGTAATGCTGATGTGAGGTTTGATGCTCCCGGCTGTGGCGAGGGACGATCGGATCGCGATGGGTCCAGGCAGCCGTAGCTCCATAGTACCTGTGCCGCATGTCTCCCTACCAGAGACTGACTGGAACTCGTGACGACTGCATCAAGTCTTGTTGAAGGTGCACAGCAGCTTGACGAGCTTTGCCGGGCATGTGTCCTTCGTCTTAATCGATAGCCATTCGCTCATGCTGACATCTGAAACGACGGGCTGCCGGCAGGCATACACCACGTTGCCGCGTACCAACCGCGCCGAGCCCGTAGCCGAGCCGTTTAATTCCAAAGATCAACGCCATCGTAAGGAGAAATTCAGCAGACACGTACGTAACACCCTCATCGCTCATTCGCCGGGGATACAAATGACGCTGCTCCACGGCTCCACATTTCCAAAGTCTGGATCCAGGAACGCCGCTCCTTGGCAGCGGGCGTTCCTGGCCCAACACCGAACAGCCCTGCTTGCAATTTACAAGGTTCGTCGTGATGTCAGTAAGTGGATTGCGGGTGTCTGGGCCGGAGGGTATTGTAGATGTCAAAGTCATCGGTGAGAGACATCGAAAGAGCTAGTAATGTCGAAGGCCATTGTCAGACGGAAATCGGTGTTGGCTGCTAGGTGGAAGATCCGTAAGGATCAAACGTTGGGCATGCCGAAGAACCTTCTCCTTTGAAAGGCGCGGAGCTATCGATAAGGCCTCTTTCTGGCCAGGGCCTAGTGTCTTCGTACCTACATTAGCTCCTGTGGAGTGACCGCACGGTTGACCAGTCGGACTACTCGAACGAAAGACGATGAGCTTGGATGTACAGCTTGGGTCCGGGTGGCTGATCGCAAGAGGAAACTAAGCGCCTCCACAACATACGAGAGGGGGTACCGGGAACCGGTCCAAAGTACAAAAGGCAGCTGCCCTCGCGCTCAACTGTGTTTCCACGCTCGGCCGCCTCAGTCTCTCTTTCAACAGTCAGCTTTTGACTAGTCATTCATTACACAGCTCTGCGAGCACGTGACACATTCATTCTCCAAACAACCAACCACAGAGTCTTCACTATACCCCAACGACACCTCCATCCAAAAACACCAAGATGTCTAAGATCTTTAACACTGCCGTCCTCTTCGCGGGTCTCGTTGCCCAGGTCTCCGGCCACACCGCCGTCGAGAGCGTTGAAATTGGCGGCATAACCTTTCCTGGGTTTCGCGGCGCAAATATCGACGCTCCCCTTGAGAAGTCCAGCCCCGCATGGAAAACATCGCAGGGCTGGGGATACCAGCCTGTAATGGGTGACTCGATCAACAAGCCGGACATCATTGCCCACAAGGATGCTGTCCCTTCACCAAACACCGCAGATGCCCCTGCCGGCTCCAAGGTTACTTTCCACTGGCACCACGAGGGCAGCTGTGGCGAGGGTGAGGAAGGATGGGACTGCTCCCACCATGGATGGACGCATTCACACCTCGCTTTCTGCGGCGATAGTTGTGTTGGTGTGGATAAGACGAAGTTGGAGTTTTTCAAAATCGACGAAGTCGCCTTGACATCCTACCCCAAGGGTACCCGCTACGCTGAGGGCGAGGCTCGCGGCCAGACTGGCAAATGGGGAACTGATGCCATCTTCTACGAAAACGGCAACGCCCACACCATCACCATCCCCAGTGAAATTCCTTCTGGCAACTACGTGCTGCGCACCGAGGTTGCGTCGATCCACAACAACGGTGGCGTCGCCAACCGCCAGTTCTGGCCTCAGGCTTTCAATATCAACGTGATTGGCGGCGACGACAGCAAGCCGGTTCCCAAAGGTGTCAAGGGAACCGAGATTTACGATGCCAAGGATGAGCTCCTCACCTGGGACTTGTACTGGCACGAGGCCGACAAGACCATTGGCGATGCTCCTGGTCCTCAGATCGCCTCCATTGCCGTAGCCAGCAATGAGCGCCGCCATGCGAGGGATTTCACCAACTAATTGGGAGCACCTCCCAATGATCGCGTTGCTTTGCATTTACATGGAGAAACAGATTCTCGGCGCATTTAGACGGTGGGACCGTGGGAAACTGGAAAACTCTGGAGCTACTTTCGATTCTCTCTTCTCTTCTTTGGCGGATACCAGTTGATCATGACTGTAACGAATTTCAGTCGTAGATATTCCACATACCCAGCTGTATAAAGAACTGGTATAACCCTACAACAGACTTACAACGTGACTATAATCTGTGCCCATCTGACCTGAACAATGACTCTAGAAGAAGAAGGACCCCTGTTTTGCCAAGTGGCTGATCGGAGTTGCCTAGATGCAGGCAACGCAGATGACAGCAATGACAGCAAAGTCACAATCGCAAGTTCAGGTTCGTACGGTAGGGATTCGTGGCAAGCAAGGTTGTCCTAGAACGTTGAACAGTTGAACTGTTGAAGTGACGTTGTGCGTTGGCACCCTTGCCGGCGCCTACCGAGCACATGTAATTTCCTCGAGGACTTTTGCAGGCCCCAGGGTAGTGATCTGCGGAGATCAAACTGGCGCTCCTCGCTTGACGCCCTTGTGAGCACACCGCTGCTTGTTGACAAAACGCAACAGGGGGGCACAGAGGCACAGTACTGCACCCAGGGACGTTTGGCCAGCCACTTGGCATCTGGTAGAATCCATCTCGTTCTCATCACAGCCAATGCGCCGCCTGAGTATGGCTGAATACCGCCGTTCAAGCGCACACACCGTGGAAGGGGTGCAAGGGTGCAGTAGGTAGGAAGGCAGCTGCTTCCACAGGCCATCGCAGTACGAGGTCCGCACATATCACCGAATCCTGAAGTGCATCGTGCGTAGTCCGGTGTGCAACAGGCCGGAGAGGTGCATGTGCCCCGGGCGCAAGCCGGTTGAGCATACGCGTCCTCCGTTCTCTGTGCGTAGACTCCTTCGAGCGCCGAAGACTCCCCGTCAGGGCGGTGCTGGCAGCTGGGATAGCTGAACCACGGCTTCTACGCGCCACCCAGGTGCATCGCGTCAGGTCGACTGCTTGTGTTTGTCGCTGTTCATCAGCCACACTGGCGGTTTCCGGGGTGGGCGGCTGACGGCTCGTGTGATGTTTGGCGGCTTCGGCTCTGGGGAGCCCGCCTGGCACGAAACACTCCCAAGAATTGTCGTTCCATGGCGCCATCTCTCGCAGTGACGAAGACACCTCGACTCTTCAACCAAGTCACTGTCAGACTTCAGTCTCGTGCTGCTCAACCCCGCTCGCACGAACAATGCTCGCCCTAGGCCGTCTGCGGCCAAGCATCGAGGCAGTGCAAGCCAATGGGCGCACGCGCCGACCCACCAACTGAGCGTCACCAGTCGTGCCAGTCTCCCTGGCCTTGTTCACAATCTCGACCTCAACCAAGCCATCTCACCGCCGACTTTCCGACGAGCCACCCTGCGACTGCGCCTACCCACCTGCATGTGCGCGCTACAATGCGCAGTCTTCCGCTCGCCATCGTCTCGTCGTTCTTCGCATGCGCAAATGTCGCGGCCGCCGGCGACATGATCGCGAACAACCGCATCAAAGTCCAACTATTTGCCGCTCCCGCCTTCTTCTCCGAGGTGTCCGTGGACGCGTATAACAACCAGTGCCTCTCGCTCGACAACAATTTGTGAGGCCCTTGTCATCCGCTTGCGCGCGCACAACTGACACGAGCCAGAATCGATGGCCGAGTCCAGTCGATCCTTGTCGGTGGCCATGACGTTGCCGCAGTCCTGGTCAGAAACGACTACTGGTACTGCCAGTTCTTTGAGTATGCGCCGTCCACGTCTTGTGCACATGGCAACAGCTGACATGGAGCCAGCAACTATGACTGCAAAAGTATTAACAGCGACCACTATCTCACCTTCGCCGATGGCGTCAATAACTTGGCAAGCATCGGCTGGGAGACCAAGATCCACAGTCTGCGATGCTGCAACCAGGACCCAGGCTTCCCATGAGCAGCATAGCTGCCTTGCCCGATGAGCATGACCATCGCACGTGCTTCGCCATGGCAACCACCGCCACGGCCTCATAACACCCAGCACCCCGCCGGCGATATCATCAGCGAGCGTCTAGCCGGCGTGATTGCACGGTGCGAGAAGGAGAGGGAGACTAAATGTGCAACATAACGCACACATACCGCAGCACAAGCGAGGCGTTACGGCGTTTTGATATATAGTCACTTTTGAGGCATGACCAGGCTTTGCAGACCGGTCGCATATCCCTATCTAGCCGGGATTGATGTTTTTGTTATCGAGTAACATGACTGTTCGTAGCTGTCAGACGGCAGACGATGCTGGTGTTCGAAGTGCTCGACACCAGCGCGGTTCAGATCCATGCATATAGATTTGTTTAGCGCATGAAGCTTGAGATATGTTTTTGTCCCGCTACTGCTACATACTGTTATGGGCCCAGAACAGATGAAGTGATGCTGGTGATGAATATCATGACCACTAACAACACAGATCATTGGCCGTGGATCAGTCGTGGACGATGATGATCCACAGTAACAGCCAGAACACACATCACGCCAACTTATCGTTCAAAGGCAGCGTTCCCTGGTTTGGCTTCATGCGTCGCGAACGCCTCTCATAAGTCATATTTCGATGGGTATCTTCTGCGAAAACGCCTCCTTGCGCCCCAACCAAGGCTTCACCAAAACCCCTGCTCACCCCTCAGAGATCGATGAGATCAGGCTCTCCAGACCCCACCCCTCTGAGCAAGATGATCATATTCCCACTCAGCGTCACATCGCCTATTTTCTCAGAAAACTTCAGCAACCGCCCGCCTTGCACATGGAACACACGCAGCTTATCCTCCTCGAGCTCGCTGCGGTTGTTCACATTCTCGACCATCAGCGCCTTGGCAGCCATGTCCAGCACCCGCCCTACGCTGGCGTCCTTGTTGTAGAAAAACCTCCCAGTGGGGTACTTGGCCTTCGTGGTATCCTGTGAGGCTTCGACAATCAGGTAGATGCGCTTCTCGGGTGGGACTTTAGCGTCACCTTTTGCTACGCGCTTGAGGGCGTTGAGCTCGGCTTGTGCGGAGGAGGCGGCGGAGGAGGAGCTCTTGCCGAGACCGAAAAAGCCAGATTTTTTGGAGTCGATGCGTCGCTTCTCGTCTTCGGCACGTTTCTTCTCGGCCCAGAGCTTCAGCTTCGTCAGCGCGGATTGTGTGCGTTGCTGGACGGTGGATGGCCGTGCGCCGACCGGTATGATGATCTTGCAGTCATGCTGCTCTTCGTGGCGGTGCGATAGGCAGTAACGACGGTTGCATCGTGGGCAGTCCACACCCCCGTTATGGGTCTGACCATCGATTCGGGTCTTGCAGGACGATTTGGAACATGGGCCCTCTTCTATCCGTCTCCCCTGCAATGTCTGACTGATCGCTCCAGTGGGTTGTAATGTCCCCTCCTGTTTCTTCTTCGCTTCCGCGGCCTTCTTCGCGGCTCCCCCTGGATTTGAGCACTTATGCGCGGACTCGGTTCTGTGATCTAAACAATAGTGCCTGGTACTGTAAGCCCTACTCGGTCTTGGGTTGATCTTTAGCATACTTGTCACAACTCGCGCAAGGAAAGGGTAAGAAGTCAAGCTTCCCGCAGTACTCCAACTGACAGTGCCTGCCAATGTTCTCGACGTCGCCGGTCGACATCTTATACCGATTCTCAATGTACTAGATTGGTCTGCGCTGGCTGATTTGGTTGTCAAGAGTTCTCAGTAACGATCGGAGGCCACGACACTCTTATCCACGCGAACGTGATCACTAACACAGGGAAGGCCCAGGAAACGTAGAGAAAGCGGCGAGGTTTGGCTGCTAAGCTGACGATTCCACTCGGAACGGGGTTTCCGACCTTCTCGGCGCTTTGCCGTTTTCAGACGATAGCGTGGTCAGGGTCCATCGCCATCGACAACGAACGATGATGCTGCACACTCACGGACTTCTTCCAGTACCTTCGGTGTCCCCCATGCACATTCGACAGCTCGTCCGTGGCATTTTGGCTGACTATCCTGCATTTACTTGGCAACACGCAGCGTCAGGCAGTGAGGATCAACAGTCTTACTATTAGGGCTATTTCTTACTGTAATGTATACGCTGAACGGAGTAATGCAGGAGTAGTTCGGCGGCTTATTGGCTCCGGCAAAGATGATTTGAATCCTACAGAGGTGCCTAGTGGCTCAATACGCGCCGAGAATGGCATCCTGAGGTGTCGTATCAGCACTTTTGTCTAAGCGCCGGGATCATCAAGATTTGCTGTAGTGCCGATGCCTGCCTGAAGAGCTCTTTTAAGGTGTCCAGTTCTCGCAGCATCACAGCGTGTGATCTCGTCGTGTAATGCACTTCATCAATAAGTGCTTCTGCATGGTTGTATCTCGTTTTCATTCTCGCTCGATTCCAGTCATGATACCAATGCTAAGCGTGCATTATGCATCGTAAACCCGAAAAACAAGACTCTGCGCACATACTTTCACGTCTGTTCACGCGTCAAAAAGCACGTTATAAATATATCAAGTTGCAAAAGAATCAAATTCGCCTTCTCAGATTGGAACCCGGCGCCAGAGATGATCGCATCACCTGCACCCTCCAGGTTGTTGATCTGCTTGCTTACGACGACATCCGGGCAGACTCACCTATTAGCGGCTTTGAAGAATATGAGGCTATATCATACGTTTGGGGCAACTCCAATTACACGATTGAGATTGAATGTAAGCCACACTTGGAACAAGTGCATTGTACCACGGCACTAAGACGACCAAGGTGACGGACGAAGAGCGTACATCACACAAAGTCTAGCCGACGCGTTGCAAGCACTTCGTCATGAAGTCACGGTCAAGATATTGTGGGCAGACGCACTCTGCATAAATCAGAAAGACATTAGGGAACGTGCAGAGCAGGTGAAACTAATGGGCTTGATCTACTGGAAAGCACGCTGTGTTCGAATTTGGCTCGGTCACGACGACGACGTTGAAGACATTCATCGTGCAAAACACATTGTCCCAGTCATAAGATACTTGGCGGATGTACATCTAAAGGCGTATGGGACTACAGCTGAACAGCATCAGGCATACTGCAACATTAGATTTACTGAACCTGCGGACATAACGAAGGCTCAATGGACTGCGCTGCATCGTCTTCTAGCTCGGCCATGGTTCCAACGTGTCTGGGTTGTTCAAGAGTTGGGCTTAGGGAGAGCTGCAGTCTTTCACTGTGGTCAGCAGCATTTCAATAAAACCGAACTAACGGACTTCACAACAATGTTGCGTCGTGTAAAGAAGGGATCGAAAGAACCACCCTTGCTAGATTTACAGATGATGTATTTAAACGACGCTTACTGGCGTTCGTGCTTAGGCAACACGCGTCTTGAGCTTGGGTCGGATCCCGAAGAAGCAGAGACATTTCTCGACATCCTCAGCAGAGCACGCGGCTTAAGCTGTACGGATCCTAGAGACAGCGTATACGCGTTCCTAGGTCACCCTTCCGCTTTCAAACAACAGCGGCTCGATATCAAACCGTACGAGTGGTACCCTCGGAACTATTATTACAGCAGGGCTACGATCGTTGTACCAAACTATAAAAGATCCAACACGTATTTGAGACTTTACCATCAACTGGCAATCGCCGCTATTGACAACGCCAGTCTTGGTCTCGACGTTCTGTCTCACGTAGCTCACACTAGGGAGAGCATTGAATCGGACTACCCTTCATGGGTGCCGCGATGGGACATTGAGGGAAAAGACTTTATCAGCACTAAGATGTTCTACACGGCTTCCGGCTATCGTCCGAGTGTCGGAGTCGAGTTAGGCCCTGCCAAACGCAAAGGGCTCTCCAGCCAGGTATCTTTTTGGGGACTACGACTGGACACCGTTCGCTGCGTCCGTCACATACCAGTAACACAGTATCTCGCCGAATGCCTTGATGTGATGGCGCTTCTACTGAGCGACGCCCCCAAGCTGCGGAGACCAAACGCCATCCCGATCCCAAACTCCCTAGTATACCCATACGAAGAGCCGTTCGTTCTAGCGTTCGCGTCGACAATGACCGCCGGTCTAACATCAGCCTGGGAGATGCCATGCGAACCTGCAGACGAGAATCCGGACCAACACATTCGGGACTTCCACGCATACTATCGCCGTGAGAATGCCCCAGATATCTCGGTGCTTTCTGAAGACGACTTAGAGCATGCATCGTACTTTGCAACAGGTGTCAGACGCGTAGCTCGCGAACGAGTGATGTATATTACCAACGATGGCCGTCTGGGACTCGGTCCCCCGATAACGGAAGGCTCGGATCAAGTGTGGATTCCAATTGGAGCAAAGATGCCAGTCATTCTCCGGCCATACAGTAATGGGATGTTCAAGATTGTCGGGCAGACGTATGTTCATGGAGTGATGAGAGGAGAGGCATTCACGGAGAAGAATAGGGACAACATTGAGAAGGTAACTTTATTCTGAGAACTGGAGCCTCTAACCCTGTCAAATCATATACGAACACTATCCGTACTGCACCCAGGCACGCCCAATCAGCTACTTGGCATATCTGTATCATGAAAATTATCTTATTCACGGCCAGGAGCCGCAGAACTGCAGCTGGATTATCCTGTTCACGTATCCACACTCCGACAATAAAGGATCGTGATAATATGATCGGTCTCAAAGGATCGTGAAAATATGATCGGTCTCTCTCAACTGATGTTGCCGGTGTCATCTGACCATGGTGCTGCAGAGGATTGTCCAAGTGCATTTCAAGATTCGAAAGATTTGTGGAGGATGAGAATGTACCTTGACCGTAAACACACTTCATATTGCCTCAGTCGGTAACTGTTGAGCAACTGCTGAGCTTCAAAGACCATCATCAATCATTGACATCGGCCTATGATATTATTTTACCAACTTTACATACTACACACCGGTAGGTTTAGCCAGCCAAATTAGATAGAGTCCAAAAAGACATTAGGATTGTCCTTTTTTCTTGCCTTGTTCTGCATTCAACAAGTGGCTGTTCGGGCAACAATTTGATCGTTGACGAGTGTCTCACTCCACAGCGTATTGAAGTTTAAACCGTCCCATTGTTGCGAATGAAAGGCTAGAAGGAGTCTTCTAGCTGGAAGCTGACTCTGGGTTTGAGTCTGACTCGGCAACATAGGCCGAATCATCATACTCAGACTCCGGTGCGACAAATTCTGACTCTGGGTATTCAGAACCAGTCAATATTCCTTCGAACCAGAAGCTTTCGAAAGCGATAAAGTGGAATCAGCTGACAGACAAGTAGTGTTGGCTCCTGCTGGGGCATCAGGAGCTGTATCGGCGCGAGTCACGACAGGTAGATTTGTGGACTCTCCTGTATCCGAGACATCTGAGACTTCCGTGTCCGTATCAAGTACCTTTCCTGTGACCTTTCACCGAATGGAACGCCCACGAACAATCAAATGGGAGTCTGAGGGTTGGCTATCAGGAACTCCATGCTCTTCTCGCTCCCTAGCCTTCTGTTCTCGCTGTCTGGCTTCTATCTCTGCCTTTCCTGATTCCGTCTGTGCTATTTTGGCAGATTCGTTGCCCTTCATACGCTCGGTTTGGCCGATTTCTTTTGCTGATGAATCAGCAGCCTTTCTTCTCCAGGGTACGGTGGCCTCCCGAGAGGTGTCCGACAAGGGTGCAGGGCGACTGACCGCTTCGATACCAACTTTGGTGGGCTTAGAAGTCACATCAAATGGGCTGTGGCGAGGAAAGCCGATCGGTAGCTTGGACGGTGCGCCTGCCTGCTGCGGAAGAGAGCCTGTAGGGGGAAACAATGACGACAACGGATTCTGTTTGTTCTGTCCCTGGCTATAGAACGACGTTAGCATCAACGACCATGACGCCAGAAGAAGAATGAGTACTCACGTCGCGATCTTGGGGTTTGGCTTGTATGACTTCCGTCCTTGAGTGGTATGTATCGACAGTAGTGGCTTGGCCCTTGAGACTCATTTCGCGTAGCTGTTTCGCCAGAGCCGTGTTCCGCCAGTCAACCGAACTGTAAGTTTTGGTCTTCTGCAAATTGGTCTTTACTTGGGCGTCATGTTTGGTCTTCTCATGTGCGTCTCTCTTGAGCTGCATATTGTCTTGCCGAAGCTTCTCGGTCTCCTGCATCAGTTCGTCGTTGCGCGCCTGCAAATCTAACGCTTTCGCCTCTGCTCTCTTTATAGTCTGTATAGCCTTCAAACTAGCCTTAAGATCAGTATCTGATGCATTGCTAAAGCATTAGCAGGTTTGGCCTGCGCGACAGAGGCAGCAGCAACAGCGGCGGCGGTGGCAGCCTCAGCAACTCTCTGGCGTGGTTGCTCATCTGCCCTCTCGAGAAATAGTAGGTATGCATTCTCTGTAACAATGCTGTGGTCATCTGAGTCGAGTTCAATACGGCGAGTGTCATCGAGCTTGACCCATTTCGAGTCGGCGTCATTCGACATCCGAGCTAGAGTGTAGTAATGCCCCGTCTGCAACTTTGAGCCTTGGTGACATACCACTGAACGCACGAGATACTGCGGTCTATTTGGCATCTCAAAGCTTTCTTTTGCGTACGCCACCATGTTTTGAACTTTCTGTACTAAGCCGTCAAACTTCAAACGCTTCAAGACAACGATGAGATGTTGGGGCCACTCTGCCAGCTCGAATCTTGACTCAAGTTCCACCACGTTTGCGCAGCCAGAGTGTTTGCGAAGTCTTTCGAGAACCACGGTCTCTAGAGGCAGAACCTCTTCTTCGTTGTAGTCCAGAACGTCTCGTAAGCTCAGGATTCCGTCTGCTTGTACGTGAGGAGGGAATGAAGCGTACAGCGACTGGGCAGCATGATCGTCGCCAACTGGCTTCTCAACGTCGCAAGTCTTGCAGCGATTCAGGCGGCAAAGCCTCACCTCCCGCCAAATCGAATTAATAGCCAGACAAAAGTGGTTGGCGATTATACCAAGGAACTCTTCAACATCTTGTTGGATTCCTTTGGCAAATTCGAATGCACCTAATGGTGAGTTATCCTAAGCGAGCTTATCGAGGTGTCCCCAGAATGCGATGAGATACTGTCGTGCCGATTCCTTGTTGCCATTGTGAACAGCCAAGAGCAAACTCTTGAGATTAATTTCGCTGTAGGACGTCAGTATTGGAGCTTTTCCATTTGGTATGCACGTACTGTGGAGTCAGATTGCCATCTTAGGGAGTTCGAAGGGTGGCCATAAATTTGTCCGACTGCATGAGAGCCTGGAATACTGCGTTTTGATAACAAGTGTTTCTCGGGTTGACCAAACCGGTGTCTGTCGGAATCCGTGAGATATATGTCTTTGTGCTCTGCTCAAAAGCGCCAGAACCCTTCGCATCAGCGCTTTTCTTCTTCTTTGTATATTCTCGCATTATGCTCTTTGCTGTGGCAGCCTTGATGTTACTGGCGCTCTTCCTGGCTTTGTCTGCTGCTCCATAGGTAGAGCAGTGTCTTTCTTAGATTAGCATCGGTTGAAGAGTATGTTTCTGCGTGGTGTGTCAGTTGGAGCTTGCTTAGTTTATGACTGGAGGAAGGGTATGTGAATATGGGTGATGTGTCATGTCGCAGGAGACACCACAGCAGGATGTGTAAGAAGCAGTAAAAGCTCACCCTCAACAATCCAGCGTCTCTTTCAGAACCGCCTCCTATATTTTATTAAGATCAGAGTCTGCATTCAGCTTTAATGCAAGAGCCCTACTTAACCATCTCTTAAACAGCTGCAACCTAAGTTGCAAAGCCTCTTTTATACTAGAACGTATAACAACTGTATCTCCCTAATTGCAGCAATAACCTGTTTTTTTTTATGTAGATAGATTTACGCGTCTGTGTATTTGCTGTGCAAAGGCTACTTATTCTAGGATTGAGTCAGTGCATACGTACAGTACAACATCATTCACAGGAATGTAACCCAGAGAGACCTATGGGCCTCATAACGCCAAATAGAAGGTGTGGACGCAATAGCTATACGTACCAGAGGCTCTCGTAACATTCTCAACCGCTCCCTCGCAGGCTCGAATAGTTCGTCATTATATGTGATCAGTTCAACCAGTTGATCAATCTTCTCTTTGGTCCACGCGCCCTCTGTGTCAAACTCTTGGTTTAAGGCTGACCGAGCTTCTTTCAGCAGCTTTGCCAGCTTGCGCATTCCATCAAGAGACGTCGGGTCGTACGCATTTGGATCAAATGCACTCTCAGTCATATTGATCCAGGGGTCAGCGCACCGGTTGGCGTGAGCTCACGCTGATACTGTCACTGTGGTACGTTAGCTGGGGTTACGTGGTTGTTGTATGTCGATCGGGTGGTGCTTGGGGAGGCGGAAACGAAATTCATCGTTTGCTTTCCTTCACTTCCCGCCACACCCAGAGCAAGCAAACTCAGCACGGACCGTTTTTTTCTTCGCGCAGCAAACAATCTGGCGCCTTCTGCCTGGCGCTCACCAGCTTCTCGCGCTCAATCCAGCACCCACATAGTATCGTCACGGCCTTGCCGACGACAACAGCTCGCCCAGAAGGGCTTACACTCCAACCATTAAGACCAAAGTGAAAAGCTCAGCAGTCATGACTGAATACACAGTCGAACAGATGATGTTCGCAGTCATGGATGCGTGGAACCGCGCTGTTCGCGGACTTTATGTCGGAGGGTTGACTCTTTCGCATTTGGAAGACATGCAGGTGCCCGTCATTCGTTCACTCGAGCGAGCTCCATGCGACGCAGGGCTGATCCTGGAGGACGAAGAAATAGACAAAGTCACTGGCGGTGATTCTGTTGGCGATATTGACGGCGATACGACTATATGTGACAAAGCAAGGAGAACCTGCATTCAACATCGATCAACGACAGCAATGGAGACTCTTCCAGGCCATCAGCAAGCATCCGGATCTGTCGATGAACCTCGATCTTGTACCAACGCTGCTAAGCGATTTCGTCATCAGAATGGATGGTCGCGATATTCGTTTTGAGTGCAAGATCAATTGTTTCACCCTTACTGCGAAGCACATGTCGCACTGTGTCATGCGACACTACAGAGTCAGCCAGCATACCTTTCAGGGCGACCTCCCAACGTCCATTAAGGCCGGAGTCTGCATCTAGTTTTAATATAAGAGCCCTATTTAACTAGCTCTTAAATAGCTCTAATATAGGTTGTAAAGCGTCTTTTATACTATAGCTTAGCTTAACTATATCTTCTAAATTGTAGCCATAGTCTGTGGTTTTTTTATATTAACGCATCTATAGACTTGCAATTAGAAGGCTTCTCATCCTGCTATTAAGTTAGTGCATATGTACAGTACAACGCCATCTACAAGAAAAGCTAATTTGGTAATAACGTTTCTATAGCCCAGATACTACGATTAAGTATCAAGTACCGGGACAATGTGTCGAGCCATACTACATCTACTTGTAGGATGCAAACCACCCCAATCACAAACAAGCAACCGCAGAGCTGCAACCGACTGACTCCATTGACGGGCACACTCTAACTAGGAGACATTGTCAAGCCATCAATCCTCCTTGCCAGAGTCAGACGGCAGACGCCCCCTTATCACCGCCTCCACACGCACGACGATGCACACAGGCGCTTGCTTACAAGATCTCATCATTCCTATAGTAAATGGTATCTACTCGCGCCCCGGTACCCAAAGACGACAGCGAACGCGCCCCGCCATCGACCGCGAAAGCTAAATACAGCGCAGCAAACTACAAACGAGAAGTTAAAAATGTACTCAAGGGTATGTCGTGAAGCGCCAGAAGAACAGTGGACGCAAGCGGAAGTGCAAGAAGCGGGGCTAACGAAGAGAAAGTGGATGGCACAAACACACGCAAACAAGATGTGTCGGATGAATGAATCAGAAGCGCGTAAACCCAAAGACCCCCCGCTCAAAGAACAGATATCCCGTGTGTAATCAGTCCAACGCCGGAAACAAATAGAATGCTGCAGTGACATGATGCTTTTTGCGTTTGCACGCGGCCGTCTTGTTGTCCTCATCTCGTGATCCTCGTCTTATCCTCATCTTATCCTCATCTTCCCTCGTTCTCACTACTCTATCTCGCTGTTGAGATAATCCTCCAGGTCCTGGGAGCGCTTGTTGGCGAGGTCTGAGTTTGTGCGCAGGCGCGCAAAGTACTCGTGCTCGTACTGGGGGGTGGCAAGGGGTTCGAAGACTGCCTTGGTGTCGTGGTGGGGTTGCTGTGGGGGTTGTGGGGCGGCGTTTGATGTGTTGTTGGTGTTGGAAGGGGGGGTTGAGGGACGGATTGTTGTGTTGGATGGCTTCTCTTCCAGGGACTTGTCGAGTGACGGGTGGAGGTAGGTGATGCTCTTTCCATGGGGGGAGGCATGGGCACCTGTCAGAGCTGAAGTGTGTATGTCTTTGACAGGGCCTGTGGTTGACATCGCCGACGTATATGGATCGTCGTTTCCTAGTTGGAGCTCGTCTCCTCTTACACCATCGCCAAATCCAGGTGCTGTCGTTGCGGGTGACTCCCACATCCTCTCGTTGATTCTCTCTTCTCCTGGAGTAGCTGTCTGCGTTTGCATGCTCTCGCCGAGCTTGTGTGAGTGCTCGCTCTCGTGCAGAGCCTTTGAAGGCTCGGCAAAGCCTGTATCTTGACGGAGTGGAGAGTTGTAGTTTGTGTTGGCTGAGAATGTGGTAAAGCCGGTCCCCACTCTGTAGTTGCGTTCTGGACGATCGAAGATCGAGAAACCAGTGCCTACACGAGACGGCGCAAGCGAGCTAGGTGCTGATGCTGAGTCGTATTCAAACTCGAGTTCAAGCTCTGCCAGGAAATCCGTGTCCGGGGATTGGTGGTGAGGTTCGCGGGGGTGGTCGTGGTGATGAGGCTCGTGATGATGCGGTTCGCGCGAACGATCACGCTGCTTCGGTGTGGCATCCTGAGCTTGTGTCTGAGCCAGTTGGTGCACGCGGTCGCTGAACGAAGCCTTATTTGCTACTGTGCGGGTGTAGTCAGCGTCGTGACCGTATGTGGGCGTCAACTGTAATGGCATTGGCGGTACATCGGCGACGGTGGAGAGGTTGAGCGGCGTGTTGTCGTTCGACCTGGAGTCTACAAAGGGACTATCAAGGGCTCCGGGCGTGATGTACACTTCCTTCGCTTCTTGGCTGTCGAAGTCGTGCATACTGGCTTCGCCTCCACCCCGTTGGACGAGCTTCGTGTCACCATCGACATACACCTGCTCCCATCTTGTCTCGCGGCTTGCGGGTAAGCTTGCCAGGTCGTTGTCCAGCTCGGAGTCGTCAAGAGACAAGATAGACTGATGACCAGGGTATGGCGAGTAGTCGCTTTGGCGGTGCCGGCTCCGGCTCCTGGTGTGATCTGGTGATCGGCCACGCTCGACTTGGTTGTTTGGCAAGACATAGGATCCCGCTGACGGTACGTATTCTGTTGACGGCATGTTGGGCATGTTGATCTTCTCGAATGACGACCTTGAGTGAGAGAAATGGCGATGCTGCGTGATGTCGTTGTGGTCTACAGCCATCATGGGATCAATGTACTCCTTATCGCTCCTGTGCGAAGAAAGGCTGTCCCTAATTGCGTTCCTGGGTTTGAAGCTGTCGACTTCCATGGGTTCCGGGAACCTGCTCAGCAGAGCCTTGGCTGTCAAGCGGTCACGCGGCTTGTCGCTGAGGCACGCTCGCACGACGTCCTTGAAGAACTCGGGGATGTTGGAAGGCCGGTTGAGTGTCTTGACAAGCGGTCGCTCTTGGCGCTCTGGCTCGTCCTGTTGCTCGGCAAGCGCCCAAAGCACCATGCCCAGCTGGAAGAGGTCCGACTTGACGCCAATGTAGATCGAGATCCTCTGACCGCTCTCGATGAGCCTTGCCAGCTCAGGTGGCTCCCAGCCCACCGGACACCCGCGGCGGTTGATGTCGATGATCTTTGCATCGTCATTGCTGTCGATAACAATGTTTGACAGGGTGAAATCGCCCTGTACGAATCCGGCTTCGTGGATCTCGGAGAGTCCTTCCACTATCTGGCGGGCCCACTTCTCGCGGCGGTCCCATGAGAGCTGGTGCTTGAAGTCGTAGATCATGTCGACGAGCGCACCTTCTTTGGCATAGCTGATCAGCAGCCCCTTGATCAGGCCGCCGGTCTCATCGACGATGACGCCCTCAAACTGAATGACTGACTTTGAGTCTTGCAGGCTGCAGAGGGCGTTGATCTCGTAGAGGAACTCATCAACAGCATCTGGGCCGGGAATCTCCTTCTTGATGTACGTCCGGTTTCTGGCGCCGACCTTGTACACAAATCCAGAGATGTGCGAGTCAAAGTCGATGTCTCTTTCTTTGAAGCACTGGTATTCGAGGTGGCTGATTGCCGAGATTGACGGGTAGGGGATGATCTCGTTGACGTCTTCGGTGACGTGGACGTGAAGGCGGCCTTGGTCTGTCTCGAGCTTCAGGTTCGTCACGGTGTCGTAGAACTGGATGGAGGGCAGCGAGTCGCGTATGGCTTCGTAGATGCGGGCGCTCTTGTCTCGCTGGTAGTGGAGTGACTTTAGGTCTGACTCGAGGGAGTCCGGCTCGAGGTGGCGATAGTCGCACGAGACGGTCACTCTCCGCCACTGGTTGCGTTCTTCTGCGTAGGTGACGAAGAACTTTTCTCGGTCGGACATGTCGCGGAAGTGCATGCTGAGGTTGAGGATCCATTTGGCCTCCAGCTCTTCCTGCAGCCGTGCATCGTCGCCGTCGGAGAGCGAGCGGTGTGATGCGCGGTCGTGGTCGTGGTCGTGGTCGCGGTCGTGGCCGTGGTCGTGGCCGTGGTCGTGGCCGTGGTCGTGGCCGTGGTCGTGGTACGAGTCCTCCAGCTCGATGGGCGGAGGACTGCTGGGCTCGCAGTCCTGCAGGTTCTCGATGCTGTAGTCGACCTGGCGTGCGCCGGCGGGCAAGTTCGAGTCTGGCCCGCCGCCGATGGTGAAGGGCGGCTGCTCGTGCTCGCGCTCCTGCTCCTGGCGGTGGATGTCGCTCTCGTGCGGGCTCAGGACGTCGGGCGCGGACACGGACGGGATGGACATGGGCGGCGGCGAGGCGGCGCGCTTCGCGACCATCGAGGGCTTGCGGTCGGCCGACGTGGCGCGGCGCTGGTCGGGCTCCGGGGGCACCTCGAGCAGCTTGTCGCGCATCTCGCTCTGCATGCGCTTGAAGGTCAGCGGGCGCGGCAGGCCGGGCACGACCTTCCTGCTGCCGCGGCGGTGCAGCAGGCCGCCGCTCGACTGCGGGCGCGACTGCGGGCGCGACTGCGGGCGCTCGTTGTCCGTGGTGGCGGGGCTGTCCGGGCTGGGCTTTGTCGGCGACTGCGGGTCGTCGTCGTCGCGCTTCAGCCAGCTGCCGATCTTGTTGAGGCTCAGGCGGTTCCACATGCTCCTGTTCGCGCCGACCTCTGTGCGCGCGCGCTGCCTGCTGCGGTCGCGGCTCGTCCCCCCGTGCTCGGCCGCCGGCACCTGGTGCATGGCTGCGTTGGCTGTCTCACACGCTCCGCTCGCGCGCCGTGGTGCTGCTCCGCCTCTCAGCCTGCGCCAGCCTCTGTGCCCACGCTCGCCTGCGCGCTCTTATGCCCACTCTTACGCGCTCTTGTGCCCACGCAGCTGCGGTCTCGATGTGTCCGGGGCGGGTGTGGCTCCGGCGCGCGCTGCGACGGGGACTCGATTGGACTCGTGGTGTCGGTTTGGCGCCGCCGTCATGCTGTGTCGGGCGGGTGTTAGCGTGGCTGGGCGCAGCATTCATGGGCGTGCATTTCCCGCAGCCGGCCGGTTCTCCTGTTCTTTGGCAGTCGCTAGAGCCGTCGCTTGGTGTTCTTGACGCCCAAGTGGTCTGGTTGGGCCCAACTGCAAACAATCGCCGGATGCAGCACTGCGGAGCGACGGGGCCGCGCGATCCTGTGCGGCTCAAGAGGCAGTCGGCAGGCTGACGACCAAGCGGCCTCCGTTGTGTGCGAGGAGAGTCCTCGTATGTCAGATATGAGGTGTGAGGCTGGGGGGCGTTCCTGCCCAATCAACGCATCCTCGGCGCGAGAAAACGTCCTTTGCGCGCCCTGCCACTCCTGTGCGCCCGCAAAGCCGCCCAATGAAGCCCAAAAGGAGTCCCGAAATGCTACCCTGGGCCAGGTGTTGATACAAGTCTCACACGAGCGGGGAGCAGGCACGTCAAAAAGCCAGTGTGCGCAGCTCGTCGTGTTATGGCTGCTTGTGGCGGTCAGACGGCCGCGAGCAATTGGCCGGTGAGCTGATCAGGCCTGCAGAATGCCCAGCGCAGGCCCGAAACGAAGACAACTGTGAGTCGAATCAGACGCAGGGCGACCGCGCTGCAGCTGCAAGAGAACGCGTCTCGGCCCCTGATTGGTGCGAGCTGGCCACAGCAGCACCTCTGCGAGATGCGGTGAGCGTGTCACAGTGCTCACGCTTCACTGTCAACGTCCTCCGTCGTTGCGCTGCTCTGTCCTGGACGCTTCACCAGGGCCATCTCGCAGGCCTCAAAGTTGGAACCCCTCTGTTTCCATCACTGTTTCCATCACTGTTTCCATCACTGCCCTCCTTGGGCCTGCATGCGTTAGTCTACACATAGCGCAGCGGCTAACCTGACAATTGCGATCCGTCTGCAGCTCATGACAGACGCAGGAGATCAGTACATCCGGGAAAGTCTCTGTACACGACTGCCCCACTCTGCAGTCGCACAAGCGGCGTTCTTCGTCACCGGCAGACTGGCTTCTGCACGTTGTGCTGCAGAGGGCGCCGACATGCTCGGGACACCGCAGCACCTGAAGCACCACGCAGCGGCTGCAGCGTTCGAGCTGCGTGAAAAAAGCAACCCATGCTCCGTCCCAGGCAATGTTATGACTCAATATGGCCGACTATCTGAGCAATTTCTGTTGAGTTCCCCTCATACTGCACCGTAGCCCCGCCCCTCACCCTCTCATTCAGCCCTCGCTCTTGCCAGTCCAGTAGCGGCACAGTGTCGACAATGCAACACCACGATATTTTGGCTCCAGCGCGTCACACCATTCGCGCTGGCCGTTCGCACAGCCCTACGACGCATGCCGCATGCGTTGTCCGCTGCGATTACTCTCACGCAGTCCAACGCCCGCCGGACACGTCAACGTAGTTCACGCGCGCTGCGCGCCAGCCGCAATTGCTGAGACAACCACGCATGCACGGCTAATGTAAAGCCTGCGCCATTATCGACTGGCGGAAAACTGACGACTTAACCATGCGTATACACTGGCGTGTGCAGTGACATGTACAGTGACATACACAACAACAAGTACATCGTGATTTCGCTGGCAACATACAGCACCCATGTCCCGCAAACGCCGCGTGGAGGCGTGCGATCTCGCAGTCTCGACACACCAGCACCGCAGTTAAGGTGCGGCGTTGAGAAAAAGCAACTTCTGTAGAAAGAACTTTGGTTCGGATCGGCCCGCGGCCCGTGACAGGATCATGCTGGCCTCCAGCCGTGCTGAACGGACCGCTATCTCGAGATCAGACGCACTCTTCCTCCAGGGAGTTGATGCGCGATGCGTGACGCAGAACGAAGAAACCACGCCGCAGCCCGCCCCCTGAACGTCGTGCCGGCTATCTCGACGTCGGTGATGGTAGGAACACTCTGCAATGCCCGCCCTCAGACCAACGCCGTGCCGTGACCCCCTCGTTCTCACGTCCTTCTTTGTCTGACTCCGTGGTCCCAGTTAGCAGTGCTACATCCATCCTTCACTCCACCACCCCACTGCACCGGATAGCGAATCCTCACCGGCGAAGGTCCAAGACACGTACACCGGCACCGGCACCACGCCCCCCCCTCGCCGCACCTCCCTGCCCATCAGTGCAATAGGCCAGTCTTGAACCGCCGCCCCGCCCGATTCCTCACCCGTGTGTCTTTGATGGACCCAGTGTGGTTGGAGAGGGTATCAGAGACGAGCTGGTGGTATGTAAAGTGCCTCGATCCAAGGGGAAGGAGTGGGGCGACATCACCGACCCGACCCGCTGCGCTTTAGGCTAGAGTAGATGGCGGGGGTATGAAGAGGCTGGAGTGATGGAGTGATGAGCCGATGGAGAGTGATGGAGTGGTGCCGGGCGGGAGAAACAGCGCGGCACGCACTCAGCGCGTGCGGGACACCACAGCCGTGTGGTCTGCAACGCCAGGGAGTGCGGGAGTGCGGGAGTGCGAGTCCGTATCTGCCGATGCTATACACCTCCCCACGAGACGCACAGGACCGAGTACGCACCCGAAAGCATTCAATGCCCAGCGTCATCACCAAGCAGACCTAGCAGAGCCTGTATAGAGTAAAGATCCAATCGATTGATATCATACAACTGTACAAAACATGCCATTCAACACCCGAATGCGCGCTCTTCTAATCTATATGCGCGCGGCACGTACAGACTGCTCGCTGTCTGGACTCCAATACATGCGCGGTCCGGGAGATCGCATGCAAGTGCAACGCCAATGCCCAAACGCCGGTGATGCGTGGCTTCGTCTCCGTCTTTCGTGTGCTTCTGCATCTCACTTGTGGTCCACGTCAGTTCGTCCAGGTCTATCGTACACTCTCGTCGCTGTCTGCATCTCGCGTCTCTGCCCCACCACTCAGTCGCTGTCCTCCCCGCTCTCCTCGTCATCATCCTTCCTCTTCTGCTCGCGACGCTTCTTGTCGCCCTTCTTGGACTTGAGTTCCTTGTCCCATAAGCGGTTCGCCGCGTCTTTGTTCAGGTCCGGGAAGACGAGGGCGAAGACCTCGTGGTACCATGCCACGGGGTGGCCTTGGATGCCTTCTTTGATGTTCTGCGGGGTGTCAGTATTGCATGTAAGGGAGTGGGCTGGCGATATATGTGGACAAACCTCAGGCAGCTCAAGCCAGTCGCTCAAATTATCCTTGGGGAAGATAACCATCGTCGCGCCCGCACGGCGCGCTGCAACAGTCTTCTCGCGCAACCCACCGATGCGCAGCACCTTGCCAGTAAGCGTCAGCTCGCCCGTCATGGCCACGCCGTCCTTGATCTGCGTATCGAGCGCGAGCGACAAGAAGCTGCTCGCCATGGTGATACCCGCGCTGGGCCCGTCCTTGGGCACCGCGCCCTCGGGGCAATGCAGGTGGATGCGGGCGTGCTCGAAGAAGCGGTTCTTGGGGAATTCGCGGGCGAGCACCGACTTGGCGTACGAGTAGGCGACGCCGGTCGACTCTTTCATGACGTCGCGCAGCGAGCCGGTGCGCTCGAGGCCGGGGTGCGAGGACGCGGAGAGCACGCTCTGCAGGATCGATTCAATGTAAAGCGCGGAGCCGCCCATGCTGGTCCACGCCAGGCCCATGGCGACACCGGGCGGGGTGAAGTCGTAGAGGCGGTCGGCGGTGAAGACGGGCGGGCCGACATAGTCTTTGAGGTTGTCTTTGCCGATTGAGACGTGGACTGTGTCTGGAACCTTGAGGGCCACGCGGGGCTTTGGTGCTGTCTGCTTCTCGATGTCCTCTGGTGTGTCCTTGACGTCTGTCTTGTCCTTCTCTGCCTCCTCTTGTGCGGCCTTGCCTTCTTCCGTGAGCGCCTCAGATTCTGGCAGTGCGTCTTCGCCGACCTCGGTCACAATCTTCAGTGCGGACTTGCGGTAGACCTTCTCGATCTGCTTCTTCAGGTTACGAACACCTGACTCGCGGCAGTACTTGTTGATAAGCTCCACAATACCCTCCTTCTCGAGAATAACGTCGGCGTCCTTGAGACCGCTCATCTCCTTTGCTGCGGGCGCAAGGTACTTCTCGGCAATGGCGATCTTCTCGTCCGCGACATATCCAGACAGCTCGATCATCTCCATACGGTCGAGCAGGGGCTGGGGAATGGTGTCTGACATGTTGGCTGTGCAGACGAACAGAACCTTGGACAGGTCGACGGGCACGTCAAGGTAGTGATCGAGGAAGCTGTTGTTCTGCTCCGGGTCGAGGAGCTCCAGAAGCGCTGCTGCTGGATCACCGTGGCTGCTGTTGCGGCCGAGCTTGTCGATCTCATCAATCAAGACGAGCGGGTTCTCGGTCTGGCACTTCTTGAGCGCCTGGATGATGCGGCCGGGCAGGGCACCGACGTAGGTCCTTCGGTGGCCCTTGATCTCAGCCACGTCATACATACCACCGACACTGAAGCGGTAGTACTGGCGGTTCAAGGCTCGCGCAATCGACTTTCCGATAGAGGTTTTACCCACACCGGGCGGGCCGACCAGACAGAGGATCTTACCCTCAACGGAGCCGCGGAGCTTGCCGACTGCAATGAATTCCAGGATGCGGTCTTTGACGTCCTTCAAGCCGTAGTGGTCCTCGTCGAGGACTTCGCGGGCGTGCTTGATGCCAAAGTTCTCAGCACTGCTCAGGCCCCACGGCAGCTGTGTCAGCCAGTCGAGGTAGTTCCTTGTCACGTTGAACTCGGACCCGCTAGGCTCGAGACCGGAGAGCTTGCTCATCTCCTCCTCGAAGACCTTCCTGACGCCGTCGGGCATGGCCAGCTTGCCTGCCTTCTCGTTGAACTTCTCAATGAGCTTGTCCTTGCCGTCCGACTCGATGCCAAGCTCGCGCTTGATGCCCTTCATCTGCTCCATCAAGATGAACTCGCGGTGCTTCTTCTGGACGCGGTTGTTGACCTCGTCGCTGACCTTCTTCTGCAGCTCGGCGCTCATGAGCTCCTTCTTGAGGACCTCGAGAGACTTCCTGAGCCGCTTCTCGACATCCATCTCCTCGAGTGCAGCCTGCAGCTCCTGCGAGTCGGCCTGAGCAACGGCAGCGGCGAAGTCGGCCAGCTTGACCGGGTCCTCGCCGACGCTCATGGTGGTGTGGACGGAGAATGTGGCGACGTGGTCGCGGAACATGGGGTTCAGGAGTGCGACGCCCTTGAAGGTGTTGACAATCTCGTTGACCAGGGCCTGGATAACCTTGTTGTTCTTCATGTCGAAGGGCTCCTCGACCATGTTCTCGACGGTGGCGATGCTGACCTGCCGCCCGTTGAGGATGGCCAGCGTCTGGTCCTCGTCCTTGGACTTTGCGTCCTCGCTCGCCTCCTCGAAGCTCGCGACGACGTCGCCCTTGGACTCGCTGGCCTTGGACTCGGCCGGTGCGGCCTCGCCCTCGGGTACGTTGGCAATAGTCGCCTCGCCGGCCGACTGCGGAGTTTCGCCCTTGGGCGGCAGCAGGCTGGTCATCTTGATGCGGCGGTGCGGGTACAGCACGCAGGTCATGGCGAAGTTGTCCTCGGAGCCGACAGGGAACGCGCTCGTGACCTGGCAGAAGGTGCCGACATCGTGCACCTCGCTCGGGTCGTCGATGACGTCCTTGTCGACGGCGTCGTCCTTGAACATGAAGGCGCCAATGTACGGCTGGCCGCGCTTGACCATGTCGGCAATCGCCTGGCCGACCTCGCGGTCGCGGATGGTGACGGCCTTGTAGAAGCCGGGGAAGAGCGGGCGCTTGGCGAGCGGGATGGCCATGACCTGCGGGTAGACCTCTGGTATCGACGGCTTGACGAGCGGGTTGTTCTTGCGCTTGCGGCCGCCGCCGCCGCCCTCGCCGCCCTCGCCACCCTGGCCGCCTGCAGCGCTGCCGCGGGCGGAGGCGGGGGGCGCGGGGGCCGGGTCGGGCGTCTTGGCCTTTGCCTTTGCCTCGAGCTCGTCGGCGGCTTTTTCCTGCTCGCGCAGCGTCTTGGCCTCGTCTGTCTCCTCAGCCGCCTTCTCGGGCGCGGCCTTGGGGTCCTTCTCCTTGCCCCGGCGCGGCGATGTGGAGAAGCTGCGGTAGGCGCAGAGGGCGGCGGGCGGCGACGGGCACCGGTGCGGGTGCCGCGTGACGAGCGACGCGGTGCATTGTGCGGGGAGGAAGCGCGGGGCGGCGCGCGACGTGGTGAGGGCGGCCGGGGAGCGCGAGGTTTGGCGGAGAGCGGCCCGCCACGAGGCGTGAAGCATGATGGGAAGAGCGACCTCGGAAGCTGCTGGCCGGCAGGGAGTAGAAGCGAAACGAAGATGCGCGCCCAATCGGTATCCGCGCAGGCGTGAGATGAGATGCAGCCAGGAGGCGGGCCGGGCTGTCTTTGGTGTTGCGAGCGTGGCGGTGCGAATGGCTCTGTAATCTTCAATCTCGACATCATCAACTGTCCAAGCTCCGACGCAATCGCCGGCCTGGCTCATCTTCGGCGCAATGCCTCGGCTTTGTAACCCCGGTCTCTCGCCTTCTGCGACCTTCTCTCGCCGGCCGCGGCGGTCACATGAGCACGCGCAATGCTGGCGACAGTCCAGTGTTGACACGCCGGATTACTCGACGCTCTGTAGAGATGCACTGTGTTGATGCCGGACGCACTGAGGCATTGTCGCCGCCCACAGCCCCGCAATGTCCCTGGCGCGTTGACAGCCTTACACTTGACGGTAACAGCAGTCTTTGACGCAAGCGATTGAAGAACCGTACAATTTCATGTTCATCTGTACCGCCATGTCACAAGTATACATTTCAACCCCCTCTCCTACGCCTCAGTGACGGAGCTCTTCCTCCGCCCCTCTTCCTCTCCCTCGTCAAACGTACTGTCCAGCATGAACGGACTTCTCTCCCTGATCTCCCTGCCCTTGAACAGTAGCACCACCGGCACCGCACTCAGCGCCAGGCCCACAAACCCGAGCAAGCTCCCGGCCCAGCCAAATCCCAGCGTCGAAAACAGCTGTCCCGACGCGAGCGGCAGGAACGCGCCAAACGTGTTGCGGCCCAGTGACGCCGCCGAGAGCGCGGATGATGCAGCGTACTTCTCGTACGCGTCGGTGAGGTAATTTACGACGCCCATGTAGATGGAGTAGATGCCCACGCCGACGATTGTGACTCGGTCGGCACGTCCACCCGTACATGAACAGTCCCGCCGTAAAAAGCAGAGATCCAGGGATACTAGTATACAGCCGCGCCTCCGGAATCGGTTTGCCAGGCCGCTCAAGACGGCAATGTCAGCGTCGATCAGGCACATTTGACAACATGGAGGTATACAAAGCCAGACACGTGATGGGTTGGGTGTTCGTGCCTGGCCTTATCTTGGGCTTGCGCACGCCGCTGCGCTTGCCATGCACAGACGCGTGTTGGACCCCTGTTTGACGCGGGCAGGCCAGCCGTCATGGCCGACTGGGTTCCCTTCACTGCTGAAACACCCCGCCAAACATTGACAGCCTGACAGGACGCGCCACGACACGCGCAGACCCGCAGCAATGCAGAGCCAGCCGTCGCCGCCGCTGGGCGCCGGCAGAGACACGGCGCCGCGAGGGGCACGACAGGCCAGCAACGAGCCCAACCCGCTTTCACGCTCACTCAACCGCCTTTCACTTCACGCGAGCACTAGCAACCTGCGCGCTCCGTCGCCCGGCCCGGCCTCACCCCGCGTGCCTAAAGCGCGCGCGCCGTCGTCGCCGCTGCCCCAGCTCCGCCGCAGCACCAGCACCGCCAGCCTGAGCCGCCCTGCGTCGCCCGCCCCGTCGCCCGCCCCGTCGCCCGCCCCGTCGCTCGCCCTCGCGCGCAAGTCGTCCAACTCGTCGCTGCGCGGAGACGCGACCAACACCCCGCGCACCGCCGCTTCCCGCCGCTCGTCGTTCGCACCCAACATGTCCGTGCCAATAGGGGCAAAGAGCCCGCTCGAGCCGCACTTTGAGGAGAAGCTGCCGCTGCGCGCGTGCGACATTGCAGAGGACCACTTCAAGAAGGAGCTGGTGCGCCACGAGAGCGCGGCAGGCGCTGCGAGTGCGGGCACCATCGTCATCGTACACGACCAGTGCTACGGGCACCGCTTCTCGCGGCCGAAGACGCCCAAGAACATGCTCAGTCTGATCATGGAGCGCCCGGAGCGCATTCTCGCCAGTGTGTTGGGCATAGCGACCGCTTACGTGCGTCTCGGTGGGCGCCACGCCGAGGGACACCACCCGCTGCACCCCGACCACAGCCCGCCCGAGCGCATCCCTTTTGCGATCCGCAAGACCTCGCGCTTGGTCGACATTACCTCGCCAGTCGTCACGAACGTGCATGGGACAAAGTGGATGGAGGAGCTGAAGTCCTTGTGCGTCAACGCAGGCACCAAGCTGGCCACCACAGGCAGAGAGTTGACCAGAGACACGCCATCAGCGCCAGGGCAGCCGCCGAAACACGAATTCCACTCGGGCGATCTCTACCTCTGCGAAGAATCGCTGAATGCTTTCCAGGGTGCCCTTGGCGGCGTTTTGGATGCAGTGGATGCAGTCTTCCAGCGCTCGGCTCTGGGCAGTGGCCCATCTCGAGCCTTCGTCTGCGTGCGACCGCCGGGCCACCACTGCTCGGCAGACTTCCCGTCCGGCTTCTGCTGGCTGAACAACGTCCATGTCGGCATCGAGCACGCCATGATGCACTATGGCCTGACCCACGCCGCCATCATCGACTTTGATCTCCACCACGGCGACGGCTCGCAAGCCATCACCTGGGCGCGGAACAAGAAGGTGCAGAACATGCACAAGAGCACAGCCAACCGCAAGAAAACATCCATTGGCTACTTCAGCTTGCACGACATCAACTCGTACCCTTGCGAAGATGGCGACGACGACAAGGTTCAAGCAGCCAGTCTCTGCATCGACAATGCACACGGACAGTCTATCTGGAATGTACACCTGCAGTCCTGGAAGACACCGGAGGAGTTCTGGGCCATTTACGAGGACAAATACCTGGTTCTTCTCGACAAGACTCGCCAGTATCTCAGATTCCACACAAAGCGGCTGAAGAGTGGGCCAAATCAGCCCGCCCCAAAGGCCGCTATCTTCCTTTCAGCTGGATTTGATGCCAGTGAGTGGGAAACGGCCGGCATGCAGCGACACGCCGTCAACGTGCCAACTGAATTCTATGCTCGCTTCACCCGCGATGTCGTTCGCCTGGCTGAGGAGGAAGGCACATCGGTCGATGGCCGCATCATCTCCGTACTGGAGGGCGGTTACAGCGACAGGGCTCTAGCCAGTGGAGTTATGAGTCACATCAGCGGCCTCACGGATGGCCAAGTGTACCATGACCCAAGCCCACCCAGCCCTACCAACGGATCAGCACTCGACTTGCATCAAAGACTGGATGGTCTCAATCTGGCAGATGGCCATCAGCCTGTACAATCACCTGAGGCTAGTTTGACGCCCATCGCTTACGACCCATCGTGGTGGCATGCAGACCACTTAGCTGAACTTGAGAGTTTGGTCCAGCCTCCGTTGCCGATCGCTCTGAAGAAGATCAAGCAGGGATCTCTTGCTCACTTCTCTTCTCCTACACAATCTTTCACTGCCAAGGTCGTAGATCCAACGAAACTCTCCCACCTGCAGCCCGTAAGAGGTGTCAATCCCTCTCGGCCAATCACTCCGCCTCCCCCCAACGTCGACTGGGCCACTGCGGCGCATGCTTTGAGTGCATTGCTGGTACCCCTGGATCGCCAGACTAGGAGCTGCATGCCCGAGGAACTTGCCCCGCCACAAACCAAGAAAGAAAAGCCTGTAGCAGCAGCCCCGAGCTCGGCCAAACCCGAACCTTCTGGTCGTAAACTCCGGGGCCGCAAGCCTGTTGCATCCTATGCAGACCATGGCTCCGACGAGGACAAGGCGTCCCTTCGGACAGAGTCACGGACGAGTCGTCGACAGACCATCGCCGACTTTCAGCCTGCACCTGCAGAGCTGCCGCCAGCTACCCCGGCGTCACGTCGCATGAGTGTTGCTTCTAGCGTGTCATCTGTTGGTGACCTGAGTCTTAGTCGCGGACCAACCATGCCGGCTAATGCTTCGAGGAGGCCAAGCGCTGCGCCTTCATCAGTTTCTACGGACAACATTCCTGTCACGAAAGGCCGTGGTCCCAATGCTGCCGCTTCGTCGCGAGCGCCCCAGCGGCCAACAGCTCCTCGTGTACCATCTGCCCACACTAACAAGGCAGCGTCCGTCAAAGGCAAAGAAAACGATGATATTGATTCCTTGACTTCGGGCTTAAAGCGTGTCACATTAAAGATGCCTTCCAGAGAGGAATATGAGGCTCGAGAGAAAGAGAAGGCGGAAAAGAACAAGGCTCTCGCAGCTTCCAAAAAGACGGCCGACAAAAAACCCACCCGGAAAGCACCTGGAAGCCGCACCTCCAAAGGTGACAACAAGCCTGCAGGCACGAAGCGCGCTTCGGGACGCACATCGAAGGCCTCAGAGATAGCAACATCACCATCCACCACACCAGCACCCACCATGACACCAGAGCCTCCTCAGCTGCAAAGCGCCGCCGCGACACCACTTGAACAACCAGAGCCAATTCATCCTGAACATGTGGCCAGCGTTGCGCAGCAGATAACCCCGTCTGCCGCCCCGCAGGAAAGCTCTCCCGAACGTGCCTCTGAGGCTAGTCGTCGAAGCTCTAGCGGAATGATCGAACCGCCGACCGATCTTAGAGACTCAGTCATCACCCCTGAACAGCTCCGCGAGCAGCTGCCACTGCCTGCATTCGTGACTGCTACAGCAGTACCCAAAATGACGCCTCTGCACCGTGAAGAAACACCACCACCGCCTCCTCCTGCCCCTGGAATGCAGTTTGTGAACTACAGCTCGCGCTCGTTCGATCCAGCTCCTCCAGCTTTCCTACCGCAAGCATCAGAGCCTCAGGTTCCAGCAGCTCTACACTGGCTATCTGAGAACGGCGAGACAACGGCAGCACCGCTCCAGACAGGCTCTCGCCCCATGTCGCCTGCCCGAAGACAAGATTTGCCAGTTTTTACCGCAAACAGCACGATACCCTTTGCTGCTCCAGCCCCTGCACCGGTGCCCCAGAGCACACCCACTGCCATCAAGGCCGACGACCACAAAGACGTCTGGGACGTACCAGGCACACCAGCCCACTAGTCGCGCAACACAGTTGAAGGATCATACCAAGCCCGGCGTTCATTGGTGGGACTAGACAATTGGGGCGTTCACTGGATATAGCACGCAACAAGTCGGCGCCCTTGCCGCGAGTTTTCCCGCTTTAATCGCGAGACGCGAAGATTTTGACTTCTGCCATGTAGAGATACCCGCTTCTGCGCCTAATCCAGTTGTTTGTAACCGTCCATTTTCTTCTGATGTCACTCTTACAGCCGAAACGGCGCACGCGCCACCGTATCCACTGCTGCGGTGTTGTAGGGGACCCGCGAATGCATGCGTGGTTTCGGAGGAGCCCAGGTAGGCGTCTCCGTTGTATACTCGCCACTCTCATGCACGTAATCCCCCAAGTGCCCGTGTTGCATGCGCAGATGTCACGGCATGCAAGGTTGCGCTTCGCGGGAACCAATCGCTAGTGCGCAAAGCTGTCATGGGGCGGGTGTGAGAGCGGGGTCCGCTAGCATTGCCAACACGAAACCCCGGTGACGTACATTGCTCACGGTCGCAGGTTATATGGCGTGACAGTACGCGTCCTCAAGTACCTCGCTGTTGCTCGTGCTCGTCTCTTCAACGTGTGTTGTCACTCACCTCGCCTTTTGTCTACAATCGTACGTGATAGCAGCTTCATCATGTCTGACGATTCAGGCAGCCGCAATCCGTTCGCGAAGCGCGAGGAGTTCTCCAGCCAGTCTATTCTGCTCTACAAGATCTCCACGGGCCTTTCGTACATCATCTTCCTCGTGACCGCGTTCTACTACACCTTCAACCAGCCCAATGAAGGCCATGGCAAGCACCACCGATTCTGGCAACACCAGCCCGCCACGCCCTTCGCGCAGAGCAGCATCATCACTTCAATCTACTGGTCCGCAATTGCCCTCTCATCATCCAGCCCCCTGCTAACAACCCCAGGATCATCCTCTTCGCCCTCCAGCTAGTCTACGCCTGGTCCCTCTGGTCCTCCAACCAGACCTACCTGCTTGCCGCCGCCAACATCGGCACGCACTACATCACCTCCAACCTGCTGCTCTTCGGCTTCATCCACCTGTGGGTGCGCAGCCACTTCTGGCTCGCCGAGCTGTTGCTCGTCATCAACTTCTTCAACCTCAGCTTCGCCTACTTCCGCCACTCGACCACCCCGCGCACCATCCACATCGGCACCATCGCCGGCCCGCTGGCCTGGAACTTCGTTGCGCTCTACTGGGTCGGCGCCGTCGCCTTCCACTCCACCCACCTCGTAGGCCGCATTGTCGCCAACGTCTTCATCTGGGGCTGGTTGGGATACGGCGTGTTTTTCCTCGCCGCGTACAAGGACTACACGATTGGCTTTGCGCTGTCGGTGCTGTCGTTCTGTAAGTCTGATTCTGTGTAGGAGGTCGTGCGCGTGCTAACGGCTGCAGCTACCGGTGTCGGACAGTTCCTCAGCAAGCTCCCCATTCTGCAGCTGCAGTGGATCTTCGCGTTCACAGTTGGCGGTCTGCTCTTCGTGCTCTCGCTCGCGGTCGGTGTTCCGGGGCTGCTGGGCCGCGATCCGTTCCCCAGGGGCCAGATTGTCAGCGAGGACCGCGAGAGGGCGCCTCTGCTGGCCGACGAGTAGGAGTAAGGGTGCAAAGCACGTCTTCTCCGCGTCGGAGCACGTCTCAGCTGTGTCTGAGTCTTGTCAATTGCACGCGCGACATGGAATGTTCTTTTCAGGTGCACAAATCGGTTTTCGTCCGTCGGACTTTGCGCTCAGCTTAGCATTGCAACGGTGTTGGCAGCAGGAGTTACCATCCTTTCTCATTTGGTGTGTATCTGTAGCTTGATTATGAAAACTTCAACTATTCCCTGAACTAGACCATCTGCACTCCCTTTAATCTTTAAAACGCAATGCAGGGACTCCCGACAGCGGACCGGACCGCCGTAGCCTGCAGCACCGGCGACGATCATCCGCAATAGCACCGCCCAGGGTCCGTGTCTCAGGACGAACATACCATTGCCAATGCCCTCAGCACCACCACCCTCTGTGTGACAGTTTCTCACACCGCGGTGTCAGGCATACGTATCAGGTGGAGCTCGCACACAGGTAGCCGATCCCGACAACCCCCAAACGCGTGCATTGAGCCTCGATGTCTTGAAACAGGGATTCTGCGCTGATTGTTCAGTGCAGGGCTGTTGCTTAGAAACAATTACACTTCGCTCACGAGCTACCTGCATGGTAGGTGCGGGACGAGTGAGGGAAGACGCCGGGCGGGGTGACCGGCACGGCGGACGGGGAAGGCGGGCGGGCGAGGTAGCGGGCGATGTTGACAGGCAGGGCAGGCAAGACGCTAAGTAGCGACGGACGAAGTGTTTAGACGCCTAGCAAGACGCTGGGCGATGTAGCGGGCGAGGTGGCGGGCGAGGCAAGACAAGACGCCGGGTGATGCGGCAGGTGCGGCAGGCAAGGTGCCGGGCGAAGTGTTTGGACGCCTGGCAGGGTGACGGATAGGTTCTGTACATCCTGGTAAGGTGCCGGGCAGGGTGCTGGGCAGACGGATAGGCCCTGTGTATCCTAGCAAGGTGCCGGGCGAGGCGACGGGCAGGCAAGGCAGCAGGTAGGCAACGGGCAGAGCGACGGGTAGAGCGACGGGTAAGGTGCTAGGCAGGGTGACAGCATCTAGGCGAGGTGCCTGTGCATCCTGGCGAGGCGTCGGGCAGAGCGCTGGGTAGGTCTTGTTCATCCTGGTAAGGTGCCAGGCGAGGCGACGGGCGGACAAGGCAGCAGGCAGGCAGTAGGTGAGGTGACGGGTAGAGCGACGGCAAGATGTCGGGCAGGGCGACGGATAGGTTCTGTGCATCCTAGCAAAGTGCCAGGCAAGCTAACAGGCGGGCAAGGCAGCGGGCAGGCGGCGGGTAGAGCGACGGATAGGTCCTGTGCATCCAGGTAAGGTGCCTGTGCTTCCTAGCAGGGCGCCGGGTAGGGGTCCTGCGCATCCTGGCAAGGTGCCAGGCAGATCCTGTACATCCTGGTAAGGGTTCTGTGAGTCCTGGTAGGGTGCTTAGCAGGGCGCCGGGCAGGTCCTGCGCATCCTAGCGAGGTGCCGGACAGGTCCTGTTCATCCTGGCAAGGTGATCCGGCCTAGCGTTGCTGTCCTGCCCTACATCTTTCGCAGGACAGTGACATTTTCAAGACACACCGGCAGGAATCTCGCGTCGCTGATCCCATTGCACCCATTTTCGGGCTCCAAGAGCCACTGTGGCACCTCGGCCTCGTCTTAATACCGTGATCCCACGTCCAATGTCCACCATCCAACTTCTCCCTCGCATCCCACCCAACCATGCTCTCCTTCCCGCCAGAGACAATCCCCCGCATCGGCGAATACCCAGAAAATGAAGATCTCAAGCAGACACTCACCATCTTGCAGAGCTTTCAGTATGCGGCGGAGCGCGCGATTTCGAAACGGAGTTGCCGCAGTGGAAAAGTCCAGAGCAGGAGTGGATAGAGTGTGATGGAGTACAACCGATGAGATGTCTACAAGACAAACCTACTTCCCGGACTCGTATAAGACTAGGTGGCCGCGCAAGGGCGGTGCTGGGGAGGAAAGCTGGGGAGTGGTGCGGTGAAGGGGGTTCCGTGGAGCGGGCCCGCGATGCGATGGGTTGTTGATATGTGATCGGACTCTTGCGGTCTTTTGTGCTAACCAGTAGACGGGTTTGGTGTTGATATGATAACTGTTAACAGGTCTTCTGGGATAATGTACCAAGGCAGTAGCTTTGGGAGCATGTCACGTGGATGGACTCCGGGCTCCGGCATGTGATTGACGAGAGCGTCTCTCTGCTGTTAGCATTTAAGCATCGGAGCTGAGAGGACTCTACAAGGCTGAATGCTTGATCCGTGGACGTCGTCCGTGCTGTTGCGCTGTTGCGGCGCGAGCGAGGTCGCGGCTCACAACAAACCGCGGATACGAATCGGCCCGTGAATTCTCCTGGTGCATGGCGACTGTTACTTGTTTACGGGCCGTACGAATGTCCTTTACGTCTCTTATCATTGGCAGCCCTGACAACTGATGAGTTGTTCGCATCGTTCGTCGACAGACCTGCCTCACGCTCCAGCCGCCCACCTGTTGTTACAACGCGCTCAGACCGTACAAATCCAATTTGCAAGTTCGTTCTATGTTTGTATCGTCCGACTCCAAGAAAAGCATCTGGACGCGGGTGCAGACTCGGCGCAATTCGACACCGGATACACCTTCCAGCCTCGCGATACTGGCTCTTGGGTCTCACGGCAGTACCCATGAAGCTTAACAATCTGAATTTCAGCTCGCGGAAACCGACAGCTTGCTAGCCACTCAAAAGACGTGTTTCACGATGGTGAGCTTGGCGGTGGTGATGGTGTAGCGAATTCGGTCCCGCTAGACCTAAACAGGCTTCAGCTGAACTTTTGGTGGCTTTGGTCTAGGTTCGCTAGTCGCAGTGCCTCTCTGACTTGGGCATGTACATGCTGGGGAAAATGAAGCGCCGCGAGTATATGTGGCACGCTCGTGTGCTCCTGGACGTGCACGCCGACTAATCCTGTCAACATCCACTGTGCGCTTTCGAGCAGCTTGCTAAACCTCGCCATGATGGACCAGAAGAAACCTGGCGTAGCTGTTGAAGGGGTCGTTGCAGACTCGAAAGGCTACACTGCGCGCTCACGATCACCTGCGAGACACGCGCAATGGCCTATTCTGCTGGCGATATTCTGCGTCCTGGCTGCCTCCGTAGGTGCCGCGTTGGTGGTATATCTCTCCGATGGAAAGCCAACAACATCTTGGAGAACACGGCCGTCTGTTCTATTGGCCATTATCGCGCCCATCATCACGATCTCGTTTGCGTTCCTGTTATCGACAGCGTTCTCGATCTCATGGTGGAGAGCCGCTGAGGCGGGCACCACTATCGAACACCTCAATCGCATCTGGGATCGCGGCTTTTGGCTGCGAAGGAGTACCTGGAAGACAGCCGTGTTCGGCACAAATGGATTCAAGAGATTGGCACTCGTTTCCCTACTGGTACCGATAGGCAACTTTCTATACAACCCGTTGTTCCAATTGTCGACGACTGCGTCTCGTACTGGTGCCGAGGCGGAAACCATCTCTCTAACACTCGACATCCTTCCCGAGATACCGAATGGGCTTGCTTCGCTCTCATACACTGGTTCGGGGGCTCGAATGGACTTCACCGCTGCAGCTGTACAGTGGTATCGTAATGATACCATTCACACAAAGGACGAAGCTGGATACAGATGCGACGGCACTTGTCGAGGCACAGTCGTAGCCCCTGGTATTGTGGCTACGTGCACAAACGAGACCACCACAATGGATCTGACCCAAGTCTCCACCAAAGAACGCTGGTTCTTCCGGGTCAATCAGACGTACGAGCGAACTGCGGATAACTACATGGTTCACGTCCTCAGAAGTACGTATACGCCTGAAACGGCCCAGAACTGTACTTCAACTGTCATCACGGAGACCTGTGTTATCGAAATAGGTCAAGTCGACTACGACATTGAAATCAGAGGCGCACAGGTCTCGGTGCTGCCTAAAACATCCACACAATGGGTGTCGAACAACATATCGCGGACCGCACCTCACGACGCCCCAACAGCCGAGCGACCAGGGCCACTGTGGGCACTGGGCTACATGGCGACCTACTTCGGCTCGTATTCCGGATGGGAGGCCAACGCAACGCAAATGTCCACATTCGGCATTCTGTCCGAACAGCTGTACCTCTACACCAAGCAGGGCAACGACTCCCTCTGCATCTCAGACTACCGCTGGTCGAACCCGACGGAGTACGTTCTCAACGGCATGGGCCAGACGCTCTTCCGCCTCGCCATGAACGGCAACTCCGCCACCAACCTCACCGTCCTCAGCGCCCCGAACGGCATCTTCCCCCAGCCGCAAACCTTCTCCGCGTACCACACGCACGAAGTCATCTTCTACAAGAGCGACTTCAAATGGCTGGGGATCGCACTCGGCGCCGTGCTGCTGAGTCTGCTCGCCCTGTCGACGATCCTGCTAGGATCCCGCAATATCTCACGCACGGTTACGTTGAGCCCTGTCGAGACGTTTCAAGTGTTTCCGCTCGAGGTGCAGAGGACGCTGCTCTCGCGGTCGAATACGGGGCTTGCGCATCGGACGGAGGATATTCTGAAGCATGTGGGGGACACGAGGGTGCAGTATAAGCCGAGCTATAGCCCTGTGGATACTCGGGAGTCGTAGGTGGGGAGTTTTGAAATATAGCGTCGCAATGCGTAACGGCCAATTACAGCCTTTTGTCTCTCATGTGCGGAATCTTGTAAAGTCGTGCTTCTCGCTACAATTCTTAAATACTTTGATACTTACTACACTAGACTACAAGGCCCCGAAACTCGCCCCCTAGCGGTCTGTCTTCCCACATGCCTTGGACGTCACTCAGACTTTTGCCTGCGAAAGCCTCGATAGCAAAAACGCCCGTCACAAACGTGTACTCAAGCGTCATGTCTGCAAGCTTTATGTCTCCGGTCTGGTCTCTGGGCGTCAAGGTGCGATGAACGGCTGGAATCAAGGTCCGCCGCGCGATAAGATTGCTGCATTTTGCGTCAGTGTCGATCAATCGAACCAAAGAAACAAGACTCACGTGTTTGGGTCTGCACGGATGACAGATAGCGTCGTAATGATGTCCTGGGAGCCACCACCTGCCACCTTTGAGACGAAGTCAGAAGTCAGGTCTACAACACCACTAGCCCCGGATTCTGAGATGACGAGTGCAGAGTCGCCGTCTTGGTACCAGCCTTGTTGAGCTTCGGTGAGATCAGACATAGCCTTGATAGGCCGCTCGAAGATCGAAATGTCGTTTGAAGCCTGCGCTGAGGCCGCAAATCCACTATCCACCAGCTTTAGTGGATGGGTCTTTCCATGTGCCGAGCATGTCAACTTGTGGACTCTGATGTGCCATCCAGGCCACTTCTTCACCGGCGGTATCAGTCTAGTCCAGGTCGTCAATCCTTCTCCTCTCCACGGCCGCCATGTGCTAGCTAGTGTTGACACTTCTTCGTCCCCAATGCGAGCGGGATGTGTTTGGACATCATACGGGCTCCAACGAACCTTCCAGTTTTCTTCTCCGTCGTCAAAGTTGATTGCTAGAGTGGAGTCTGGCGTAATCTGCTCGAGGAAGAGGCCGCAAGGGACGCTGAACCCGAATGCGGAGGAGTACGCGAACTTCCCGTACTTTGCCTCGCGGGCCTTGAAGCGCTTGCTAGTGGACTGACCAGACGAAAGGAGGAAGTGATGTTCGGGAGCGTTGCAGAGTATGTGTAGGGGGGGCCGGATTAGTTCAGTGTCCGCGATTGAGTCGGATTTCGGGTAGGGAAGCTCTTCGCAAGACCAGAATGCGTGGTCTTCAGGGATGCCGAGCACGATAAGCGACTTGAGACACCAGTAAACTGACTGTGGCGAGTTATAGTCCTCGGCAAGATACATGTTGGGATATGTGAATCCGATGTTCAGCGTGCCGTCGGTGTTGAAAATGTGCGGTTGTTGTGCCCACCATCGGAGATGTCTTCCCAGCAAGCCTCTAACAACACCCAACTGGTCCAGTGGTGCGGGTAGATCAACTTCGGCCACGACTACAGCTGCCCAGAAGGCTGCGAATGCGAAGCGATAGGTCATGCTTCTGCCAAACGGTATGGCAGCGCCGCTGGGTCCGAAGTACCGCCAATACGACTTCGCGAAGTCTCTTGCTTGCTCCCTGTACCTCGCTGATCTCTTTGGGTCGTAATCAGGTGCATATCTGACGAAGAGAAGCTGAGCGAACTGGATCGCGAAGCTGCCGGAATAGTAGTCAGCCTGCTTCCTGTCATCGCACCAAAGCCCATCGCTACTCCACCCATCCTCCAAATAAAACGTATCCAACATTTCCAAACTATCATTGATATGATGTTTCACCTCATTCAGTGGCACTCCGAGAACCCTTACCAACGCCAGATTGACCAGCACCCGGAACCACAGCCAATTACTTTTCGGCATCAGGGACCCATTAATCTGCCTGAGCCACGCGACCAGTCTCTTCCTCACCACCTCATCATCTTGAAACCCAAACACTTGGGGATTACTCAGCAGTGCATACGCCACGCTTTCCATCTCCACCATCCGCTGATCGAATCCCTCTTCCAGCACATCCCCCCAGTACTCCGCTGACTTTGGGTCGACTCCCGCTTTCACCCCATCCACCCATGTTTTGAAATGCGCGGGTGCGTCATCTAAGCGCAATAGTGAGGGCACGGCCCACAGCGGGCGCGCAAAGCCTTCGAGTTGTGCGGCAGTTTCGCTGAAGCCTGCGCCGGTAGAAGTAGCGATTTTGATACGGGCGTTGGAGGAGGATTTGTAGGGTACGAGGGGGTCAAGGAGGGAGAGAGCGGCACGTGTATAGTCATGGTAGGTGTGGAAGCGGTTGTCAGAGAATCCGGGAAGGGGCGGCATTGTGGTGGTTTGTGGGTGCAGTGAGGAGGATGATTCGGGGGGCGTGGGGGATTTATATTTTTGCTGAAACATCGACGGAGCAAACATGGCCCGAGCATTGAGATTTTGGGATAAGATGGAACTTTCGGGCTTTCGATAACGGCCGATTTTGTTGTTTGGATGTGCAAGAGATAGCTGTGTCGTAACTACTGCATGGAGTGCTTTTGCGCTACGATAGGGCCACCCCAGACTAGCGCCTTCCACTAAACTCTAGTCTCTTTCCTCTCCTCCACAGTCTCGACATGCACAGCATCATCCTTCTCAGTCTCCTTGACAAACTCATCCTCACTCAAATTCCCTGGCGCATTGATGTCAAACTTCTTAGCCGCCAATTCTCGGCGCCAAAGGTACTGGCCAATGAGGAAGATCGTCCAGTAGCACACGATGAAGACTATGTTGACTGTAAATCCTTTGGTCCACTGCGGCGCTTCCAGGATGGGAAAAACGGTGATTGGGTAGAAACTGAAGAATGCCCATCCGATCGTCATCATGGCCTGTGATGTGTCAGTGGACTGCTGTGTGTGAAAAGGTGGAGAGAACTTACACCAGTGGTGAAACTGCGCGCTTCGTTGTCGTCTTTCATTAACATATTTGCCCATGGGAACAGGATCGGTGTGACGCAAGAAGTCATGCCGAGAAGGTAGTAGACGAAGACTGGCTGCGTGTTAGCTTATCAACCCTTAGTTCTGAACTAACGTAATCGCTTACAGTGAAGTCCAAGCGGAATGTGCCAGATTCGCAAGCACACGTTGGAGAAGAGGAGAATGGCAGTCACAGCGGAGAACACCGCCCACATGGGGTAGATCATGACTAAAGAAGTGACGAGAATTCCAGTCACGATAGCCACACCCTGAACACCTGTGGGAATCAGGTTGATCTCCTCAATGCTGTAGGTGCCGTTCAGATCTGCCTCCTTTTTGAGCCAAGCTTGCATTTGGCCACCTATTCTCTGTCAGCTCGCTGTCATGTCATAAGTATGTTCGATACTTACCGACGTAGCTGGTGCACTGGAAGAAGACGTATGTGAGCACGACGATGTAGAAGTGCCAGTTCGTGAACACGCGCTTGAGCATGCGCTTGCCGATCTTGCCGCTCTGCTTAGTACCTTGGCTCTGCATGCGCGCAACAGCCAGTTTGCGCTCATCTTCCGTCAACCACCAGACCTTCGGGCTAGTTGGCAGACCGGGGTACAGGAACAGACCGGCGATGCCGATGGGGAGCGAGATGCATCCGTCGATAATGAAGAGCCACCTCCAGCCCGACATGCCCATCGCGCCGTTCAAGCCTTTGTGTGCTGCGGCCTGCAGGTAGCCGCTGAACATGGCACCGGCGTTGCTAGAGACATACCAAACGCCAGCGCGCTTGAAGACTTCGTCGGAGCGATACCACGATGTGAGAAGGTAGATGGAGCCGGTTGCCGCGGGGGTCTCGAGGAAGCCAAGCAGAAAGCGGAGACCGTAGATCTGGGAAACACTGCTCAGACGAGATTGAGTGAATGTCAGGATGGACCAAGCAATCTCCATGCAGGGAACGTAGTAGCGGGCAAGCTTGGGGCGCGAGATGATCATCATGCTGGGGATCTCGAAGACCATGTAACCGATGTTGTAAAAGGTGCCGAAGAGAGAGTATCTTGTTCATGTTAGCCAAAATACAATGGAAAACAGATCTCAGCTTACTCGTTGCCCTTGATCTTGAGCTCTTCTCTCATTCCTGACCAGTACGCGCTGTTGAGAGCATTCTGATCAAGCCACTTGATGTAAAAGCAAAGGCAGCACAGCGTGAGCAGGATACAATCAAGCTTACGCACAAGCTTCTTTTCCTCAGGACTGTAATGGCTTGGATACCACTGCAGAGTTTGTTAGTGCCAGGTCCTCCAGCGACTGTGGTCTAACTTACGTCGAAGATGTAGAGCCATGCAACCCAAAGTGAGCGGCTAGGCTTCTCGGTGGCGGAGCTCACCACGACTTCCTTGCCATTGACAATCACGACAGGATTCTTGCCCGAGTCATCTGCCTGCTCGATACGAATATCGTCCTGCTGAGGAGGCATACTGGCGGCGCGATGAAACGATCAGATTGACCGTACGAGAGAAGCAGTGACGACCGTCGCTGTGATCTGCCGATAACAACATGGCTACAAGGCTCCGCTTAAGTATTCCATGCACCTAAGAAGAGTTTGGTCAGTAGCCATGTCGATAAGAACTCGTGTTGTGCTCGCTTCGGTCCATCTTCCCCAGACCCCGCAACTGGCTCGCTCCACACCCCGAACAAGCAAGGCGCGCAAGACGGTCCACCAATGGCGGAGATCTCGGGGCATCGCCAGCGGTCTGCGGAGCAGCGTCACTCCGCGAACTTCGCCGCACAGCAAGAGGTGGTTTCGGGCTCGGAAGAAGTCGATCGTCATGGCTTGATGAATAGAAGGAACGGCTTTCCAATGCCGCTCTTTTTCTTACTTCTACTTTTCTCAGTACAGCCTTGTCTGTGTTCAGTCTCTTGAGTCATGGACACAAGTTCAGCCTTAGTTCACCAACCTGTGGTCTCACAGACAGCCAGCACAGAACCGCCGCGGATTTCCCTCGACCAAAAGGATGCTTTGCTGGAAGCCACAGTGGTCGAGTTGGCCCCGGTGACGAGCGAGTCGACGCAGAATGCCCACACCAACACAGATCTCCCCAACACAGTAGGAAGTGAAGAGAGCAGAGCATTTTGCGGCTCAGTGGAGGGAAGATCGAACTATCAATCCGAACATTGTACTCTCTGCGACCATGTAAATGAAGTCCCGCCAGCTGAGGGGCAGCTCTTGTCATCCGAAGAGAATCACGAAACCACCAAGTCTCATACCTCTAGAGAGCGCACATCCGTATCGTCTACAAGCGGCGCAGAAGATGAAGACATGGATTTAACGACCCCTCTTACGAGTACACCACCATCCGAATGTGGGCTCAATGACCCATCAACCGATGCGTTCGCGGGGAGCACTTCAATAGCTTCGACTGTCGCAGAGCTCTATTCGGAAAACATCATTGCGAAAGCGCTTCGTACTGCACAGGTTGCCATTGGAGCCTTGCCATTCGCGTTCCCTGAAATTGTGCCTCAAGATACTCAAGCTGATGGAGCTTACAGCTTGCGCGAAGCTGATTTCTGGACTTGTGGATTCTTCCCCGGTACTCTGTACCTTCTCCTTGAGCGTTTGGTCAAATTCCCACAAAGTATACAGCTCCACGATGCGCGGATTCAACGTCAGGCTTTACGAAACCAACTTACCACTCTATGCGGCTCATGGACCGAGCCTATATACGGTATGAAGAACCGCACCGATACTCACGATATCGGCTTCATCGTCATGCCCGCATTGCGATTAGACTGGGAGCTCTTTGGTAACGTGCGAAGCTTAGACTCGATCGTGGAGGCAGCGCACAGTCTCGCGACGAGATATGAGCCATCCGCTCAAGCGATCAGAAGTTGGGACTTGTTGAAGAAGAAAGACATTGAGATTTTGGACCAGACTGAAAACATGATTGTTATTATCGACAGCATGTGTAATCTGGACCTTATGTACTACGCAGCCCATCATGCGCAGGAACCAAGGCTCGCAGAGATGGCAACGGCACATGCGACCACGCTCCTACGATCGCATCTGCGCCCGGAACCTGCTGTGTCGTCGTCCAAAGACGCATACAATGGGCAGTGGTATTCGACGTGTCATGTGGCGAATATCGATCCAAGAACAGGGTGTTTAAAGCGTCAGCTGTCCGCTCAGGGCTACGCACATGAGTCAACATGGTCCCGCGGACAAGCGTGGGGTATTCTCGGGTATGCAGAAACGTACATCTGGACCAAAAATCCTTTGTTCCTGGAGGCATGCTGCGGGCTCGCAGAGTACTTCTTACATCGAGTAGAGACAGCGCCTTCTTGTGTTGATACCAGAGGCCGTCACGTTCCTTTGTGGGATTTTGATGCGCCTATCGAGGACGAAAGCAATCCACTGCGTGATTCATCGGCCGGCGTCATAGCAGCCAATGGTATGCTCATTCTATCACAAGCATTAACGACGATTGACCGACCGGCATTGTCCTTGCGATATCGTAATGCAGCGCTCAGGATTGTGCAAGACACTTTGGACTTCGCTCTAGCACCCGAGAAAGCACGGCTCGTATCTGCACCGTATCAATACGTGCGAGCAGAGGAGAGTCAGCCCGGTGTGCGATTCGATGGCATGCTGAAATTCGGCACAGCGAATAACAACAGCCAGGCCAGGAAACGCTACGCAAACCATGGCCTTGTGTATGGTGACTATTATCTAGTCGAGTTTGGGAACCGGTTGCTTCGAATGGGATTACATTAAGAGTCCGTAGAAACCATGATACCCGCGTGCAACGGGCTCTGAATGTATAAGTACCCATAACGTTCCTAGACCAATGTGCACCAAATGTAGTCGGCAGGAGGCTGATATTACTCGCATGAAGTTTTACGAGCTTGTGATAAACTATAGCTGATCAAAACTCTCACCCGACAAATGCTGACCAGCGTTGTTGTGGGAGTGTTGTGGGGCTGTATAATGTTGGTACGGCCTACCAACCTACAGCTGCAGCATCAAACGCTGTTGTGAACATGCTTCCATCATCGAAGGCAATAACGCGATCCAAATCGACGAAGCTCTGATCCAGTGATGGGATAGATGTGAAGTCCATTGAGTCTGGAGCGTTGGACGGGAGAATTGCGGTGCCCTCGGGGATAAGATGAGCAACAGGTGGAGGGGCCACTGGCCAAAGACTATATCCAAAGACTGAATCTGTATCAGGGTGACGGTCCTGGATATCGCTTGTGTAATTCATTACATGAATTCGATAATTTGGATCTGTCGAACACTTGTCGTAAAGCTCCTTGAGACGTGACGCATATTTCCCGAACAAGTTTTGTGTCTGGGGTGACACTTCGGCAGATGCGCGCCACCTTAAAGAAATCTCATCCAAGCTATGCACAAGTGACCAAAATTCCGTAGGTAATTGATCTGCCGTCTCATAGCGCCAATGGACAAGGAGAACTCGAGCAGCAATAAATATGCAGAAAGCGTATTGGCTTCCAATCGGAGAATCACTCAATGACTTGCTCAGATACTTCTGGGTGATTGTTGCAATTTCCACGCCTGCCAAATAGCAGGCTTCCGCGCTACAGGCGCTTGGTAGTCGATTGCGGTGACCCCAGTGCAACGGAGGATAAGCGATTGTCTGATGGAGAAGGATCATGGAGGCGTTGTGTGTGATGTGCGCAGTCGTAAGATTCGGATCCATGAGTGGAACCTGCCGTGTAAGGTTTGGATTTGCTTTCCATTTTTGTGGTAGTAGCATCTTCCAGTGAACCAGTCGCAGATCCAACTCTTTGAATCGGGTGAGCCACGAACTTACATCGCCCTGATCGCGCACGTTCACTTTCTGCTGCAAGAAGTAACTCATAACGCGGCTCATAGATTCAGTGGCTTCAATGTTATAGGCGAATGCACCAACTGTTGACATGTCCGAGTGTTGGTGTTGGGGATAGACTGCACTAGTTGGAGGGTCGCCAATCGTGTCATGAAACTCAACGTTGCTGCTACCATGACCTGGTGACGGATGACGGGACATAAAGTCGATGGGATTTCCGATGCGGCCTTTCGACTTGTCCCAGATTCCAAAATAAGGCGTCGAAACAGGTTCTTCTTTCCTCCAAAGATAGCCATCGCATGGAAGCCTTCGGAAGACATCGTCGGAAGTCAGACTGGTGTTCCAACCTTGTGTCACTGAGCACAACCTGTCGAGAAGGAATACGTTCCAGAAAACCCTCCGTCTTTCTTCCACTTCAGTCCAGTGGATCGCGTATTGCAGAGGAGCATATGGTTGTGAGAATGGTCGTTGCTCGCCTTCCTCTTGCTCTTGTGTCAGTTGCATGTACTCTACGGTTCGAGTCATGGACCCGATGAGAGACCAAGCTTTCTCGGCATTTCCGTCCCCAAAATCATTGAACGCTAGGATGATCAGAGCCTGCAGATTCTCAAGCTTAAGGCTTTCCATGGCACCGCAAATGATCCAGTTTCTGGTTTGAGCACGGACGTGTGTGCATGCACCTGGTACAAATTTGGACGCAGCCAATACCATAGAATGGATGACGATCAGCAACTGCTCGCGTTGTTTCTCGTCCGCAAGTCTCTCAAAGAAACGCTTTTGATGTATCATTGGAATCCAGGGATGAACATGTGTGAAGTAGGCTGTCAATATGGGATCCAAGATATCCGATGTCGGTAGGGACGGCTCATCGTCTATTCGTGACGTGATGTCCAGGGCGTCATCCTGTCGACGTCGCTTGCAGGTCTGATTACTCGATTCAGGTGTTGCTGTGGCCTCGTGGCGTCCGTGAGTGATCAGTTTTGGAAGCTCTCTTGCAAGGAGCGCGAGAACGCTTTGAGCTACTGAATCTCCACCACCACTGACGCTAGCTGTTGATGCATCGACCTCGTCACGGGATCGTTTGGCGGGTTCCACATCTCCCTTCGCTAGCCGACGTTCTAATTTATCTGTCATTGTTAGAAGAGGATCAGAAGATATTCAGGTGCTTGGTTGCATACCCAGTCTTCTATGTAGGTTCTCAACCGCTCCCGACTTGAGGCCCGGTTTGATTCGTTTCGACTCGTATATGCAGTTAAGTCCTAACGGAGATTCAGTCAATGGATAGCTTCGAGATGTCTGAAGAAGCGTTGCGTACCAGTCTTCCGACAATGCAAGCAGTTCGGGCGATCTCGCGAACAGCGCAGCTTAGCCTTGCGACACCCATTGCAGGCCAGACCCTCTGTCACTGGCTTGGCTTGATCATTGGCCTCAGCCTGGTTGTCTTCTGAAGATTCGCTTGGCATAGTCGCAGGACCATAGGATTATGTCGCATCGCATTGCGACGATATTATCCTTATCTGTTCATCCGTTCTCCGGCCCACATAGCCCGAACGGCCGAGGTGTGGCTTGGAGCATTGTGCACTGCGTGGGGACCCCGCATCTCGCGTGCGGACCACTGGAGGTCTGCGTCTTGGCTGTCTCTGGTTCGTCTGAATGATCGAGGTACAGGGAGACTAGCAGAATAATATGACGCTGGTGATGGAAATATGTAGGTACGGTGGAAGGAGCAGAACACGAGCTCCTGTCCCGCTGATTGGTGCTAGCTCAAAGTGTTGTCCATGACGCCTCAAGGACTACTCTTCGGTCTTGACGACCACGATTTGCCTTTCTCGTACCTAGGAGTAAAATTACCCGGAAGAAGAGAGGCTGGGACACGTACGACAGCTTCGTGGGTGGCCCTCTCATTTTTGCATCTGCCAGAAATGTTGAACCAGTTCACCTTTTGCATACAACGTCAGCGGCCCCCGTGTTTTCAATTCAAATCTGACCCTCATGAATCCAGGAAGAGAGCAGTCTCTAGAGGTTTCAGACCGAATTAAACTTCCGTTGTTCTTATATGATGACTTTTCGAAGGTGTCGCTGATAATCGCGCTAGCGCTGGACCCCTGCAGGCTACGCGAACATTTTGGTGAGTCGCGTTCTGGGGGGTACGGCGCTCAAACAATCTGCACATGATGGCGCCCATACCGTCAGCGCTCAAATTTGAGCTGCTAGGGAAATGCTCGGTATGGAATGTACCCAGTCACAAGCCACGGTGTCTAACGAGTACCCAGGTCACCAAGGCGCGTGCTGCAACGCTGCATCTGCCCCACGGGCCAGTACCCCTCCCTATCTTCATGCCCGTCGCGACCCAGGCGTCATTGAAGGGCCTTACCCCGGATCAACTGGAGGCTCAAGGCTGCAGACTATGTTTGAACAACACATACCACCTGTATGGGCACATAATTGCTGTCAGCTCCCTCTTGTGCTGACACCTCCAGAGGCCTTAAACCAGGACAGGCAACACTGGATGCCGTAGGCGGCGCACACAAGTTGCAATCATGGCCACACAATATGCTCACAGGTGCTTGCCCACCTAAACTCTCCATGATTGGAAGGCGCCTCGATCGACATGCTGACTGCTGCAGATAGTGGTGGGTGGGTGATCCCTCGCTCCTCGTCGATTCACGCACTTTAGTTGACGCCCAGAACAGCTTCCAGATGGTGTCGCTGCTCAAGCTTGCTAAAGTCACCGAAGAAGGCGTCCGCTTCCTTAGCCCTCACGACGGCTCGCCCATGCTGCTCACCCCCGAGCACTCCATGTCGCTGCAAAACTCGATCGGCTCAGACATCATGATGCAGCTCGACGACGTAATCGTCACAACATCTCCCGACCTTGCTCGCATGAAGGAGGCAATGGAGCGCTCGGTGCGCTGGCTTGATCGTTGCATACAAGCCCATAAATACCCCGAGCGCCAGAATCTCTTTTGTATCATTCAAGGAGGGTTAGACCTGGATCTGCGGCGACAGTGTACTGCTGAAATGGTTGCTCGGGATACACCGGGAATCGCTATTGGCGGGCTGTCTGGCGGTGAGGCGAAGAGCGACTACTGCAAAGTGGTCGATACCTGTACTGGACTGTTGCCGGAGAAGAAGCCACGCTATGTTATGGGCATTGGCTATCCTGAAGATCTGGTCGTGTCGGTCGCCCTCGGTGCAGACATGTTTGACTGCGTTTGGCCCACCCGAACTGCTGTAAGTCTTGCATTACATAAGTCAACGACTCTACTGATAAGTACAGCGCTTTGGCAATGCAATCACCGCCAGTGGTATGCTGAACTTACGCAACGTTATCCATTCTGAAGACTTCGGACCAATCGAGGAAGGTTGCAAGTGCACCTGCTGCCGACCAACTTCCGAAGGGGGACTGGGCATCACACGGGCCTACGTGTACCACGTCACCGCGAAGGAGACTGCTGGAGCACACCTCCTTACTATGCACAACGTACACTACCAGTTGAATCTTATGAGGCTGGCAAGAGAGGCTATCTTGGAAGACAGATACCCACAGTTCCTGAGAGACTTCTTCAGCACGCTGTACAGCGGCGAGAAGACGAAGTATCCCGAATGGGCGGTCGAAGCATTAAGAGGTGTTGGCGTAGACCTTATGACGGATTGAAATCGCTCTCAAAACACTTCATAGCTCGGCTTCCAACGTCTACAAGCCCCGGATGATAACATAGGTGACACTTAAGCTACATTGCCTGCAATATTAGCGGTCATTTACCATTCTCAAGACTTTACCATCGGTAACATGCTCACTGATCACAGGCTCGGTATCCCTGATTCGTACAACCAAGGACAGTCAGCAACTTCGACTCGCTCGGTCGATCCTGGACCCTGACATTGCCAGGGTCCGAGCTGCTGGCGGGAGCTATGGTCAATAAGCGGGGTACCCCCACATCGTGAACCTCGTCAATACGCGGCAGCACGTGCTGGTAGGTCTCACGAGATGCTCTCGACGACGCGCAAGTCTAGGCACTGGATGTCTTTTACCGACCCAGTGTCTCTTCTCTTGTCCTTCAGCTCCCCACGTCCTTCCTTTACATCAATTCTATCAACCCTCAATCATCGATCAAGGACAGAGTTCTGATCACAAACACATCATGACGCCCCACAGTATAGAGCTCAAGCACCCAAAAGGTCGTGAGCTGCTAGGCGGTGATCTTCTTGCGCAATGTCTGCACCAGCTTGGTGTCCGTACTGTATTCGGTCTGCACGGTGGCCATCTTGATGCATTCCTGATGGGATGCACGGATGCAGGCATTGAGCTCATTGATACACGACACGAGACTGTCGCCGTGCAAGCAGCTGAAGGATATGCCAAGGTCAGCGGTAATACCGGCTGCTGCTTCGTTACCGCCAACAGTGGGTGAGTGGCCTATGTCAACATGGAGAAACAGTAGCTGATGCTTGCAGCTTCTGCAATGGACTCCCTGGCCTGGCTACGGCTTTTGCGGATCGAAGCCCCGTCTTTTGCGTCACGAGCAGCCCTCCCCTAAGAGATGCAGAGACGAATTGCCTTCAAGGCTTCCATGACCAAGTGGTGCTTGCTAAGCCTGTCACCAAGTTTGCACATCGCGGTGAGTAGCATCTCGCAATCTGCTCGCACTCCAATTACATACTAATCTCATTCCACAGTCACAAACGTTGGCGAAATTCCCCGTATTACAAGTCTGGCTTGGCGCATGGCCAGCTCGGGAACGCCTGGACCAGTTCTTGTGGACTTCCCTATCGATGTGTTGTTCACGCCTGTGGACAAGGAATCAATTGCCTGGGGAAATGTCACTGGTCCGCTTGTAACAATGCCTGGACCCGACCCAGCTGCCATCGATCAGATAGCAACGCTTTTGCAAGAAGCTGAAAGGCCTGCTGTTATTGTGGGTACCGGGGCTCGCAGTGTAAGTGACGTTCAGGCCTATACAGTGTGCACCGACTAACGAAATCTAGGCTGTCGATGAGATTGTGGCTCTGGCTGATGCCATTAGCATTCCCGTCTTTCATAGCCCAAAGTTCAGTACTGGTATCCCAACAAATCACTCTTTCCATGCTGGATCTGCTCTCAGTCTTGGCCTTCTCGCCGCAACCGGGAAGCCACAACCCGATTTGGTACTCCTCTTAGGTGCACGCACAGGTTTCCTTCTTGGTGGTCGCAGCGGCGCCATAGTACCCACCAGCTCTTGCAAGATTGTTCAGATCGATGTCGACGGTACTGAGATAGGTCGCTCGGAGCACATTGACCTAGGAATTGTGTCAGATATCAAGCTCGCCGTCTCTGCACTGAACAGAGTTGTCGGCCAGGAAAACTCCAAGTACAAGACAAAAGAGGCGTGGATCCGCACAGCCCTGGGTCTCAAGTCTTTCCGCGCCCCTCACAACGAATCCGAACCCAAGATCGACGAGACCAACGGGCACTTGCATCCTTACCATGCCGTCAAGAAATTGTTCCAGTTCATTCCTAACGGCTCGATAATCTGCATCGACGGCGGCGAAGTCGGCGGATGGGCTCTGCAAAACCTACCTGAAGCATCCGCCTCCCTCTCCATGGTCTGCACCGGCTACCTAGGCTTCCTCGGCAACGGCTGGGGCTACTCGCTCGGCGCCGCCGTCGCCGACCGCTCGCGCCTGGTACTCAACATCCAGGGCGACGGCAGCGCCGGCTTCCACCTGGCCGAGCTCGACACCTTCAGGAAGTTCAACTTGCGCATCCTCACCGTCGTCGTCAACAACGAAGTCTGGGGCATGAGTCTTGCGGGCCAGGACATGATCTACGGCGACACCACTACCGCGCGGCCCGCATCCAGACTCAACAAGTCCACCCGCTACGATGTTATCGCACAGGGCTTCGGGCTGCCGGGTCTCCTGGTCGACGCCACAGCCTCGTTGCCGCAGTCGCCGCTCGATGTGCGCCGCACGTCGTTCCTAGATCGTGGCTCGAGCGACGAGACGCGTGCGCAGAAGGCCCTGAACGCGCTGGGCGACGCGGTCGACGAGGTTGTGCAGAGTGAGGGCCCCGGGCTGATTGATCTGCGGGTCAGCAATCGGCCGCATCAGGATATGACGAAGAGTATGGTCGGCATGACGAGTGATCCTGATGTTATCGTGGTGCCGTATTACGATAATCTACCCAGGCCGTATTATAAGGGGAAGGGAAAGATGGGGGAGGAGGAGAGGAGGGATAGTGGGGCGCAGCAGGGTGTTGAGCAGGGCGCGTATTGAGTATTTATCAAATTTCGGTGTCGGAGAGTAGCGATAGGGGCTTGGAATGCTAAGTGACCTGTTGGATTGAATTTACCAGCTTATGTTACCGCTGAGCTTGCGATCGTTTTGATGGAACGCGTAACGGCAACTTGGAGGACTATGGAGTGAGTGAGTGACGCGTCCAAAACTCCTTGCTGCTGTGATACAGAGGTATCCATGTGTTACGATGAGTTTGAGACGAAACATTTTTTTATCGTGTGTTGCTAGTGGCTTGCTTTACACTGGCGAGTGCCCCAGATTGTGATGCTACGATCACTAACTGTAGGTGTCGGTTTGTGCGTTCAGCCTCCCTGTGCGTACCTGAGGGGCAGGCGTTTCGGTGAGGGAGAAGCTAGTGACCCATCTGGCTTAGCGCGAAATCAAGCCGGCTCTTTTGATCGTCTTTCCCTCAATCAACAATGCCGTCGGTGGTAGCATCCAAACAGCAGTAACATTATCGAATGCATCATTCTATGTCGAATGTTGTAATGGTTCGCATGCAAGTTGGCGTGAATATCGTTCACACAAGGCGAGGCTGCGATATGGCCATACCTGGGTTTGAAAGCGGCAACGGCCGACTGTCCCAGTACCACATCAGGACGGGGTCGCGAGATCGATCGCGGCTGCACTTATGGCCTCGTTTACACGACATGCATATGCTCTACTTACCCACGCGCGGCTACTGCATGAGATGCACAGCCTGGTCACACCCACCCAGGTACATAGGCTGTGCGTCAGCCTGATTTCAGCCGCACGTCAGCCTGACTTCTCGCAACCCCGCCCTCATCCTAAATTTGTTATCCTCTCTTCTCGAATTCCATTCCCATCCTGAGCTTCATGATGCTAGCATCATGTCGAGCGCCCTATCGAAGAGGAAGGTGCCACCGACAGCAGAGCTTCGTCTAATTCAGGCGGTCTCCGAGTTCGAAGCCGAACTCCCAAGTGATGACAAGGCAAAGTATCGTACGCTGAGATCGCAATCACTCTCAACAGCACCTAGCCCAGGAGATGTCATGTGTCTCACAGCAGAGATTGATCGTCGAATATCAAATAAGTTTAGTGGACGCTGTTACGGCCCTCGCTTCACCAGTTTCCTCCAAGGAGTTCAACAATTTGCTGCGTTTGGAGATGTTGTAATTGGGGGCTCACAAAATTTGCTTGCATGTGGCGTGTGGTCGTTAGTGCGCATGTCGTTGTTGGTCCGTTGTTGCCGTACCGGCGACCCTGACATCAGTGCTGTTTGAATGGCTGACACATAATAGTCAATTATCACTGTCTCAGCCTATGTCGATAGTCTGTCTTCGATTTTCATGGAGATTGGTCACTCAGCTCCACGCCACGAAGCGTTGACCCTACTCTATCCTCAATCGAAGAAACTGCCATCGTACCTTTCCGAGTACTTCATTGTTGTCGCCAACCTTTGTCGACTACTGTCCAAGTTCGCACGGAAGTCGGCAGTCCACCAATTCGCATCTGCTTTGAACGAATCGCACTTGAGGTCTTTTCAGGCCGACCTTGATAAATGGGCATCTTGATAAATGGGCATCTTGCATCAAAGAGGAGACGAGCCTGGAAGATGCGAAGGAGGGATCTGGATTCAGGGCTGTGTCAAGGAAATTCTTCCAGACGACCTCAAACCAGCAGACACGATACGCTAGGCTCAGAGTGCTTGAATATTGTTCCACATACGATCACGAGGTGACCTGGAAGCAGATCAGAAAAGCTGGCAACACATCGACTTACATGGAGTGTGCGGATTACACAGAATGGAGAAACTCGGCAGAGTCTAGAACCTTGGTATTTGTGGGCAAGCTGGGCTCTGGCAAGTCTGTGTCACTTGCGAATATTGTGGACGACTTGAACCTGTCTGCAGTGCAAACACGACATCCTGTGGCATTCTTCTTTTGCAAGCATGACGTCTCAGCAAGCCTATCAGCGCGGACAATCATCGGCTCATTAGCACGACAATTGCTAAATGCTGTGCCAGATCTCTCCAGCGTCAGTCAGAGCTGTGAAGACCACACTACGAGCAGTGACGTCGACAAAGTACTTGACGTGCTCATTGGAGCCTTTCCTTCCCATCGCAAAGCATACTTTGTCTTGGATGGACTTGATGAATGCAACACTACGGAGCAGGAAATTTTGATTCGTGCAATCAACAAGATCCAGACTACACTAAAGCTCGTAGTCTGTGTCTCTCAACGCCAGGAAGGTCACGGGACGCCATCGGCTGTAGGTGCCTTTTTCGAGGCCCACACCGTTTCATCTATAGACATCTCGTCAGATATTGAGGCATTCATCGAAGCGAAACTGAAGCGTTGTCTCGACCAAAAGCTTCTGAACCTCGGGGATCCGACTTTGATATTGGAAATCCAAACAGCCTTGTCCGACGGATCGCAGGGCATGTTCCTTTGGGCAGCGCTCCAAATCCAGTCTTTGTGTCTCATGAAGACCGACTACGCCATCCGAGAAGCACTGGCGGATCTACCCCAAACTCTCTCGGAAACGTTTTCAAGGATCTTACAAAAGTCAGGAAGCTCAGATCCATCTTTCCAAGCTAAAACGCTACAAATTGTGCTTGTAGCTTGTCGACCTTTGACGATGGATGAGTTGCGGGAAGCTCTAAGCGTTACGCCAGGAGACCCCATTTTAGATTCTTCCAGAATCTTGAACGATGTCTATTCAGCACTAGCTTGCTGTGGGTGTCTTCTTGTTGTTGATGAAGAGGAGTTCACTGTCCAAGTTGTACACCACAGCGTTAAGCAGTACATCCTGGGTGAACTAGATACGCCGGAGCATATGAGCTTTTCATACGAAGAAGCGCAAAGAACGTTGGCGGACATTGTCATGACATATCTCAACTACGGCGTGTTTGGAACCGAGTTGTCCAACGCCAAGGTTCTTCCCATTCTGACACAATCTGTACCATCCAAGGTTCTACAAACGAGTCTGCATTTTTCAAACACTACACGCCAACTCGCTCTCAAAATTCTGAGTTCAAGAAAACAGTCGACGTTTGACATGAGCAAAGCTATTGCAGAAGCACGCGGCCCCTCCCAAGCCAAGTCTGAAAACCCGTTCAGGTTTTATACATATGCAAAGAAATATTGGCAAGAGCACGCGTGGTTTGTGTCGGCACATGACGCTGCCATGTTCACGCTTTGTTCAAAGGTAGTCAAAAGCCGGTCTTCCGAACCAAATAAGGATCAAGATTACTGGTTACATTTCCATTGGGCAGTAGAAAGTGGAAAGGAAAAACTCTGTGAATTGTTACTGCAGTTTGGGAACGTTGACACGGAAACAAAGAATGATGATGGATATACGCCACTGGTACAGGCAATAGTAGATGGCCATCAGAAAGCAGTCAAGGTGATACTTGGCGTTGACAAGGCTAACGTTGAGGCAAGAAGCAAGGACGGATCGACGGCACTAATAGTGGCCACCAATCTCAGAGACACAGACATGGTAAAGATCCTGCTTGGCATCGGCAGGGTTGAAGTTAATGCAAAGAAAGATGATGGAGAAACGTCACTGATGGTGGCAGTGAGACGCGATTTCAGGGAGATGACAAAGATACTGCTCGATGTTGGCAAAGCTAGCGTGAATGAGAGGGATTCGGAAGGAACGACAGCCCCAATGAGAGCAGCAAAAGATGGGAACATAGCAGTGCTCAAAATATTACTCAGCTCTAGGATGGCTAATGTCGATATGAGAGATGGAGAGGGAATAACACTTTTGATGTGGGCAGCAAAACATGGAGATATGACAGTGGTTGCGATACTATTCAGTATAGGCAAACCTGACGTTGAAGTAAGAGATGTCATGGGAAAGACGGCGCTGATGTGGGCAGCAGAGGCAGGAGAGATGGGAGTAGTTAGAATGCTGCTTAGTGTGAGTGAAACTGGCATGGAGTCAACCGACAATCAGGGAAAGACAGCACTCATATGGGCAGCAGAAGGTGGTTGGGTGGGAGTGGTTAGATTGCTACTTTCTGCTGGCGAGCCCGGGGCCAACGTAGTAGATAGCAGGGCGAAGACAGCACTGGCAAGGGCGAGATCTTCGAGTCAATTTGCGACGGTCGAGATGCTAGAGTCATTCATAGCCTGGAAGCACGCAGAAGAGGAAGTACCGTGAATTCGAAGGCAGAAGCCGGTTCTCAACTTACATCAGTTTCTCAACTTACGCGGTACCAACATCTCCGTCTGTATTTGCAATGCGCATCAAGCGCGCAAACTCCTTCCGCTGCTCACTCGCCTCGCTCATCCCGGACTCACCTTTGAAGCTCTGCTTCCATCCCCCGTTCCTGGCAAGTCAGGGCTCAAATTTGCTTTCCTCTCGAACAAACGGCCGGTCCTCTGCCCCACGCGACCTTGACCTCGGGGTTCTAGGCGTGGGTGGAAATTTTACTTGTTGCTCACAATGCTGAAGCAGATGGGAAGGAAAGTAGAGGAATAACAGCACTGATGTGGGCAGCAGTGAACAATAAAACGAGGGTAGTCAAGATGATTTATAGCGTCAGGAATGCTACAGTAGATGAAATGGACCAGAAATGGAAGACAGCAGTCATGTGGGCAGTAATTAAAGGGAGTGCGGAGGTAGTTAAGATGCCACTCAGCAGGGGTAAAAGCTAAGCTTAACAAGACGAACAATGAGGGGAACACGGCGCTGATATGGGCGGCAGTAACTAGAGAGACGGAAGTCGCTGAATTGCTACTAAGTGTTGCTAAAGCTGATGTCAACAGTTTATTACCCTCCTAGAAAGCATATTTTGCGCCTCCACAAATGATCCCCACACCTTATCCACGCTCCGGGGGTCCTACTCGTACTCTTTGAGATAAGTGGACGTGATCTGGTCACGTGCCTGGTCCTTCCAGTCTGCTAATGCTTTCTGACCCTCCTTGCTATCAGTAAGATTGAACTACTCACCTGGATCCCTGAGGACATTTTTCATCGTGTAATGCCTGCAATATAGCAAGATAAAGGCGAGTGGCCATGGGTGGCAGAAGAGGTATAGGCAATTCCGCGCTAGATTCTTAGCGCCATCTGCGATGCGCATGTTCTCCTCAATATCTATGGTTCTGGAAGATCCTTCTATAGTATGCACGCCCCAGACCTGTCAGTTAAAGATAGGCTCGATGAAATCTCACGCCGCCTTGCCTTCAGGAGGCTGGAGCTGGTGCACAGTAGATTGATCATTAATCTCGCTGTTGTGTTGGACTAGGACATCTTGTAGGTTGATTCGACAAGGTTAAGGGATCCTTTAAGTCCATGCAGCGAGTATTCGATAAAGGTGCGCTGCATTAGTCCTGCAGCAGAGATGGTCCCGTTAGGCTCGGTTTTTCTTGCAAGTCTCTTAAACTTGGCTCTGTTAGCTGCCCCGTCGTAGATCTCCCATTCATCTTGCTGAAACAGGTCTGCTGCGAGAGTCTCCACCTTTCGACCTTCCTTTCTACACGGGTTTATGAATTTCCAATACATCTAGCACACGCTGTTTATGAATTTCCAATACAGTGTTCGTCCTTGTTGGCTTCCTATTTATAGATCTTCTGTTAAGAGACTGATTTCGCCTCGACCTAGCTTGGGTACCAGTCAACTAGGTAGAAGGACTGGCTGCTAACATCCTGTTGCTTGATAATTTTGTTAGCGTCGGGTTTGTTGCTGATTTCTGGCCTTGGAGGCGTACAGCTCTTGTCTTTGAGTGCTAACCTTACCGTACTCGTTAAGTGACACCATTAATCCTTCTCTTTTGTTCTAACATTGTGGGCTACTAGCATCTTAGACCAGCCTGGAGTATGTTTCTTTAAGTCCTCCCTAGAGTTTACATATGTAGCCTTGCCTTTAATATTATTGTCTTTCAGAGACTCGTCCTTGACAATGCGCTTTCCACGCCCAGCCCGACCGCTTCTAGGCATGGCCTGACCTCCAGACTCTACATCAGCTATGATTTTGCTCAACTTATCCCACTTGTTGTCTTTCTTTTCTTCTTTTGCTGATGCTGCCAACAACTGTTCCTTATCAACACGAGGGCGCTTGTTAGGTCGCTTAGAGCGAGAAGCAGTAAGCTTATGCTTAATATTAGGCTCTTTCAGCAGGGACTTCAGCGCAACTTCCTTTGGTGTGACCTTTCTTGTCATTATGATTGTAGAAAATTGGAGACCGGAATTTTCTAAGGTGATGCGGAGGGATTTTTTATATAGTGCACGGCAAGCTCTTGTTTAAGTAGGCCAAATGTGCTGCAAAAGGCAACAATAGAATTGTGTCAGGGTCCATCACGCTACACCAGACAATGACGGCGTCCTCTTCCGAAATACGAACAGGCCTGTGTTGTTATTGTCTGGTCCAGTGTTCTGTGGTGCGATAAGCATCAACCAACAAAGAAAGTGCAAGATATCTGCTTTGTTCAACGCTGTCAGCGGCCCCTTCCTTACTAAACTTTTTGCGTTACTGGAAGCGAAGACAGGGCGTAGGACTTGTCACTTTTCTTGGTTCTCCCTGTTGGAATCCCTAAGAAATCTCGCTCCTAAGATGTAGATATGTTGGCACTTTCACGTACACTAACAAGCAGCGATCTGAATATGTCTGTGCTCAATAAAGTTGCTAGTTAGAAGATGCCCCTGTGATACCAGCCAGCTTTTAATGTTGATCCCAAGGTTTTAAGCTTTAGTTGCGATAGTGGAAGGCTTTAGTAGGTAGTTTGATGATAGCAAAATCTTATAGTGCTTATTATGGTCAACAGAGATTTGCGGTGTCTTGGCTTCTCTTCAGATTCAAAGGGCTTACAGTAGCGTAGAATCCATAAATACTGCAAAGTTAAGCTAGAAGGTAGATTTGGTGAAACCAGGCTGAGCTTTAGAACTCAGGAGGGTGGCGGCTCTGAAGATGAACCGACAAGAGTTAAAAGACCTATCAAACCATTCAGAAGCGTGCATACGCTGGTCTTGTAATAATACGTGGAAACAGGGCTAACTCTGCACACAAATCTCACGTCTCTAGCTAGGTACACTTCAAATAGACACAACGTGATCTCTGTGCCTCTCAGCCCACTACCTTAGGTATCAACTTGCTGATTAGTGTCTCGGTCCATTACTGGCTGATTAGACTGGCGGGTAGTACAATTCTTAACCAAGCGTAAGCTGCATATAAGTAGAGGAAGCGCATTGGCTCCAGGGTTCATGCCGATCCAACGCGACGCAAGGGTAAGGCTAAGCCATAGCGATTAAAGGCAGATCCCGTCGCTCTGGAGTGGATATCGCACAGCTCTGCAGCTCACTCTTTAGGTACTTGCATTCAACTTGCGATTCCATCGATAGAAACCAAGACGAATAGCAGCACGTACAGTCAAGAACGGCTTAAGGCTGCCCAATACCTAAGTACCGTAGTGCGCACGCACCCACACTATGGCCCCCAAGGAACCGGAACACCGCTCCCCCGTAGATATCAGCTCTACACTACCTGCCTTGTCGCATGAGCAAGTATGCAATTTTGCCGCCGCCTTCTTGGAACAGTACTGTTCAAGCAGTCTTTCACAGAGCCGTAACACCACCAATCACGAACACAATGCAGCCGCTGAAACGTCGCGAACACCAACCCCACTCACCGCTTACAATACCACAACAGCATCACAAGATGTGTCCAAAAGCCTGTTAAGAAGCTCTATTGGTATTGCTGCAGAGGAACATCCTAATCCACTTCAGGGTCATGCTGCAAATTTGCAGGATACCTCGGATGGTGACTCCGACGACATCCCTGTGTCACCAACCAGCATTAAAAAGTGTTTTGACCCCAGAAAAGAATGTCAAGCGCGTCGAAACTTCTATCATTCTCGATTCACGTGGCTCAAAAGCACTATCATCTTCGTATGTGCACTATCAACTGCTTTGTCAGCTTTGTTCGTCGTGCTGGCGATAAAGGGCCAGCGTTACGGATACTATATCGGCTATGGTCCCGAAGCGAAGATCAGCATCGCTACAGCTATTCTCTGGACATCTGTTATTGCCAAGACCATTGAGCTCTCTTTTGTGACTGGATTTGTTGCCTTCCTTGGGCAAGTGCTCAGTCGAAGAGGTTTCATGGGTAGCAGCGGCCAAGGAGCAAGCCTGGTAGATCTGAACATGTGGCGATGGGTCGTGCAGCCTGGCACGCTCATCACACAGTCGGAAATTGCAAGATACTCCGGTTTCTCGAAGCTGGGTAGCCTAACATTGCTCAGCACAATACTCTCCACGTTGTATGTGACTGCGGCAACTTCACTCGTACAGCCCATATCAAGAGAGAGCACCTGGCATAACAAACAAATGGCTGGCTTTGTAAAGACAGACTTTGCCAACATCGGGTCCATCCAGGAATCCTGTCAAACTCCAATTGTTACCGATCCTAAATACGATAACGCCACCTGTGCACAATTACTCCATTCAGGGAGAAGTCAGTACAACCAAGCTGGGTTCCTAGCTAAATGGGAAGAGAACTCAAGCGCTAATATTGGAATGCTGAACCAGAAGCAAAGGCCTGTTTGGTACGGAATACCGTTCAGAAACTCAACGATCGTCCCTCAGTGGATAGACATTGTTGATACAGAAGAAGCATCAAGAAACTTTCAGCGAGTAATAAACAATGTAACGCTCGCTGTTCCTCACATTGGCGTAATAAATGCAGCACACGATCAAAGAAACAAACTGCCGCTATTGACAGACTCGAACGTAGTGGAACCCTACTCGCTGTGGGCATCTGTGCCATCACCAGCCCTTAATGTATTGTGTGTACAAATGAACAAGACGGAGCTTTCACCTATGGTGTACGACTCCTATAACGACTACTTGAATGGATCGACGTGGAGGTCCTCGCATTACGAAGTTTACGAAGTTTACGAACCCGAGAATGGAACCACGTGGGATACACGTGGGCCGGCCTTGACTATGAACCAGACTGTAGTGGATGAAATCTTTGGCTGGACTAAAGAAGACAAAGAAACATTCCTTGACTATCCGCCGTTTTTTTCAAGATTCCCAAGAAAATTCGAGACGATTGTATATGACCGAACCGACTCCTTGGCGGGATCCGCAATCTACATGCTAGGACAAGGGGGATCGGAAGACGCCAGAAACCTTACAGGGCAATTCCCGCTCTGCAGATTCCAAGGCAACATCACACCATACTGTAGCACACTTTTTAGCACTTCAGTCGCTGGAAGTAAAGCGGAAGTTCTCTGCGAAGATCGCGCGGGAGACATGCCATACATTAAGACCAGGGAAAATGCTGATCTGCGCATACATCTCCCACAGTGGCGGGATGTCGGTGCTAACTGGGCTAATAGCATGGCCTTCGATTCGGGGGAATCAGGGATCTTTGTACCTATTGCCAGAATACTCATGCAGCTGCAACTAATACCTACAAACTCAAATCCTGACAACTTCGAGGTCAAACTCAACCCCGTTCTTCCGAGCTTAGCGGAGGTTTGGGCAATCCTCGCAAGCGACACGTTGGTACTCTCCGCTCAGGATGCGCCTTTTGTGGAGTACTGGGTAAGTGCACCAACTAAGCATCTGTGGCATCTGCTTTGTTGTGAGTAGTGGACATACATTAACAAAGAACAGAACTACACTGAGCGAGTACTTGAAAATGCCACAACGCAGTACTTCAGCGCAAAACTCAAGTTCCAGGAATATGCCTCAGGCGGGGTCGACAACGCGTCCAAAGGGTGGCTGGTGGTGTTGATATCCACATTCCTTCTTAACGCTGCCATGCTCATCTACTTCGTTCGCCAACCAGGTTTCGTAACGGGTTTCTCACAGCCGCCACAACTCTTCGCTCTAGCCATCAATTCACCACCCGCGCAAGTTCTCGCAGGCAGCTGTGGCAGTGGGCCCGAGGGAGAGCAGTACAGAGCCAAATGGATCATCAGTCAAGAAGGAGAGCACCTATCCATCCAACCCGGCCCAGCCGCAGACCCCACAGACCGCGATCAGCCAGCCACCACCACCGCCTCAACAAAGAAGATCGGTCTCTCAACAGCAATTACGACAGCGCTCGATCGCGCAAAAGCCAGCGTGCTCCCTCGCACCAAGAACCACGCATCATCCAGCACCGAGCCTCTGCGGTCGCTGAGCGCGACTGGAAGCCATCCGTCCCTGTACTCGCAATACGAGCTGAGTGAGATCGAGGACCGGGCGCAGAGCCAGTATGCCAGCCGTCAAGGCGCCTTCTGAGCTTCAGTTGCCGCGACGTGCTGCTGGATGGACGTTGTAGAGGGGCTGTTTCTGCATCTGTGTCAGGACATGAGTGGGGGCGACCGAGAGCGAGGTAGACACGTTTATTCGCGTCGCTGGCCGGGGGCCACGGATAGCCGTATTCTATACGAAAGGATAGATGGGAGGATTAGTGCAAACGTGCCTCAACACAGCTTCCCGGAGCAAAGATCTCCACCCAACTCGCGCAAACCGACCACTTCGAGTGCTTTTTCCACTCCCACCACCCCACAATCTCCACATCCATACCACATACCACATCACAACACCCCGCCCATACAAACAACCATCTCTCCACCGCCTCTCGCACAGCCATCACCCATCCCCTCTCCCCACACATTCTACGCCCACCCCCACCCACCATCCACGCACCCCGGGCCCGCGAACACGCGCCACAGCACAGTGTAAACCCCCAGTGCTTGTTGAATAAACGGCGTGGCGCTGCAGGGTGCGCTCGACGTGGCGCCGAGGCTGCGGCGAGACGGGGGAGATTGTCGGTCCTTGTGCACGCCATCAATACCAGCGTTCTGGAAGAGGTGGTGGGATGCAGACATACGGGGAGGGTGCTTTGAGGACACAGGCCTGCTGTGCCCAGGTACCTTTCCACCACGCTGCAGCGTTCCGGGTGCGCTTGACAACAAAGGCGGAGTAGAAAACACAACTGCCGGAAAATTAGGTCCGACTCCCCACATCCCTGATGTCGTTGCGTCTAACGGAGGCAGTATCACCTCACCAGGCCCACTCCCTGCGATAGCAGCAGGCTGCAGATGCGCCCTGCACTTACAATGCGCTATGCCCGAAACGCCGGAGGTGTCTGCATCCCTCACCCGCTGGCAGCACGGTCTGCCGGGTAAGAACAGAGATGGATACCCTGGGCTGCACTGCTGCGCTGATGTGCGTCCCGTATGGTGGGCTGTGAAGAGGTTTCGTGCAAATACTATTTCAGAACAGTTTATTTAGGTGATAGGTGGGTAAGATATGTTGTTGTGTTGAAATTTGTTTTTGGTCTTCTATGATTTGATTTAATATTTGCACGAATCCTCTTAACAGCCCACCTACCGTAGGCTGTTAATCAGTTTCGTGCAACAACGCTTTTCTTAGATCTAACGTTAACTTTTAAACCCCTTTATCTCTACTACCTATAGCTTAGATTAATCATTTGATAGCTTAAAACATAGCTCATAACCTACTCTATCTATTGCCTGTCTTATATATTACTCTACCTAGTATCTTAGGAACAAATTGTAGTAAGAAATAGGCTATAATAGCTATATCCTTAGCTACTACTATTTTAGATAGAGATTCTAAATAGACAGAAGTGATATGATTGATCTCCTCTATAGCTAGCCTAAGGCCCATCAACAGCCCCGCCTCCTAGACGCATAACGTGGTCCCTGTCCAGCCCAGCTCTTACAGCCACTCCTCTAGAGTAGACAAGGGAAGGAGTGGAGTGTGTGGGTATAGGGGGGGGGGGGGATAGGGGATGGGATGGGATAGCTAACACCTAGTAGATAGTAGATAGTAGATAGCAGATACAGGGAGAGGGGAGATGGGACACGAGGAATAGACAGCGACAGAGACAGTAGATAGGAAATGATGAAGTGAATGACGGATTATGGATGACGGATCATGAACAACAACAAATGATGGACTATGGATGATGGACGATGGACGATGGATGATGGACGATGGACGATGGATGATGGACGATGGACGATGGATGATGGACGATGGACGATGGACGATGGACGATGGACGATGGACGATGGACGATGGACGATGGACGATGGGAAATAGGAAACTATTAATAGAAGATAAATAATAGATTGTGAACGACAGATTATGAACGACGGATCACGGATGACATCCAATCACTGCCATCCAACCACTGACATCCAACCAATGACGGATAATAAACGATGGATAACGGATCATGGATGACGGATAACGGATAACGGACGTGCATGATCAACGACGCATGACGGACAGCGAATCATGAACAATGCATGTATACATATACACCCCCTCCCCTCCCGGCCCTCCCGGGTCACCCTCCCCTCCGCTCCCGGGACCCCGGACAAATCTACAGCACGGCTAATTACAATCCCCCCCCTTCCCTCGCATGCTCTCCCACTCCCATCTATTCCACACCCTCGACTACCACCCTCTACCCACTCCCCAACAACCACAGCACGCCCACTCCTCCCCCGTCGCTACGCTACGCTACGCTACGCTACGCTACGCTACGCTACGCTACGCTACGCTGCGCTACGCTACACCCACCCAACCCACTCCCTCCTCATAACCCTCCACACCCTAACCTCCCCAGACCTCAAATCGCCCATGCGAAAACTCTCCGTCTTGACTTTCTTGTGCTCGCGGCCCTGCTCCCACACGCGGACCTTCTTCTTAGACCCGTCCCACTCGAGCACGACCCCAACATGGTCCGGCTTCCCGACGTCAACGGCGTACTTGGCGTGCATCGCCCCCGTCTTGCCCTGGAAGCGGGCGTTGCGGAAGGTGACGATGTCGCCGGGGCGGATTTCGTCGTGGCTCGTCGTGGACGCGTTGGCGAGGTTGGCGTAGACGGGGGCGCCGTAGGCGCGGGTGGATACCGGGGGCAGGGCGGCGGGGTGGGCCTTGAGCAGCTCGTCGATGAGGGCGTGGGGCGTGCCGGTGCCGACGACGGTGTTTTGGCGGGCCTCGGCGTCTTTGGCGATGCGGCGCCCGATGGCGTCGTGGGCGGCTTCGAGCTGGTCGGGGCGCAGGCGCGGCGGGGGCGGTTCCTGGCGCTGGGCGATTTCGGGGGTGCTGGGGTTGGCGGTGTCGAAGCGCGTGGAGATGATGGTTTGGGAGTAGTCGATGAAGAGCACCGAGACGAGCTTTTCGAGCACGCTGCCGGCCCACGACTCCTGCACGTCGACGAGCACGTCCTTGCGCGTCTGCAGCGTGGGGGGCAGCGTCTTCGGCTGCTCCCACCAGCGGCTCGCAGCGCCCAGGTCGATGTCGCCGGCCATGTAGTCCTGGCTGACCTGGGGGCGCTGCTGGTCCATCGAGACGCGGCCCTGCAGTGTGCGGCCCGCGTCGAGCGACTTCCTTCCGCCCATGGACGGTCGCGGCGGCGCCTCAGCTTGGGGTGAGAAAGGGAGCGATGGGGGGAGTGATGGAGGAGGCGGCGCGTGTGGTGGCGGTGACGGCGGCGCTCGTTCTTGTGGCGGCGGCGGCGGCGGCGGCGCTCGCTCTTGGGGCAGCGGCGGGGGTGCGTGCTGGTGCGGGGGAGCATGGGGAGGCGGCGGCGGCGGCGGCGGCGGCGGGCGGTCGTGCGACTTCCTGGGCGCTGGGGCCGAGTACAGATCGTCGTCCGACGACTCCGGCTGCTGCGGCATTGGAGGAGCCGCGGGCGGCATGGGTGGCGGCGGGCGGTTCTGCGGCACGGGCGGCTGCGGCACGGGCGGCTGCGTCTGGGGCAGAGGCGGCATGCCCCTGGGCACCGGCGGCGCAATGGGCGAGGCTGTCGATGAGTTGTACTTGTACGGGTCGTAGTCGTCCTCATCCTCGTCCTGAGCCCGAGTCGGCGGCGGCACAGGCGGGAGAGGAGGCGCGGCGCGAGGCGCGTCCATGGACGGCCGGCTCGGGGGCTGCTGGGGCGGCGGCGGCGGCGGCGGCGGCGGCGGGACTGCGCGAGGGGCTGTCGGGGGCAGCGGTGGAATTCCGTGTGGAATCACCGGAGACCCAGCCAAGGTGCTGGCGTCCAAGCTCGGCTCGCGGGCATGCGACCTCAGGGCGTCCTTGTGGGTGTCCCCAGACGCCATGTCGGTGTCGTAGTCGCCCTCGTAGTCGGTTTCGTGGTCGAGCTTCCTGATGGGCAGCTCGCGAGGCGCGGCTGTGGGCGGGGGAGGCGGCGGCAAGCGGGCAGAGGATGGCGAGCCGGGGGTGGAGGGGATGGGCGGGACGCGGCGGTCAGACGAATCCGGGCGGTCCTCTCCGTTGAAGTACGAAGCCCGCTTTGACGGCTGCGGCACAGGCGGCGGGCTTCTTGGGGACGCGAGGGCATCCGTCAGCTCGTCGCCAGACTCGGATCCAGGCCCTGGCGAGGCCATGGTTGCTGGTGGAGGTGGAGCAGGTCGTCCTACGCGTGTTAGCGGTTGACAATCACCTTGATCGCAACATACTCGACACGCTCACAGTCATGACATAGTCTGAAACGCCATCGAAAGCCACGTAGGTCTTCGACACCGTTTCCGAGCATGGCAGCTGGAGGCGGGCGAGCGGGTTGACGGGCTTGCGAGAGAGATGCTTACTGTCTTGCGGGACGGGCGGCGCACTCTCGGCGGTTGTGGTCCGTGAAATGGCCTGCGGGGTCATGTCCTCGACGTCTGGGAGCTCATCTGCGGGGTGTGCGTCTGTCACGGGGTGGTCGGGCTCGTCCTCGTGCTCAACAGCCAGCTGCTTGTGTTCCTGCCCCGGGCTCTTGACGGGCATGCCCGGCATGGCGAACATGGGGACGCGCTGCTGCGGCACGTGGGGCTCTTCGGTCTCTTCGACCTTCTTGTCGCCGGTCGACTTCTTCTTCTTCGGTGGGAGACGGCCCATGGGGATGCCCCCAAACATGCCGGGCATGCCCATGCCGCCGCTCATCTTGGCCATGCGCTCACGCAGCTCCAGCTTGCGCCTGGTCTCGGCGTCCATCTCGTCTTCTTCTTCCTCCTCCTCTGTGACGTCCTCCTCTTCGACATCAGGCTCCTGTGTGGGCGCAGGGGCTCTTGTGGGCGGTGGCTGTTGGCGCTTCTCGTCACCCTCGACGCTGGTGGAGTCGCCCTGGTCCTCGGTCTCGCCGGCGCCGGACTGGTCGGCATCGTTGGCGTCGCTGAGCATGTCGCGCTCGTGGTGCTGCGGGTCGGGAGAGGTGACGTGGTGCGGTGGCCGCGGCGGACGGCCGTGGTCGGTGGACGGACGGGCCACGGAGCCGGCGCTGACGACCTTTTCGAGCTCCGTGTCCTCGCTGTCCTCGGCCGGCCCCTCGTGCGACTCGATCCGCTTCTTCTGCACGGGCCGCTTCGGCTTCTCCTTGGGCTGCATGGCGGCGGCGGCGGCGCGCTCTGCCTGCTCCTGCTGCTGCTTCTGCAGGAGGGCAATGCGCTCCTTCAGGCTGAGCTTGGGGCCCTCGTCGTCGTCGTCGGGCTGGACGCTGCCGCCAGCCAAGCCGGAGCGCTCGGCGGCGTCCTGGTCCTGGGCCTGGCGGTCGGCAATCTCCGGGTCCTCCTCGCGCCTGTATGACTTGAGCTGCGGGGCCTCCTTGGGGGCGGGAACGTAGGCATTGCGGCTCGGCGGCGGGGCCACGAACGGGCGCTTGACGAAGGTGGGCGGCGGGGCGGCCACCTTGTAGGGCTGTAGCGGCGAGGCGGCGGGCGAGTTGAAGGCAGCAATGCGGTCGCGGAAGGCATTCGACTTGGCGGCAATGGGCGGCGGCGCCTTCTTCGGGGCGGCTTTGGGGGCGTCGACGGGGGACTGGGTGTCTTGCGGGGACTTGACGCCAGAGCGCGGCGAGGCGGGCGAGAGGACGGCCGGGTCGGGCTTGGAGGCGGCGGGCGGGACCTGCAGCGGCGGCGGCTGCGGCTTGGGGTCGTCGCGGGGCTTGGGGTCGTCGCGCGGCTTGGGGTCGTCGCGCGGCTTGGGGTCGTCGCGCGGCTTGGGGTCGTCGCGCGGCTTGGGCTCTTCGCGCGGCTCTTCGCGGGGCAGCGCGGGCTCGGGCTGTGGGACGGCGGGTGTGGGCGGCGCGGGCTCCGCGGCGGGCGGGTCCAGCGGCTGGAAGCGCGATGCCCGGTTGGGCCGCGGCGGCGGCAGCGGCTCGAAGCGCTCGACAAAGTTGCGCGGGAAGAGGCCGTCCTGCCTGTTGCCGGCGTCGTCGACGTACTCACCCACAAACCAGTCGGCGTCCTCTTCCTCGGTGACGGTGATGATCTGGCCGGTGGAGAAGCTCAGGTCGTCGTCGTGGGGCGACGCGTAGTCGAAGACGGCCTTGACCTTGTACATGGCGGCGCCAATGCAGCTCGGGCGGCAGGCAGACTGATGGCGCAGGCGCAACAGACGCTCAGGCAGCGAGCACGCTCAGGGCGGAGATGGGACGGCCACGGGCGTGGTGCGCGGAGAGCGCGGTGGTGAGCTGCGTGCGGGCGCTGTGGCTGTGCGGCTGGGGCGGGCGGCCGAATGACGCAGCGGGCAGGCAATGCGGGCGTCGGCACTGCGCGGCGGGAGGGTGTAGGCCGTGAAGCTGCGCGCTCGATGGTGGTCGCGGTGAAGGCTCAGGCTGCAGGCTCTCTGGGCTGCGGGTTGGTGCCGGGGTCGTCGTCATCTGCACGCCACGACGGCCCCTCCTGCATTTGCACGCGACGCCGCGATTGGCTAGCAGCTCCCCGCTCCAGTTCGTGCACTGCCACCACCATCACCCCCCCACGCACGACATGCCGCCCAAGTCGATACTGAAGAAGACGCCCGCACCGGAGCGCGGGGGGCAGCCGGTGAAGCAGCGCCACCTGGACGTGGCCCTGCACCATGCGAACATGCTCGAGCAGCGCAAGGCCGTCGAGGCGCAGGTGCTCGACGCGGTCATGACACTGATGGAGTTTCCGACCTCGTCGCAGGCCGACCCCGCGCGCCCCTCGCCCGCCGACGCGCGCGCCTTCGAGGAGGCCGTGGGCGCCTTCCAGCCCGCCGACTACGACTCGCTGATCGAGGAGCGCAACATTGCGGGCAAGTGCGGCTATGCGCTGTGTCGGCGCCCGAAGATGCGCGCGCGGTCGACGGCGCGCAAGCAGTTTGTCGACACGGACCGCGGCGTCGAGATTGTCGACCGCAAGGTGCTGGAGGTGTGGTGCTCCGAGGACTGTGCCCGCCGTGCGCTGTACGTCAAGGTGCAGCTGAACGAGGAGCCGGCGTGGTTGCGCGCGGGCGGCGACCGCATCGAGCTCATGGTGGATAACGTCTTGGAGCTGCACACCACGCTGCCCGTGCGGACGAAGCCGAGCGTTGCACCAGCGGCGGTCAAGGTCGACGAGGACGACATGGACGCGGCGTGGGCTGCGTACGACACAGCGGCCGCCGAGCTGGCACTGGAGCGCGGCGAGAAGCCGGGTGCGGTGAGCCGGGCAAACAGCAGTTTGGTGCAGGACAGTATTGTGCAAAGTACTGGCAGCACCGCGAGCACGGCCAAGACTACCGTCAACAATACTGGCAACACGGCAAAGAGCAGCTTGATCCAAGCCACCATGACCGAACACGCGCCCAGCGCCACCCCGCCGCCGCCGCCCACGCTGCCTGCAGGCCCGACCATGGCCATCGAAGGCCACGTCCCGCGCCACAACCGGCCGAGGGATGAGGACGAGGAGGATGACGCGCAGGACTGGGACAAGCACCTGCCGGGGTGAGCTGCCAGTCTCAGACCTGGAGTCAATATGACATGGATGGTCTCTGTACTAAACAATGTAAACCATGATTACGTGCTGTTCTGTACTATAATGTATACACAATATGACGGTGCTGCCGGGACTACAATGTGTAATGACATGACTGTGCTGTCTGGGCTGTAATCTATACCACCATCTGTGCTGTTCTGTACCTGCAGTCTGTACCATGATCTGTACCATGATCTGTACCATGATCTGTGGCGTCGCGCCCGGGCCACCCAAAAGTACAAGTCCAAAATGTACGGCACCATGCACGACACGACCACACCAGCCATTGCGCCATGGCCCTCCGTCAGAGCGCCTCGCCGACCGCGCACCTGCTGCGCAACTCGCGCCTGTTCTCGCTGCCCACGCCGCTGCCGCGCCCCGTCGTGGGCGAGACGTCGGGCGCGGGCGTCACCAAGGCGTCCGACTCGGCCACGCTGCCGTATCCCACCCACCAGGCCATCGCCACCACCAAGAGCTCGCTGGCCCGCGGCGACTGGGGCCTCAAGCGCAACCTGCCCGCCCGCTCGCGCATGCTGCAGACCAGCGACCCCGTGCTGCGCATCGCCCAGCTCGACACCATCGAGCACGTCACCGACTTTGACTCGGCCGCCGACCATGTGCGCACCCGCCAGAAGTGGGAGCAGATGGGCATCCCCATGATGAAGGGCCTGCAGCACCTGCAGGGCCGCGACATGACCGGCGCCCCGCCCACCAGCGCCTTCGAGACCCGCGACGACACCACCGCCTACAACACGGCCGGGCTCGACGAGGCCGGCCTGGCCCTGCGCGGCCTGCGCAACCACCACGCCGCCCGCACCAAGGCCGAGCGCAAGTCGGGCCGCCCGCAGCCGTTCACGCCCTACAAGCCCGCGCCCGTGTCCGCCGAGGTGCACAACACCCGCCGCTGGAAGCACCAGGGCCCGTGGCTGCCCAGCCAGAGCGCCGACGAGTTCGTCGCCTACCTCGACCGCGAGCTCGCCAAGCACCGCGACGCCTTCTCCGCCCACCTGACCGAGTACGTCAAGAACGAAATCTACACCACCCGCCAGCTCGCCGCCGCCCACTCGGGCGACCTGCCGCCCATCGACCCCGCCGACGCCGCCGCCTGGCAGTCCGCCCGCGAGGCCGCCTGGGCCGACATCAGCCCCGCCGACATGGCCGCCAGCATCCGCGCCCTGCGCGTCGAAACCGCAAACAACCCCATCACCTCGCGCCTGGTCCAGAACCTGATTGTGCCGTTCCTGCGCCTGCCCACCATCCGCCTCAAGCACCGCTCCTTCCAGGCCGACGCCCGCGGCAGCGACTTTGCCCGCTTCGCCTTTGACTCCGAGACCGCCCCGCTCTCCACCCACCCCTCCGCCGGGCTCGCCTACCTGCGCTCGCGCGCCCACGTCACCTCGCACCCGCTGCTCGGCCCGCAGGCGCGCCCGCCGCCCGTCGCCGCCCGCGTGCTGCAGCCGCGCGTCACCGCCTACGGCAAGGAGCCCTACGCGCGCCTCGGCGTCGCCGGCTTCGTCGCCAACGACCAGCTGCGCGCCGACACGACCCGCAAGGGCGCCGCCGCCCCCGCCCGCGACGTCGAGACCCTCGACGTCGACGCCCCCGGCGGCCGCAAGCTGGCCGTCTCGCCGCTGTACGGCGCCGTGCGCAACGACGGCCGCGTCGCGCTCAAGCTGCTGCGCGCCCAGGGCCCCGAGGTCGCCGTTGCGCGCGGCGAGACCGAGGACCGTCCGCCCGTGCGCGAGGGCCGCGGGTTCGAGGGCCGCGGGTTTGAGGGCCTGCTGGGGCGCAACGGGGGGGCGGCGCGCAAGTGGAAACTCAGGGGTAGAGAGGAGAGCGAGGGCGAGGGGGTTATGGGCGAGGGCCGGGCCGTGCTGGGCGAGGGCAGTGCCCAGGGCCGGGAGTTGTCGCGGCTGATGGGCATGGACGGCGCGAGTGAGAGCGAGATGAGGTAGAACCTGTGGTGCCGATGCAACGCGAGTTGCAATGCACATCCACGCTCGATATGTATGTACATGTACCATAGAACCAACCGCCCGCGCCCCGCGCGCCGATACCCACCCACCACAACGCTGCCAGACCACAACACTGCCAGACCACAACGCTGCCAGACCACAACACTGCTAGACCACAGCACCGCTGGACTACAGCACCGCTGGACTACAGTGACTACCCAGTGACCACCCAAGTGACCAAACGCGCCCCCTCTCACGCCCACGCCCACGCCCACGGTCCACGGTCCACCACGTCGACGAGGCGTCAGACATGGCGTCAGACAGCACCCCGCCGCCACGCCAGCTCTGCGTCTCCACATCTCAGCTGCTAGAGCGCCGCAGCATGCGTAATGTTTCTGGCGGTCCCGGCGGTCCGGCGGCATACACTGCTGTCTGACTGGCTGACTGACTGTCTGACTGACTGACTGACTGACTGACTGACTGACCGACCGGCGCGACGCGGTGTGGGATTCCCGGTGGTTACAAAGTACACATGAGGACTAGAAGCTGGAAGGGGGGATCGGGGTGCGCGGACGGGACGCCTGGATGTCTTTTGGCCCGTGGCCGTCAAATGTGCTGACTACATAGGTAAGCGTACTGGTGTTTGCTTCGCGGGTCGTTTTGTGTTGGTGTTGGAATGCTGCCTGTTCTATAAATCGTTTGCGAAATGTATGGACCCCCCTAGTATTGGTACGATATGCTGTGGCCTGCTTCTGATTGGTTGTTGACAGTGGTCGGCCAATCAGGAGCGGTCCTCAACGTAGTCTACCAGATCAAGGGGGGTCCGTATATTTCGCGACACACGAATACTCTGTCGAGGGTGAATATCCTTGGTACGGAGCCCAGAACTAACGAGACGATAATTAATGTAGTAGTGTGTGTAAGTTGGACAAAATTGTTAACGGGCATTCAATTGATACTGCAATGAAAACAGTCTCTTGTAGTGACATGACTCGCTAGCTTGATGCTTGTTGGAAGTCTATACCAAGAGTGCAGACGGTGCGTACATTCGGTCCCACAAGAGCAGCCAATTCAAAGGCATTTCTTGCAGCTGGTTGTCCTTCTCATCTAACACAACTTTTCTTCGGCTTCAGTGCGAGGGGTCCTATGAATCGTGTCTTCTCAAGCAAGGCACCCCGCTTCGCGTCGCGCCTTCCTCGCACGCAACACGCAGCTCCGAACAGGACTTCTGCACTTTTGCGCCGTGGGGGCACTCTGACATGATGCGTTGCTTAGCCTCAAACGGGTCTCGTTTCAATCGTGCGACGTTCTGCTCCGCCAGGCGGATGATGAAGGCGACTGGAGAAACTAAGGGTCCCACGCAGCTGTTATAGGCGTTGATGCAACCGCAGACTCTGACCCCTTCAACTATACAACTGGCCCATGGCTCCGTCAGGATGCACTGGAGCGGAAGTCTCGCAACGCAGAATTCGATTTTGACGCACTACGCGCAGGGTCATTCCATCACGTCGTACAATAAGAAGGAAGCAGGCTTCAATCGGGTATTCGTAGTTTTACACTGACAACGCAAAACGCATCGTCGCAAGGGTTACCCTATCCGGTGGCAGGACCCAAAAGGCTAGCCACTAATTCCGAGGTTAGAACGATCCAGTTTTGTAGGTCCTGGACCGACGACGGTTTGATAAGGGCAGCTGAGTGACTGACCGCTTTGTCTCTTGTAGTAGAAGGGAAACAGCATTTCCTATCCCGAAAATACTGGATTGGAGCGATGACGCTTCAAATACCAATGGTACCTAGCGAGTATATTATCATGGAACATACACCAGAGATTTCGCTGCACGAAAAATGGCAAACTATGGACGTAAGCGATCAGATCTGGTGTATGAAAAACCGAAAGAGCTTGTCGAACTTGACTTTCCGGCTTACGGCAGCTTGTACTTTGCAGACACCCCGTACATCGCCGCTCAAAAGCTACCATTCAACCAGGAGTTCTCTATTGACCCTCACTGTGGAGCTATCTATTGGGACTGCCACACTGTGGAGCTATCTATTGGGACTGCCACGCTGGACAGTCTAGATACTTTTACAATGTTAATTCCAATCAAGGACCATGTGAGTTGATTCACGCACCTCAATATTAATAGAATACTAAATGCAATCTTTAGGACCTTGAGCTTTTGCGCCACCAGTAGGATAACAAGCATTTTGATGCAGCCTAGCAGCTGAAGCATAGCTTATCAGATCTGCTCTATACTGCGTCTGATGGCTGGGTCCCCTCGAACAATGAGAAGTGACTGTCGGCGCAGCGAGAGGTGTTTGCAGGAATGTTGCAGGAAGTGCTAGAGAACGAGCAGCTGGACCATGACGAGCCAATCCAGAGCGAAGACGGCCTCAGAGAGATCCGGCCGTTCGACCTGTAAGCATGAGGGTTTGTTTGATTGTCGCTGGAAAGGCTGGCAAGCTTATCTTCCTTGATTGTTTGACTCCGGCCTGGTAGGTCTGTTGTGGTCAGACTGTTGGCTACCTGTGGTGTCATTCTGGACTCTGATCGCAGTGTCTTCAGACATGCTTCAACTACAGCGATTGCAAGAGACGCACTGCGTCTCTGAAAAGCCATATCAGATTGAACATTAACTGCGTAGCGGCTTACGAGATGTTCAGAAATAACTTGCAGTTGTCTAGAAATTCCTCTTTCCGCAGCCCGGTTTGAAGGACCTTCAGCAATAGACTATCCTGTTTAACGATATATGCAGGGGGTTTTCTCTGAAGATGCCCGCTCTATTCTAGGTAATCCTGTCAAGACTGTCTCCGAGAACGCTCACATGATCGAGGCCATCGGTGCAATCCCTGTGCCAGGCGGGGACTGTACTACGTTTGTTGAATTGTTCTCCCTGCCCATTCCGGCCTCAATCATTGCAACGTCAACGCCTCGTTAACCAACGTATACAGTGCCATTAACACCAGGACGCCAGGAAGCCAGGGTTTCAGGGATGCGTGGTCCTAGGACATCAGTTTCACGTTGTTTGTGCTTAAACATTTGTTCCCAGACCTCAAAGAAGTAGTTCACGAAACGTCCTTTGGAGATGGGCATGCTGTGAGTTTCATACGTTCTCGGACATTGGTGACATAGGGCGATGTAAGGCAACTAACTACAAGAGAATAATGGGTTAAGCTTCTATGCTTAACTAACATGCTCTCGAAAAAGAGACACGTTGAATCTTTCCTTTGGTTCCTGCAACGTGAGTGATATGAACCATACTTCAACTTTGCTTCTGTTGCTTTGATTGAGACGTGCAAGGGCAAAAGGGAGTACCATACATTCCCGCCAAGCACTTCCAACCACTCTCGCGTACGTGCTTTTGCGGAGACACTCGCTTTCCGGGGTCGTGATTGAATTTGATACTCGTGCAGCCGATTTAACGTCTGCAGCGTCGCCTTCAGTCAATGACGGATATCCAGAAGATGATTAACTCGAACCATCCTGTAGCTAGCATTGCGCGGTCGAGTGAAGAGGTGCCGAGAGCTGTCAGGAGGCCGAGGAGATGATTCGATCCAATGCTTGGACAACAGAAGAGCGCAAGTTATCTGCCTTGTCGTCGGCTCGCTGATGTAAGGTAGCCTAGAAGGAGCCGAAGTGGCTGGATGATCGGGACGGCTGGGTCGATTTGATGCTCACAGATGTCTGGATAGCCCAGTGCTATGTGTAATTGGCTTGAACTACGTTGTATAAGTAGAAGCTCCAATGACATGATACATATTGAAATACCTTAGGCTGGGATCCCACGTGACACATATTCCGAGACGAGACAACATACACAGCCTTGCACCTGCGCCTGGTGCCCGTGCAGACTCACGATAATGATACATGTATTATTTGCGTTTATATCCGTGCGTACCAGTAACGACGGGGTGGTGCAGCTACAATGTCACAGCATCATGACTGAGCAAGATTGCGCACCCCTCGCAATGGCAGAAGGTAGTGAAGAGTGGTGGGTGAGTGGTGGGTGAGCGGTGGGTGAGCGGTGGGCGGGTTGGATGTGTGGGCGGTGCGTAGAGTGATGGGTTGGTAGGATCTTGGTTGTGCGCTCCCTGAGTGTTGGAATGGTGTTTGGAAGACTCTCTGGCGAGGCGTGCCAGGCGAAAGCACGGTTTCAGAGGAGTATCCGCTTGGCGGGGGACGCTTATGTTCGTTTGCTCAGACAAGCGTGACCTCTCTCAATCGGCGTTTGTTTCCTTCCCGAAAACGCTCCTTCGGTATCTGTACGCTCTTCCCGGTTTCCCATCCAAGCAACTGTGTTATACGCCACGACCCTACCCTCATCCAGGTATTTATCCTCCCGGTGACAGGTCTGAGTACTGGTCCACGGGATTCGGTCCTATTCGAGACGGCGGTAACATACTGGAACAGCACTGCGACTTGTACCTCAGCGCATACGGCTGACGTATTTTCAGGATTGTAAGCGTTGGGGTTGTAAGTGATATACTCGGCTCTGTCGGGAATTGTTCGATACAAAGACATAAGTTCTTCGCATATCAGCTCTGAATTAGGGGTACCCCGATTTTTTTTCAATTGTTCCAGGAAAGAGGACGACTTCTAGAGTTATGCTGAGATCCTTAAATTCGGTGAAAGCCATCTCTGACGTGATATCTGGATCCAGATCAGGCCATTGATACCCCATCGTCCGGGCACGAAATATAATACGACGGTCTGGATAATACTGCAGATCCAAGAATCTCAAATCAGGCTGCCTTTCACAAGCCGTGATAGATATGCGTGCAGAGAACCAAGACCAAGAAGGTGCTTTGGTGACTTTATCTTCCAGCACTGTTCTCGTTTCCTGCTGATGCCACATGAGCGAGAAGGGCATATGCTCCCGGAAGTGGCCGGCCAGGTATGTCAGATGATGAGTTTCTGCGAATCGTTGCGCGACACCGGCGATGGCCATGATCCTGTCAGAATGCACGGTCAAGGCCCTTTGCCGATATTCGTGTATGCAATTCTCCCACGTGCTGCAGAGCCGAATCTGCGTAAACATCTTGTCTTTCTCTAGCGACGCATGAAGATGCTCCTTGAAGATATTGCCAGGATTATTTCCTTGGATACGACCTACTGACTGATCGCAAAAATGCTTTGCACATTGCCATAAGAAGTTGTTGCGGCCATAGATTAGTGTCCGAGAACTGAGCAGAGACTCTTGGAAGGCCCATGCTCGGGACGACAAAAGCCAGGCTCTTGATAATCTCCAATCCTTTCCGTATCTGGGTGTTGATGGTGTGGCGATAATTGCGGCCTCTGTATTCAGAGCATGGCGTAATATGCACGGTATGCGTCTTCTTGGGTCATGGGAGATCGTCCGGTCAGCTTCAGGGGGGTAAAGGAAAGATATGTTTAAAACGGCGTTACTATAAATGCCTGCCATCTTGATGCCTTCTTGCTCGCAGTCTTTAGAAGCTTCGGCATTTGCGTGGCGCTCGTCGGGCTGTTGAAGGATGCAAAGGGAATCGATCCATATGTAGTTTATATGGAGATAACGAGTTATTTGTACACCTTTGCGGAATAAGTGCGGTAGCTCCTCGTCTGTTATCCCTGTGAACAAGGCCTCCGATGTAGACGGCTGTAACTTCAAATGATGGTCTGGATCCTGACCCCACATATGGCTCAAGGTGACGTATTGGGGGGATTTGACTACCGTGTCGCTATAGACTATCTTTACTCCGCTTGTCGTAATCTCCAGTAGGCGTCTAGGTAGGGTGTGAATGGGGGGCGAGGCTTTCATGGTGGATTCGCAGATATCATGATTGTTACAGCAGTCTTGAAACCACTTCACAGCTACCTCGAGATCCGCCAGAGCTGGATTCAGAGCTTCGATTTATGAAACTAGATTCGTGTACATTGGATTACTCCCTGCAATTGTCGTGAGACCCTATTCATACTCGATTAGGCGGCTTACCATCAAGACGGTCGAGTTGCAAGCCCTCACACTTAATGTACAGAAATGCACTCTTAAACTCGAAACTGAAGCTTCTATACCCACTGTTTTCCAAATAAGCTTCCTCATCATCTGAATTCATACTGATCTCAAGGCCGTCCTGGGAAATGCTCTGACGACAGCCCCAAATCAATGCACACAAGTGGCAGCTGTCTTTTTTCTTTTCGAACCTGCTAGTAAGACCGAGCTTCAGTCTGAATTCCTTCTTTTCGAGATCTGCATTTTGTCCCACTTGAGCACAGCTCTGGCAAAGGTTCTGAAGGCCTACGGTGCTCCGGGGATATATGGCGTCGTCAACTAGGTATCGCTCACGTGTTCTCGATGATACGTCTTTTATTTTGCTGTCCATCCTGCGCGTCCGTAGGAAGAAAAGGAGAGTGGGTTCAGTTAAAAGCCAGGTAGATCTTTCATCTCTTATATAATGCGTGCACATGGGCTTATCAACAAGCACGCTCCTGACCCTCATACCTTTTTGAGATGTACCAGCTGTTTGCCTAAATCGATAGGACCTTCTAAATCCGTAAGCAGGCGCACTCTAGGCATGCATGGGATTGCTTTTCGTCGTGCATGTAGCTACTCGGGTGACATCATTCCCCGCACTTCAATAGGTTATTGGATTTGCCGTTCACATTCGGCTATCACGGCACGCATGCTAGGAATCGTAATAACTTATTGTGCTACTACAAAAAGGCTGCATACCTAAATTGCCCGGTAGAACCAAAGCAACTACATACGAAATTAAATTTTCTAGGATGCTAGATTGTAGGGTTAAATTTTCTCTACAATTGTGTGTTTCTGTTAGTATTTTAGCTTCTTTGTTGCGGTGTTGTTTCATCATTGAGATAGTTAAGGTTGATAGGTTTTCTTAAAGTGAGAACATTTTTTCATGTAACATGTCGACTCGTGTCGGTAGCTCCACTCAGGACCATTCTTGCAGAGATTATGGGTCACGAGAAGCAGGCTAGAATCGCTTTTTCTAAACTGAGCTCGGAGTCGAACTGTGACAGTAGATGATAGACGTGGCGGGCGCGCAGACGGTGCTTGGCCTCGCTGTGATGATGTGGGAGATACAGCGCATGCTAGATGCTCGTGCGTCCACCTGTTTTGAGCGTGCATACAGCGGACTATGCACTCGTCGGGATTGCTGTAGGATGCTGTGTGACGGGTCGTTTTGATTCGATCCTTTACGTAGAAGCGGTAATATTTTCAGCCAGAAAATCTTAGACCTGATTAATCAAGGCCTTGTCAGCAAAGGGATCTATACTTTCCAATTCGGCCTGCTGTCACATACGGCCATAGGACGTTGAAAACAAGGCTTCCCGTTCGCTCAGCCCTATTTAAGCAACGTACCGGCTGATTAGTACTCAGGTGGGTGACCACTGGGGAATCCCAGCTGTTGTATGTGATTTCTTTTTGCTGGTCTACGCAGACTAGCAACGGGGTTCGGGCTGGCGTGTTGGAAAGAGGGGTCTGTCTTTTGTGCTGGCCTATGTCGACCAGCAACGGGTGAAGATACGTCTGTAACGAAATAGCGGAGAGTCTTGCCGGACCTATTGACATACAACCGCGGACTTGGAGACTTGGAGTGTTCCCAACAGCAACACGAATCACACGAACCTTTCGCCTGTGTGCCACAACGAGCATCCTGGTGTCCCCGACGCTTGGTAAGTTGATGGTGGAAGACCTTACTAAACCGGTATGTATTGCACAGAAACAGCTCATACGGATACTGAAGTCGACCACGTCCATTGTATCCAAGGGAACAAGAAAGTCCACGATACGGGTGAGAGGAATACAGAGCATGAGGGACACGTGGGTCGAGAACTTGGGGTGATAGATCCTGACTTGTGTCTGTTGCCAGAAGACACTGGCATCCCACGACGCTGCCTAACCGTGCCGCAAAATACGAACAGCAGAGCTATACCTGCAGCCTCGGTGCCGGCCTTGCATACGACCAGCTGGACATGGGTCCATGGGAGCCGTTGGGTAGGGCTTAGATCCGAGGACCGGTGCAGATCGACAACACATCCAACCAAGAATAGACGGTGGTCATGGCTTCCTCCGTGGCAAGGCTGCTACGCATAGCTATCCGTAACTATCGTCGCTCAGCGTCCCGCAGTTTCCGCCATCAAGTCCTCGGCCGGGAGAAGGTCGCAGTGCGAGCGTACCTGCACATGCAGGTACCCCGAGGTCGCCTTACCACACTACACCTCTCTAATCCTTGTTGTCAGCTAGACATAGGTCAGGAACCATAGTGCTCTAACCTAATCGGTCAGCCGGGGGCTGTGAAGGTCAGCTTGCGCTTGCCAGAAGGGAAAGCCGACAGACGTGGAAGTGGATGTCAGACGTAGAGAATAAGTTGGGGGCCGTCCGGACTTAGCGGACCTTGATAGGTAGCCGCATGATCGAGCCGTGATGGGTGTTGACCAGGGCTTGAACGCTGGCTTGATGGTGAGGGTGTTCGTTTTCCGGCTATGTGTACGAGAACACCCGACAGGACGTAGCCTTGCTTGATGGGGTTCAGGAATCAAGATGCGCTGTGGCTATGGCTACACAGTCTACAATCTCAAGCCTGCTTGACACCTCTAGACCAGCGGATTGAGAAAGTCGATACAAGCCTGCAAGGCTGGGCTTCTCAACGGTGTTAGCGGTGAGTTCGCAGGAGTTGCTCCGTCTAGACTCCACTTCGCGCGTGGCGGGAGTCCGCGCAGTGATGCTTGTCACTTCGCAAGACTGTGCAGCCAAGCTTCGTGGTGGATAAGGCGGTCAAAAATGTGACCAGCAGCCTTGATACTGGCAGCGCTTGCTGAGCCACTCAGGCCTCCCATGTGTGGCTTGAGGCGGTGTTTACGCTGCCAATCGGTCACTCGTCGAAATGCCCAAGTTCTGCGACATTCTTGCTCCGGTGGAGAAAACCAGATTGCAGTCGCAATTTCACGCTGCGGTTGACTGGTCAAATCACAACCAGTGACGACCATGATTCTGAGCATCGACCAAGCCTCTTCTGCGCTCAACTTGCAATCGATAGCACAATACCCACAACAGAGACCGTCTTGATAAACCACGGCTGCTTACCGCTGTGGCGCAGCTTCCCTTCCGTCCCGTCACGAGTGTGGAGTTCATGCGTTGGATCGTTCATTGAATGATGATCGTGTCTGATACGACACATTTGAAATTCATGTGTCTATTTTTCGCGTCGGCGCGTTTTTGCCCCCAAAAGCTGCGACGCGTATCCCTGCCCAACAAGGCTGAGGACTCGAGAAAAACCGGAATGTCTGGGGTATTCGAAAGGGGAGTGACAGCTCCGACCGCCACGGTCGCTTGCAAGCGCCTGTGCAACGCGTGATGCTGCTTTCAAGAGGGCACCGAGATTTGTAAGTCTCACTGTGGTCGGCGTACCGATCAAAGGCAGCCTCAGCCAAAACCCGAGTCGGCGACGATGGGTGCTCGGACGAGCGCATATGGACATCGCCGACGCTGCTTGGTTGGGTGGGAGGGTGTCTCGAGTGAGGATTTGGATTGTCAAGTAGTCACCCCTTTCCCAGAAGGGCTGGCGCAGGCAACGAGGCAGTGGCTGCTCACGCGCGCCCACCTTGCTGCCTGCGACGGCCGAGTCGCGACAAACGAGCAGACTCTGCGCGACTTTGATGACGAAGGCGCTCAGTCCGAAATTTGAGGTTTCGAAGATGCGCAACTTGAGGCACGATGGTTGAGTGAGGTCTGTAAGAGTGGTCCGACGCGTGCCAGAATGGGCGCTAGCGATCGTGCCCCACCAGCAAATGGACAGGCCAAGCGTCGCATTCATCCATCATCCACTCTCATCATCGGATCCGTGCCTAAGGAAAGCAATATGGGTCGGGCATTGGGCGCCAGTGGACAAATCGCCAGCTTTCTGTCCCTGACAGCAAGGTTGCGTGCGCGTGCAAGGTGGATGACTGCATAGCCTCCACGCATCAATTGTCTACTGAGCAGCTGGTCGCTGGACTCGTGCAGAGTTCGCATCTTGGGCATCGCCGGCAAACAGGCGTTTGGTCGCGCTCGATGGCCGCAATGGACGAGTGAACGTCTCGCACTGGCTTGGGCACCGAGTCTCAGCGGCTGATCTCGCAAGGTGTGCTCCAAGCTCGGCTACTAGATTGCTGCCCACCGAGCTGAGACAATATGGCGACCAACCGCAACAAAACGCGCACAGGACAGCTGGAAGATTTTCCGGGTGTCGAGTATCCAGGTAAACACCGCCCGTTCAGTTCATGATCAGGCAAGTTGTGGCCGCTGGTAAGGCGCCCGTTGTGGCTTGTTTCCTCCGGAAGGGCTGTGCAGACGCCATTCACCGACCCCAAAAGCTTGGCCCCTTCCTCATGAATCCACGGCGCTCATCTCTGAGGCCTGCCACTCCGACCTTTCTTTATGCAAATATGAACGCTCAAGTCTCCTACCATTTTCTCCACACTCCACCACCCAGTCTGCATTTCAGGCTACAGTCAGGCGCTGCGCCACGCCCACACCTTTTCGGGCCAGAACGGTTGCTTCATTGGCTCTGACTCCTGCATAAACCGCTGCAGCCTTCCACTGTGCTGCTTTCTGCACTGACGTTTCGCCTCTCTTACTCTTTCCGCTCCTGGTATGTCTTGCCTCTCTATACTTACGCCAAAGTTGATCTTCTTACGAAGTGTTTCAGTGGCTTCGTCACCAGATTCCCCGAATTCACTGGAAGCCAAGCGTAACTGCCTGACACCCTTAACATCACAATACATCCCCAATATCGAAGACAAGTCTCAGTGATATCGATATCACCTTCCCGTACCGATCACGCTCTTCGTCTTACATTACTTTGCCTATTGGATTACCAGGTCTTCGTCGACAACGCCCAATCAGAAGAACATTTACATCACTACCACATCAAGTAGAACCCGTTCCCCTTCTGGCTGTCCCACCCGCTAGAGATACTGCTGGCCCTCCAAACACAAGTCTCATTTCCGTCAACCACCCAAGTGGGCACATTTCACGATGTGTCGGATTGATGAGAGGGTTTACGTCCGGACAGATGGACATCGGTCTGTCTTCCAAGACAAGACCTTGTGCGAGAAAGGACGTCGGCATGGGAAGATGTGCTCTGATCCGAAGGTACGCAGGACAGAGTATCAAGATCCCACGTCGTCGCCCATGGCAAGCAGCCCAGTCACACCTTCCTACAATACCCGAACACGTCGGCCATCAATTTCAAGCCGCTCATCTACTAGAGATGGAGCGATAGAATCCCTTAAGCCTGGGATTCACATTGAGATTGGCGCAAAGAAGGGTAAAGGCAAGACCTATCTGCCCACCGTGTCCATAACAACTGGAAAGACCAAACGCACCTCTACGGGCTCCGCTTCTGGCTCTGACGCGTCTCACACTGTACGAACTGGTTATCCTGATATCTCACCCCCTCCACTCGACTCAAGCCATGGTAGACTCCACCCTAGCTTCGGTCAACAGTGGAACCCATCTTCAGATGAGTCCTTCGTAGGCTCCAGCCGCGTTCCATCTCTCTACGACTACGACTCGCCCAGCCTGGCTACTGCAACGACTGGCACCTCAAGTGGAAATCATCCCATCATCCACAATGGCGCACGTCGGGGTCCAACACAGACCGACACTACACGTGGCCACTCTACCAGCCCTGCTAGCCCGTACCATACTACTGAGTTCGTACCGAGTGCTACATACCAGGACACTTCCGCTCGCACTGAGCGCGACCAACGCAATGCTTCGTCCTACGCCCCCGAGATCACCGGTCGCGATGAAGATAGGCAACGACGTCGTGACGAGAACAAGAGACGACAAGAGGCTCTGGATCGCGAGGTTGCTGCCAACCTGATCCGGGAGGAAAACCTCAAAAAGGTTCGATTCGAACCGGATCGCCCTAAGCATCGAGCTGACGAGCGAGCACAGAACAACTTTGCTGCGCATGAGCAACGTCGGACTGATGACCGCGAGCGCCTCCGCCAGCAGAAGAAGGAGCAAGAGGCACGAGCAGCCAAGGAAGCCGCAGCCAAAGAAGCCGCAGCTAGAGAGGCTGCGGCAAAGCGGTCGAAGACATCGGCAACCAACTCAAAGCCACGTAGAGGCTCCGTCCAGATGACTGCTTCCCAAGCAGCGCAGCAACAGCATCTCGTCAAAGCAGAGGTCATCCAGATGCAACAAGAGCGTCTCAAAGCCGAAGCCATCGAGCGCGAAGAGGAAAGACAACATCAAGCCCTCCTCCAACAACAACGCCAACCACCCTCGCTTCAAGAACGCCAACTCGACCCCAACTACTACGACCCCCGCGCCGGCAGGCCAACCCAACCCACCACCCAGCCTCCCATAATCCGCCGCCCCAACCAATCCAACCAACCGCGCCCCGACAACTCCCGCCGCCTCAGCACCCACAACCCACCCGCCCCGCAACCGCGCACAGAGCGCCGGCAAGCCCCACTTGCCTACTACAACAACACCGCCGCCCTGCCGCAGGCACGCGAGCACCGTCCCTCCTCCTCGCACGCCAACAACCCCTTCGCTGCCCCCGCACTCGCACCCGCAGATCCCTGGGACGTCCGCAATGTGCGCTCTGCGCTGCCCAATCCCCGCGGACCCCAGCTTGGACACAATTTCCCGGCGCAGCAGGCGACGCATAGGATGAACCAGGCGTTCTATCAGGGCGAGTACGAGACGGACTCGGAGGATGAGGTGAGGGGGAAGAGACGGTAGGCTTGTTGTCTGCTGGGGGCATTTCCTTGCTGTCACTGTACTGGGGTCGGCGCCACGGCGTGCTCTACTGTACTGATTTCTGTGTTTTGTCGGCCGCGTTGCTGTCCTGTCTGCGTGCGCTGCTGTTGGAGACTTTCGTTACTGGAGACTTTGTTTTGGAACTCTCGTTGTTGCGCGATATAGACATACCCTTACTTCACTGTTGTGCACGTATATAGATGAAAAGTTTTTCTTTATTTCGAGACTTCTGGGTGTTGTGCTTGCTGTGTGGCTGTGTATACCTGCTTCTTCGATGGGTTTGCTGATTGGTGGCGTGTTTGCGTGCGTAGAGATGTGGTGCGCTGCTGGCAGCGTGGAGGTCGTCGGCTTGAGGCGCTGTGGTGGATATGACATTCGCTATTTATGGATTGGTATATTGCGATCTGTATATGAGAGTCAGTGATCACAAGAGTTTTGGTTGAGAAAATTTGGAGGTTCTATTTTGAGCCGGAGATCAAAATCAAAGTGTTGGGTGTAGTCAGACTTTCAGCACTATATTTACACACACTCCAAAAAACATTTACGATCAACGCGTTGCTTCAACAACTTCATATATCTGTACATTGGTATTTATAGACCTGAGTAGGATATAGTAGAGTTTAATTGCAAGATGGTTTGTTTCAATTATGTATGCAGGTCTACGCTATGACTATGACTATGCTACAACGCTCTCACGATCCACAAATGCCGGAAATCTCTACTGCATATCTATTCTTAGATGAACAGCTTGCTGCCGTGGTACTTGGTAGTCTCCTTGTATGCCTGGGACGCAAAGGTAGTGTCGCGCTTAGGGAAGTCCTTGAGCGAGACCGCGTACGTCGCAACCGAGTGCGCGATGAGCTTAGTGTTAACAACAAAGGCAGTCATGTTGACATTGCCGACGTCGTCGCACAGCTGGTGGTAGCAGGGATCGTACCAGTCGCCCGCCTTACCGCCAAAGACCTTCTCTTCCTCCTTCGTCTTGATGCCCTCGGCGCCAGTCGCGATGCCGCCACCGGGAATGCCGTTGCGGATGAAACCGTCGTAGTCGCTGCGGCCGTCGAAGGGAATGAAGGTATAGTTCAGGCCCTGCTGCTCGTACCAGGCGATGTACAGGTCGCGGAGTTCCTCGGAGCCGTTGGGGTTGAGGGCGTTGGTGGCGTTGTAGATCTGGTAGGCGAAGTTGGGGCTGGCCATCATGTCGTAGTCCATGAAGAGACGGATTTTCTGGTTCTCCTCATCTGACAGCGACTGCACGTAGTAGTCCGAGCCGAGAAGGCCCTCCTCCTCGCCAGCCCACCAGGCAAAGCGGACGCAGTTGCTGACGTTGAACTTTGTGAGCTGCGTAGCGACCTCGAGCAGGGAGTTTGTGCCAGAGCCGTCGTCATTGATGCCTGGGCCTTCGGCGACGCTGTCGCTGTGGGCGCCGAGCATGACGCAGTTCTCCGGGTCGCCCTCGGTGGTTTGCGCGACGATGTTGACGGTCTCGATTTGCGAAACTTCAGCATCGATATAAGCGATCGAATCGACGCGCTCCTTGTTCTTCAGCTTCTTCAACACGGGCGCCGCCTCTTCACCAGACAAACCAAATGTGGCCACGTGATCCGGCGATGGTGTTCCCAGTGTACCAGAAAGGGGGTCGTTCTCGTAGTTGTAGACGATAGCCGCGATGGCTCCCTTCTGACCAGCGTGCTCCGACTTTGTTCCAAAGGGGCACACTCCTCTCTTGACAAAGGCGATGTTACCGGCAACAGAGTCCGGAAAGTCTGACAACTGACAACCTTCGTTATCAACGATGACAAGATCGCCGTGGACCGGCTCCTTATTCTTCGTCGGTGGAGTCAGGCCCATCGGAGCAGCCGATTTCGGGACATCGCTGCCAAGCACAAGTCGTGACTCAAAGATGTTGCCAGAGACTGCGGGAAAGCTCTGGTTTGACAGAGTGTAGTAGTCTCCAAGCTCAAGAATGGTCTCATAGATGTAGGACAGTGTTCCAAGATGGCCTTATCGATGTTAGTACATCTGCTTGCGTGGGAGCACGTGCATTGACCTACCAGCACTTCCAATGACCCTAGTAGGATGGTTGTAATCCTCCTCACCAAGCTTTGCAATCTCATAAAGCTTCTTCGAGCGGGCCAACAGACGATCCCCACTGATGAGATCCTGCAATTCAGTGGAGTTGACGAGCGGCTTCGACCCTGAGGGATGGCCAAGAAGCGCCTGGTTGTTTGATGAGAGCAGGGGAATCTGCAGCGCAGCCGCGCTGGTCACAGCCGCACACAGAGCCCATCGAGAAGAGTAGACCATCTTGATGCTACACGATTGAAGTCAAGATGAAAGAGAGATGGAAGAGAGGTGTTTATGAGTGAGTCGCAGTTGCCATGACGCCGATCAGTCACGCCGACCGTGCACGCGCCGAGCTGCGATAACGCCAAATCACGCTCGCGTTTCACAATTGGAGAACAGAGAGTACGATATGAGGGACAATGCGATCAATTTAATTTTTTTGCTAGTTCTCTCAATCATTGTTGAAGGAAAAAATAATTGCGCAAGTATGGTAGGAAGGAAACGTTGGTGTCTGTGGGGGCAGACAGCGTGGAAATCGACACGTCAAGCCTCAGGGATCCAGCGCGCTTGATACGCGGATCCATGGCACGGCCAATCCATGCAACGGTATCCAGGACACAGCTGCGCCATCCGAGCTTTAGCGTTGGTGGGCTCGAGTGTATCCTCGCTTTATCTAGGTATCTGAACTATGGCCGTCTGATCCGACCCGCGAAGTGCCTGCAGCCTCCAGATGCAAAGTGGAGACGGAGAGTCGAAACCCTGAATATGCGGAGTTTCATCTACTGGGCCGTCATGACATCACAGCGCGTGCGTTCCAGAACCAAGTTCAACAGCAAGCCAAGGGGGATCAAGCATCACAGTAAGGCTTGGTGACGTGCACCCGCCGAAACAAGCAAGAGGGCAAAGGAAGCAGTGCTATCGAATGGAGTGATGCGGGGCCCTGAATGTGCTGCACGAGTGGTGGCATTGTGCTCCAGAAGAGGGAGATTCGGCGAATAGACGTGCGTGAGGCTGTGCTCCCCTGGACGATCCAGCAACACCGTGCGCGAATCGACAAATGCCAGCGGTGCACGCCGCGTTTGGCCCTTTCGCGGTTCAATAACAAGGAATTAAAACGTCCAGCGCCATGACGACCCGCTGCAGCCCCTGTCAAGACACGCCTGGCTCGCCCAGCCAGTCTGTTATATTTGTCTTCGTGCATGCACCCACATTTGTTTGACCGGATCTCTGCAATTGCGCCAGGTGCACCTGCTGCGCTCGCCCTGAAACGCCTTTTCACCCGCCCGACCTAAGCATAAAGCTCCGGCTACGACTGCCTAAGTATCAAATCGCTCGCACCTCATCAAAAACGAATCCAACAATGGCTCGTCAACACTCGCGGCCGCGCGACCACAGATCGTCGCGAGAGCAAGCATCGGGAGAGTATACCTCACGCGAATACACTCGCGAAAAGCCGCGAAGACGGTCACGTCAGCACTCCACACATGGTCCACGAGACGCTCGTTCGCACTCACTGCCGCAATACAACCACAATGGGCACAAGATCACACCGGGCATCCACCCTGACGGCGAGAGTGGCAGGAGAGGATTCAACCCCTTTAAGTTCTTGAAGATTGCCTTCAAGAGCAGCAGCACACTCTCGATGATGGTCAACTGTCTATGGCCCATTGTTCCGGTAGCAATTGCATTGGTATGGGCTTGACAGGATTTGGAACGAATTCTTCGATGCTGACTGTACTACAGCACTTTGCAAAGCCCGAATGGAAGCTTGCCATTTTCATCACCAACTACATTGCCATGATCCCAGCCGCCAATATGTTGGGCTTTGCTGGTCAGGAGCTGTCGCGCAAGATGCATCAGAAGGCCATCGCCGTTGTCCTGGAGACGACGCTGGGCTCGGTGGTCGAGATCATCCTCTTTATGGTGCTGCTCAAGACCGACGTCAATGGATCGAATGTACCTGTCATTAGGGCTGCCATCCTGGGATCAATTTTGGCTAACCTTCTGCTTTGCCTTGGCTCCTGCTTTGTCGCCGGCGGTATCCAGCACGATGTGCAAGAATTCCACGAGGCCGTCTCCGAGTCAGGCAGTGGTTTGATGCTGGTTGCTGCGAGTACGTTTTTGTCCATGGCCCTTCGTTTGATTCTGGCTAATTGTCACAGTGGCTCTTGTTCTCCCAGCCGCCTTTGCCAAGTATCTGATGAACAACACTGACTACGAGTTTCCTACTCCTACCTTTGTGCTGGACAACACAACCAGGATTTCGCGTGGTGTCGCCATCATCTCACTTGTCGGCTACTTCGTCTATGTTGCCTATCAGACCATCTCTCATGACGGACTGTTCCACGAGATCTACGAGGCAGATGAGCACAAGGATGCGGATCGTCACGAGGAATTGGCCAAGCCGAAGTTCACTCTGACGGAAGCCTTCGTCGCCTTGATCATCTCGTTGGCTTGCGTCTCTTTGATCGCCATTTTCCTGGTCGAGCAAATTCATTTCATGGTAGCAGAGCGTCACGTTAGTGATGCTTTCGTTGGACTCATCTTGATCCCGCTCGTCGAGAAGATCGCCGGTAAGTTTGATCGTTCTTCAACGAAGCCAAATGCTGATTCATCTCTTAGAACATCTCCTTGCCATTGACGAAGCTTACGACAACCAAATCAACATGGCAATGGCTCACGTTATGGGTGCATCCATCCAGACCGCCCTGCTCAATGCGCCTCTCGTCATCCTTGTCGGCTGGGGTCTGCGTGTTCCACACATGGACTACAACTTCGCTATCTTCGATGCCGTCGCGCTTGTCCTCGCAGTGCTCGTGGTCGGTTCCTTCCTCCGCGATGGCAAGTCGAACTACTTGGAGGGTGCCCTGTGCATCATGGTATACATCATCATCTCCATCTGCGCCTTCTTTTTCCCGAACCCAATGTTGGCTGGAGGGCATTGAGCAAGGATTGTTTTCATAGGCTTCTGTCCAAATTGTTTAGAGATTGAATCGATGTGAGCGTGGAGTTCCGGCTGTTTATGTACAGAATTTACGGGTGAGGGTCTGGATGCAAGATAGCAGTGCTTCGTCATTCAGCGAGCCAGTTGGATAATCGTAATCTCCTCATGAATGCAAGCGTTCATAACATCATCGTCAGAATTAATTCCCAGTGTTGAATGCAACGTCGTCCACCATAATGCGGCTTCAGCGCAACCGACTTCAGTCGTGCGCTAGGTCGTGTGGGGCTTAGCGTAGCTCGGAGAATCGTTGATGCCGTCCCGCCCACACAACGGAATTCATGGAACTTCACGTAGGCCTCACGACGACCACTAACCCCAACAGCCCTCCTCTTCCACCGACTCTCCGTAAATCCATACACAGTCGCCAAAATGGGTCGCGTCCGCACAAAGACCGTCAAGAAGTCCGCCAAGGTCATCATTGAGCGTTACTACCCCAAGCTCTCGCTCGACTTCGAGACCAACAAGAGGATCTGCGATGAGGTGAGACGCACCGCGAATGGATGATTGCGCAAATATTAATGCGCCGCACAGATTGCCATCATCGCCTCCAAGCGTCTCCGCAACAAGATCGCTGGTTACACCACCCACTTGATGAAGCGCATCCAGCGTGGTCCCGTCCGCGGTATCTCCTTCAAGCTCCAGGAAGAGGAGCGTGAGCGCAAGGACCAGTACGTCCCCGAGATCTCCGCTCTCGACTTCACCCAGAACTCCGAGTCTGGTTCCCTCGATGTCGACCAGGAGACCAAGGACCTCCTCAAGTCCCTCGGCGTAAGTTTTGCGAATCATTCCCGCAACGCGCGCTCGCTAACATGCCGCAGTTTGACTCCATCCCCACCAACGTCGTTGCCGTCTCTCAGCAGCAGTCCGTCGAGCGCCCCCGCCGCTTCGGCGACCGCCCCGCCCGCAACTAAGCGTTGTGCCCGGCTCGGTTCTCCTTTGCTTCTCGATATCCTGAAAAATTGGTGCTTGGGGTTAGGAGTTTGCCATGACTACGGCATGGTTTTACGGCTATATACGGCGGCATGACGACTAGGAGTCAATGAAAACAAAGGTTCTTCTCCCCCACTAGGTGTCGCCGATTCTGAGTGCCGCAAGGCGCGAAGATGACGCTTGATTGCCAATTCCCCTTTACTGGGGTTCCCCTCAATGCTGCGTGATTTGGTGTGACGTACGGATGAGGGCTAGGACCGTACCGTATGGCTGGCTGTCATCAGGTAAGTGAGCATTTCATTGTCTACCACATTCTCGGCGTGACCACGATACCTATGGAGATGCATCAATAAAAGTCTGATTTTCGAACTTCGTCCTTTCATACATCCATCAGTGACTGTTTGTCGTAAGTTCACTGTTCAGCTGTTCAATGCCGTCCATGTTTGTTGGTCTTGTAGCTGACATGTTGTATTCCTGCGTTCTCGCCCTTGGCGATAAGTCCACTCAACGTCGTAATCATGCAAGTACGGCCATAGTAGCGTATGTCAACAGTGTCGATTTCTCAACTTCCAGCCAACAAACACAAAGTTCAAATGCATACATTCATATCAGAGCACATCACAGCACAAGCAAACTCCACTTTGACGCCTTCGTTACATCTACATAGTCCCTTCCCCACCAAAGTCACCTCTTTCGACTTGAAGTCACGCCCCGCCGCCCTGCTCTGCATCATCCCCGGGCGTTCCTGGAGTACTCCAGCAGTCCTACTCCCCGCCCGTGGCACGCGAGTACACCGACGACGGCGACTCCTGGAGCGCGGCGGTAGGGCGGGGAGGCGTGGCGGCGGGACGGGGAGGCGTGTGGGGCGAGAGGAGGGCGGTCGACGAGGACTCCAGGAGGGCGGTGGTGGCACGAGGAGGCGAGGAGCGGACAGGCGCAGAGGGATCTGGGAGGGCGGCGGCAGGACGGGGAGGCGTGTGCGGCGAGAGACAGGCGGGCGAAGAGGACTCCACGGGCCTCACCAGCACCGTGCGCGGAGAAATCTGGGAGCTTGCCGCCGAGCCTTGGACAGCCCTGGTGCCGCGTCCAGCTCCGAAGTTGAAGTCGGCGTTGAAGTGGCCGTGCTCGGGAGGTCCTCGGCGGTGGCGCCTGGGGCGGTGGAGTGCCTCTTCGTCGTCGTCATCGTCGTCGTTGGCGTCGTTGTCGTCGGATGGGGAGGTCGTGGAGGAGAAGGAGGGGCAGCAGAAATGGAGGACGGCCATGGTGGCGAGTCCGATAAAGGTGATGAGGGCGGCGACGACGGGCCAGAGGGACTGTGGAGGATGTCAGTTCGTTACAGGCACGGGCTTGACTGAGACAGGCCTGAATGGAGCAGTCGATCAAGGCGCGTTGAAAGGACGTGTACTTACAGGCATGGTGGTGAGACGGCGGTGGTGAGATGGCGAAGGAGGACTGGAGGTATCTGTGGTATACTGTTTGCGGGTCGAGCGTGGTGGATGTTTAGGTGCTCGAGTGTATGCGCGGAGCAGGATTTGACAAGGTGATGGTGAGTGCGTATAATCGAGCTTTGTCACTGGCTTGTTACTGCGCGCAGCACATGCTTTCCGGATCACACAGGTAGAGGCCAAGAAAGCTTATGCTAGATCTTATGCAATAGCTTTTTATACGCTTGCAAGCTGTTCATGGTCTTGAATTAAGACCAGGTGATTGACAGAGCTCGTGCCAAGCAGGCATAGTCATAATCAAATTGCAGCGCGCCAAACTGCACAACAAACACCGCACTGCCACTACGAACATCTCACTGAAGCACATAAAATTCATCCTCACACACACCATGAAGTTCACCAACCTCGAGATGCTTGTGGCCGTCGTCTGCTCTTGGCTGTTGGGCTTCGTCTTCGCCCTTTGGCGCACCGTAAGTGCAGAATCGTCAAGCTTCTGGTAGCGGACCGAGTTTTCTAATCCCGAACAGACCTCCTACATCACCGACCGCGAAGCCAGCCTCGTGATCACGCTGTCCATCGTGATCGTCATGGTCGTCTTCAACGTGCGCCTCAGGCAGACGGCAGTCCTCGACTACCTCGCCCGCAATGTCATCCAAGTGCAGAACATGACCCTGCTCGACGTGCAAGCGAACCATCGTAAGCACATCGCCACCCTCAAGCTCACCCACAACAACACCCTCCGCGAGGCCAACGACGAGATCCGCCGCCTCAACCTCCGCTTCGACCGCCTCCACAGCGAGTACGACTACATCACCACCGCGTACCAGGACCAGATGCGCGCCAACGACGAGCAGGGCGATCGCATCGCCTATCTCGAGCACAGGCTGGCTGAGTTCGGGCAGGGTGCTGGGGGCGTTGTTGCTGCGCCGTTCTCCGCTCCCGCCTCCCAGATCGTGTTTGCCTCCCCGCCGGTTCGCGTCCGCGGTGCTGCGAGACCTTCCTCGCCGCTCTCTCGCGCACCAATGGTGCAGGACGCAGAAGATGAGGAGGAGTAGAGAGGTGGGTTGGTGTCTCGTCGCGGAGAAGATGGGCACTGCTTGCCTCCTCGCCGGCGCAGCAACGTCGGGATGGAGACGCAGGCCACGCTGGTCGCCTCCGCTGCTGGTCGAGATGGTTCAATAGTAGTGTAGCAATAGATTTGGTGCCTCTCACATTTATCTTGAGACGAGTGATATGCTACACTGACACTGCATCGCCTAACAGCAAACCTTTCTTTGAACCGACTACTCTCTTTCTAGTATACCTGTATCCAACCAACAGACTAGACTACACATAGTTCAGTGGCTTGAATACACTTATGACTGACTGCACATTCGAGCGCGCCGGTACTGCACAGGTTCAAGTGGTGCAATCTTCACCGCACAGCTTCCATGTGTACCTAGGTATACAGTTTGAGCTTACTAATTTGTCCTCGAATCGCGAACGTCTCAGAACCAGGAAGGTAGAATTGCAGGAAAGAATGATTCGAGATCGGCCGGCGCAAAGCATTCATGTGAAAATCATCAATACGGGAACTGACAAAGGCAAGTCAAGGAATAAAACCATGATAACGTCGTTTCTGAGCCTTGCTATGGCCATTCAACAAGACTGGGGCACGGCGGAAGCCCATGGCCCTTGTTTGACGACCCCTTCATCACCTTCAAGTGAGAGTCCATGTTTCACCATTTTCCCCGGATCGACACACCGACACTGGGATCGAGCAGCGCGTAGTCGGCGCGTTCTCGGCGCGTTGTGTATCCTTGTGTTAGGGTTTGGGGCTCACTGCAACATCACACCCGCTTGTACGGTCCTGGGTTGCGGCAGGAACGGTTGGCTTCTCAATGATAGCAGACATACACAAATTGTTGACAACATAAAATTTAAGATGATGGGAGCCTCGTGTCTTGAGCTGTGACGTGGCTGTTTGATGGAGCGTGTAACACGTGATCTGTCAATGCATCGTTCGCCAAGCCCCTAATTACGCGACTGTGAATTGTGGGCGATGTTTTCACACCGCAACCCGAGCTAGAGCGCCCCAACCACCCCGCCTCTATCAGCGCAACACGAGTAATCGCGCGTCAACGCCATCGAATTTCATTAACATTACAGTCATTACAGCGACTTGAGACAACGTGCAATATACCGAATCGTTCCCTCCTCGGGTAGCTACGTGCATTCCCGCGTCCGAGCTTCATCATGTCGCCTGCACCAATCACGCAGGACGCGGCTGCCTCAGCGTCTCCGCCACCAACACAGTCGACACCACAGGCGATAGCTCGTAAGTTCAATCCATTCACCGTAATATTGTTGTCACATGCTTACAATATGCCAGCATCAGCGCAACCTGTGTCAAGTCATTTCGACGACATCTTCCACGCCAAGTTTATGAAAGTCATCAACGACTGGAAGAATGATCCTGCTAGAGGCAGCCTCACTCAGAAAGACCGTAAGACTTTCATTGAGAATGCGTACAATGAGACCGATGAGCTTTACTTCGCTCGTCGCCAGCTCTCTGATCAGGATATCAAACTTCGTGCTCTCACCAAAGTCTTCTACAAGATCCTTGCCGAAGAGCCGTGGTCAGAGGACTGGATTCGTGCCCCGGACGTTGAGCGCAAGCTTTCTCGCTTCGAGATGCACAAAGATTCCATCGAATTGGCATCCAAATATAACGTTCCCACCCCTAGAGAAGCTGTCAGAGCCGCGCGCGAAGCTGCTGCGACCCAGGAAGAGTCAGTGAAAGATGCTGGTGATAAGCCGGCGAAAGAAGTGCGCATCGATCGTGGCCCTTGGGACGACATCGAGATCATCTACATCCCAGGAACCGTGTCTGCAGCAGCTACAAGCCGACTGAACCGCGAGGAGACGTACCCAATTTCAGTTTCTTCCGTCGCTTCCACTCTGCAGTCCCACATTTGCAGGGATATGGTGCGACCATTCTCTATGGCTGAACGCTTTGTCAACTGCTCAGACACAAAGGAGCTTGAGGAAATGCGCGAATTCGCCTGCAACGTCTGCGACTACTGCCCTCACCTTCTTGACAACGATAACGTGAGCCTGCTTGTTGTTCTTCTCATCCTTTCCAGGTCAGACGTCTGCAGGCGCTGGGAGAACAACGGCATTCGCATCGAAGGCTCCACAATCAGTCATCGAAAGTCCGAATGCATGAAGAACAAGCTCGGTTGGAATACCACCGAACTGAAAAAGCCGTTTGATAATTTCGCGACCGAGTTCCAGACTCGTGTGAAGAATGCGTGCTTCCCAGCCCCTCGAGCTCAGCGTGGAGGCGGTCCTAAGAACAAGGGTCGCAAGTCCTCAACCCCAGCGACTCCGTCAACACCCACCGGCTATGGTGTTCCGCCCATCTGGGGCTATATGGCCTCACCTCAAGTACGACAGCAACAAGTGGGTATGAACACTGGAATCAACGTTCCCGCACCGCCTGTGCAAACCATGTTTAAGCACCCAACTACTCCTGGTCTTGACTGTATCCCTCACCCCGCGCCTTACCAGCTGGCGGCTGGTGCTACCACCGGCGAACCCATGGATCTTTCTTAGGCTTCGGCCGGCATACTGAGTGTGAACTTGTACACTAACTGCATCTTTTTGGCGTACGGCTATCGGCTTAGGCCTGCATTTACATGGTGACAATGGCGAACAAAACAGCGACGGTTTCACGGCATTTTCTTTTTCTCAACGCTTCCTCGTACAGGGCAACGGCTCCTCACGTCTACACTAAGGACGATGAAGCACAATGTATTACATAGATCAATGCAATCATTGTCGATACCTTGTACTGTGCATCTTGCAATTTGTGTTTTGTAGGCTAAGCAGTCACGCTCGCCGTCATGTGCGAACAGGCAAGCTTCATTGCTGCTAGTCATGCGCGGAGATTTTTGTAATGAAGTATGTTGTTTGCTACTAGCCGCTTTATACATCCAGACCGCACAAAGCACTCAGCAGCAGCAACGCCGTCAATGTGTATAGGTCGCCCAGTACCTTCTCCTGGTCACCCTGTTGCGGAGAACAGTTCAGCGACTTCGACTTACCGAATCCCACTCGTGCCCAACCAGGCCGCTCGGATGTGGGCATTAAGCGCTCGTTCGGGTCGCGTTTCGCCTTCGGCGTGGGGACGTGAATCTCTTCGTATCCCTTGAACTGTCTCCTCGTGGAGCCTTGAGCGTGAATCTCCCGTGTGCAGATCCTCCGGTATCTTCAAGCTTCGTGACGCGGAACAGGCGCGCTTGATGGCTTGTTCGTAGTTCCAACGATTGTGGACTTCTGGCTGAGTACGCTGATATGACTCGTAGTAATATGCGTATATCTTTTCTCGGAATTGTCGCCTCGAGCGACAATCCCATCCTCAGCCCGCCTTGTGCTTGTTCAGCCCCTTCAACAGCCTACTAAACTTCTTGTACCGTCCCCGAGCGCTGTTCTCTATCTTCTTCCAGATGAACTCGACCTCATGAGGCGTTGGTCCTCCGCAAACAACGCGCTCCTGGATATCCCAGCCGTGCTGTCTCATCGCTCTCTGCTCGCGCGTAGGGCCCTTCGCAAGTGCCCAGCGGGTGAGTGTCTGCGCCGCGTTCAGTTGAGGAAAATGCAACCGGACGATCCGCACGTTGCACACGATCTGCTGGAGGGTCTGGAGGTGCGCAGTATTGATGGTGGGCTGGCTGACTAGCCGGCGGACGCAGCACTTGTGCGTCTTGGAGTCGTCGAGGAGGCACAGACGCGGGGCGAGGAGGCAGTTGATGCGGAAAGCGAAGGGGAGGACTTGATAGTATGTGGGTTTGTCGCCAGAAACTGTGCTCTGTAGAGTAATGGTGAAGCTGGTGAGGTGCAGCTTGAGCAGTGGCTCGAGCCAGGCGAGCTTGGAGAGTTGCTCGATATTGCTGAGGAGGGCTGTGAGGGGGAGTTCTGTTCGCACGTTTGTTATGCGGAAGAAGGCGTTGACGGGGAACCTTGGAGGGATTTTGACGGCCTCTGCGAGTCGGGCTTCATGCAGGCGGTCCAGTATGTAGGGCATGGCGCGCAGTGACTCAAAGGCCATTTCGCCGCAAACCTGCTGACAAGAGTACAGGAGGCCGACGTAGGCGGCGTGAGGCACTCCAGGTAGGAATGCGGCAGGTGCGATGGAGTGGTAGAGGAGAATGCGGATCTCTTTCGGAAGCTCGAGGAAGCTGTTGTTCGCGGATGTCTTGGAGAAGAGGTGACGGAAAAGGATGCGAGTTGATCGCAGAAATCTGCCCATTTGGGAGTCTGGTAATAATGTTGAAGTCGAAGGCATTTCTGGCTGTTGGAAGCCAAAGCGAATGAACAGAGAGTGTTGTGGTCAACGTGGGCAGACGCAGGCGATTAGCTTGGCAGTGCCGCTTGAGCCCGTCTAAACAAACCCTCAGCGCGCGCGTTGCCCTACATTACAACAGAAGTCGAGCTACAACAGAACTAACCTACTACTCCTGTTCGGAGTACATAATCTACTATCCGATTTCGAACACCTCTCTCAATCTCTTGACTTGATCATTGTCGGTCTGTTCTCCTCTTGCAAGCACATCGGGCGTGTGATGGAGAATGAACTTGAGCACTGAGTACAGACTACAGCACTTCATATTCCCGACAGATTGATCCTAACAGGACGTTGGCCTCCAGCCGGCTACTTCAACAGCTTGGTAACACTGTCTCGCTTCAAGCTAAACGTCCCTCGCCAAAAGTCTAACACTCTTCTGGCGCAACCGAAATCCATCGGGCTATTATTTGCTTCGCGCCCGGGATCGGAGTGGGTTACATCTCCTACTCAAGATAGAGGACCTTCTCTCCTCGTGGTTGGAAAGTGGCCGGCGAAGAGGATAGTCGCGAGTTAGTTGATTCGGAGGCGCCGATTGCTATATCTGGAAGTTGACATTGGAAATACTAAGGGTAGAATGGGATACGACGTGCTCCACGGAGGACTACAAGCACGAGACATGACATTTGTTCTCAGGCAAACTAAGAGGCAAGGTGTGTTTCGTTGGGCTTGGCGTACAAGGCTGTCAGGGAACAAGTAAGCGCACGCTGGCACGAACAAGCCGGAATGGAGAACCGAGAGGCTATGTCTAGCACGTGTTTTGATAAGCTTGTAGATAGAATCTGCCCTGGATGACGGACTTTTCGTCAAACGCCGTGAAAAGATAGGTCTATTTGTCAGAGCGGCCCGTCCCGATCTGGCAAGCGCGCGAACGTCAATGACGTTACAGTTGTTCTCAGCGAGCCTCATCATGTCTCATCAGTTGCAGTCGTGATACCTGTGCCCCGATTATCTCTCATTAAGCCCAATAAAATCAGGTTTCCCATCTGTGTCTCATGGTAAAGGGAATGGTCTGATGTTTGACAGTGTGCTTGCGAACGGCGGCGGCCGCAGAACAGCACGCTGATGAACGCTTACCATTGCACACGACCCGGGAATAACGACATGCACTACGCACAACGTGCCGCAGCTGCTGGTACATAACTCCAGAGTACCCAACCATTGTTCCAAGTTGGCAAGTGCTACTGGACACATGTTCGCTATGTTAGCAACAACAAGCACCCCGCTGGTGCGCACACCCTCCAACCGATCGAAGACGACAATGGTGAGCCCCAGCGATACACCAAGCAAGAGCGAGGAAGACCAGGATGTCTCCAACGGCGCGGTAATTGACGTCGAGAAAGGTTGTGAGGCGAATGACATCTCCAGCGGGCCTGCACCGGACAGGCTCTTCGTGGAATTCGACGGCCCCAATGACCCTGGAAATCCGAAGAACTGGACCCCAAAGCGCAGATGGGCAATCACGATATCGATGGGATCAATGGTCTTCACTGTGACATTCGCGAGTTCCATCTTCAGTGTCAACATCGGCGTCATCGTTGATATGTTTGACGTAGATCTTGTCACGGCTACCCTCGGTGTCGCTCTCTTCGTCTTGGTAGGCCTCTCTAAAAGTCCGACACACAAACGCTAACGGGCTATTTTAGGGCTTCGTATTTGGGCCGATCGCGTTTGGACCCATGTCAGAGGTTCTCGGGCGCAAACCTCCTCTCTTCTTCGGCTTTGCGCTCTTCGCCATCTTCCAGATCCCAGTAGCACTCGCACAGAACATAGCGACGATCTGCGTGGGTCGCTTCCTCGGTGGCTTTTTTGCCTCGGCACCTCTCGCTGTTGTTGGAGGAGCGCTTGCCGACCTCTGGGATCCCATTCCACGAGCTTACGCCATCTGCGTCTTTGCAACTGGAGGGTTCGCGGGACCCGTTGCTGGTCCCATCGCAGGAGGATTCATCACGCAGTCGTACCTTGGCTGGAGGTGGACATCTTGGATCACGCTGATCATGGCCGGGCTGTTCGGCTGCATTGGCTTCTTCGTCATTCCTGAAACGTCAGCAGCGAGAATCCTGCAGCTGCGAGCTGCTAAACTACGCAAAGACACTGGCGACGCATACCACTCCAAGGCTGACGAGCAGAAGCTGACACTGAATACCGTGGTTAATGTTTACCTTCTGAGGCCGTTCATCATGATCATCCAGGAGCCTATTCTGGCGCTTGTGACAGTATACATGAGCTTCTTGTATGGCATTGTATACCTGCTGTTTGAGGCTTTCCCGGTATCATTTCACAATGAGCGCGGTTGGTCTCTCGGTGTCTCACAGCTCCCTTTTGGCGCCTTCATCGTTGGTATCATTGTTGGCGCTGGGGTTATCGCATACAGTACAGCAACCAACTTCACACGCTCATTCAAGAAGCATGGAAAGTGCATACCAGAAGAGCGCTTACCTCCGATGATCGTCGGTGCGATCGCGCTTCCTATCGGATTGTTCTGGTAAGTTCTACCCCAATGCACAAAAACCTGCGGCTAACACTACACAGGTTTGCGTGGACGAGCAATCCAAACATCACGTGGGTACCGCAGGTGCTTTCCGTAGCACTCATCGGTCTAGGTTGCATGGTACCTTTCTGGCAGGGTCTCAGCTATCTCATCGATTGCTACGGGTTCTACTCGAACAGTGCTATTGCCGTGAACACCTTCATTCGATCGTTCGCTGGCGCTTTCTTTCCGCTATTCACTCACGCAATGTATCGCAACCTGGGTGTGCCGTGGGCTACCACTCTGCTGGGCTTCCTGTGCGTTGCGTTTCTACCAGTACCCATACTGTTTTACATTTACGGCGCAAAGATAAGAGCGAAGAGTAAATGGGCACCAACGGCGCCGTAAAAAAGTGTTATTAATCTCCAATGCGGATTAAATGTAGTAATAAATCCACAAGATCAGCCATAAGAGCAAGGCCATCTAGATCCTCACTCTACTAGTTCGCCAGACCTTGAGTTGACAAGACTTGTCTCAAACTCTTTGCCTTTGTAGTACAACTCGTACCCCCTCAGCTTGTACAATAGTATCGTATCCCTTCTAGGTACCGAAGCTTGACACCGCGTACTCATGATGACGCCGAAAATGCACTACTAGAGCTCAAGCTTTGTCTCAAACATTTGATCTTCGTAGTACGCCGAGGGTTACTGTATCGGTATTGAATGTTGGCGTCGTCTGAGCAAATTCCTTGCTCTCGTAGCGCCGTCGTAAATGTCATCTCGCTGGCTAGCAAAGCGCTTGAGATTACATTGTGTATTCCAGCGCAGAGTTCGTGTGTCGTCCGAGTAAGCCCCTTGCCCTCGACGCGCCATCGTAAATGTCATCTCTTTGGCTAGTGAAGCGTTTGAGGTTGCCCTGTATATGTCAGTCTAGAGTTCGTATGTTGGCCGTTTCCAGTACAGTCGAGCTTTTTTCACCCCTGGCTTGGCGACAGTGGCCGGTTGGATCTTCCCAGTCGATTCATTTACTGCCGGGCCTCCATCTGTTTGTCCTCCCGGACACCAAAGATTTTGTCCAGTATGTACTACAGCTTGGTCTTCCTATCATCGCCAGACTGGGTCATCTCGGCTCCCCGCTTCAAAAATTGTTTCTCGACCATGGTGAGTTGTTCTTCGGCTTTGGCGTGGTGGAAGCGGGAAACCGTTCAAAGCTCCGAGATACGCTGTGGGAGGAACGTGACCCGGCCGTGTCTCGGCGAAGAGAGCGCGGGGAAGGGGAAGGAAGTGCACCCAGTGGCTTGATCAAAGGTAGCTCTGCAAGATTGGTCAGTAAGGTATTGTGCACGCTGATTTGGCTGCATACCTTCGAGCTTGAAGCGGAGTGCAGCGTTTAGAAACAGGCAGATATGACCGCACTGGTTCATTTTGCGGAGCGCGCGGTTCACCTCGCGATGTCCAGGCGGGAGACTGTCGAGGTCAGACCGAGAGGCACTTGACGGGGCGGCGTGGTACCGGGTGAGCTCCTATGCCTTCACGCCGGGAGGGAAGATGAGAACGCTGCTGCTCGACAGTCGCGTGGTCGAGGGGAAAGGCGAGCGGAAAGGCAGCTGTCGAGGGCGGCTTTGAAACAAAGAGCAATGACGGCCAGAAATGGTGACTCTATCTCTTGAATAGGCTCAGATGTGGGAATGCAGAACAAAGTTGCCCATCTTGAGAGTGGGCGATTCTGTGGGTGGGGAGTGAGACTGTGGGTTTGCTAAGGCCGAGCTGGTACAACACACACAAACGAATATTCACTTGAAATTTGAGGGCGCTAGTAGATCAATCAGCACACGGTAAACACTATTTGAATGGAAATGCGCAGTTTGTATGCCGAGTGCACCTTAGCTATAAGGATGCTGCATACTGCCAGTGTCACCCGATCGAATATCGAGCTGCAATGCTGAGATTGATGTCTAAACTCACTGTAGCCAGGACTGCTCAGGCCGCAGTCAAATGTTGTAAGAACGTACACTGCGGCGCTGGGAATCTCGTGGGAAGGCCTGTCAGCGATTCCCATCGCAGTGAGGGCAGCCTTGGCCACGTAGCCAGTGTCGTCACTTCATCTCGCTTGACGCCCAGTTCACTACACCAGGCCACCGCATAATCTTTAAGCTCACTATATATACTTTATAAAGCGTTGATCTATTGGTGCAGTCAAAGGAAAGGACTGTTGATCCACTGTGTCGGAAGCAGTTAGTTGTCTGCGTTCTGTTCTCTATTCTGCGAACACTGAGAGTGCTAACTTGTGACATCTAGTTCGAATGTGGCAACTGGGGGACTAAAGTTCGAACCCCAATGAGGGGTTAATATTTTTTTGTGCTTTTTGGGTCCCCGGTGCAGGGGAGGGGAGTGTGCCACACCGGGCTGCAGGTGGCTGGACGAACTTTAATACTACACGCTGCCTGTGACTTTGTTTGCTACGTAAGTCTTTTTGCATACCGGCTGTTTTTAAAGGACCTCTTGCGATCACACGATGCCCCAGTCTTGTCGGCTGGGTAACTCTCCCCGTTCATGTTATTGCTGTGTTGTGTGCCCGCAAAATAGAACGCAACCATGCTCCACTCCGTGCGCACGAGATTCAGGTGATGACACCATCGCAACCACGAGAAGACTTAGTAGTTGCTCGGAGCAATCACAAATCGTGTGCTTGTTAAAGGTACTCCTTCGCACCATGCGGCGACAGCAGCGCAAATAAGCCCGAAGGTCGAGCTCTAATATCGAAGCCACAAGAACAGACAAAGCCGAAAGCCGCAGCGAGCTGAGAATACCAACTAGCCAAAACCACAGTCATCAAACACAGACTTAAAGCTGTGCAAGCACGCTCAAAGATTAAAATCAAACGCACATCAACCCCACAAGACTGGTAAAGCAGACTGCTGCAGAGAAATGAGAAGAGTGTGTTACCACAGTCACGACCAAGTATACTGTCATGGAGTATAGAAGATACAGACTGCTCCAACCACTCACCTCAACTCCTCTCTCTACCCCTCGTGTGCCCTTATCCGCCAACATCTCCCTCGACCATCTCCCTCCCTTAAGCACGTGGGTCCACCAACAGTCCTTCCTAAGCACACACCGGCCGTGTACATGTCCGTACCACTCGCTCGTGTGATCCAGTATCAAGTTATCTGTACGCAGCGACGGACGAGCTGATGCAGTGTACGAATGACTTGCTTTCGTAGTCAGCGGAGTGTTCGTGAGCCTGTCGTCCATGAGCAGCGTGTTATGCAACGGGTGCTGGCCGACCTCCGCTCAGCGAGTAAGCTAGCAACGAAGTGCGGCAGCACGTTCATTCCCTACCGTACCCTACATACCTCCTTCCCTTACACCCTCGCTCGCCGCGAGACTCAGGTGTGGTGTTTTCGCGCCAGCGGCATTCGGGCCCGGGTTCTGGCGACGGTGTACGCGGAAGCGCAGCAGTCTGTGTGGATTTGCGTACAGCGGATCTGCGTACAGCGGATCTGAAGAAGATGAAACGGTACGGCGAATGAAAGCTGGCAAGCGAGAGGGTGCGTGTCTAGCCGTTGCTGTAGCCGCGGCGGGAGGTGCGTGTGTGGCGGACGAGCAGGTCGGAACTGGAAGGTGGTCAGCTCTGTGATGCAATTCACAGCGAAAGGGTCGAGAAGACCTTGTAAGTGTTAATTTTCTCATTTCTCCGCTGGCGATGGGGAGTGTGTCGAGTGAAAGGAAGGCGGAGATGCTGTGAGGGCGTACGGCGCGGGTTCTGCTCGTGGTCCAGAGATGGTGGGCGTATGTAGCGGGGTGAAGATAGTGAGCTGGAGCGAGTAAATTTAGGCACCGGGACTTCGTGAAGGTATTTGATGGGGTTTGTGTGAGCGAGCCTGCGAGATTTGACCAAGGCATCTGGAGCTCGAGAGGCTGAATCGCGCCAAGAGTTGGACACATGCGCACTCTGATTCCCACGGGGCTGCGGCGACGGCGGTCTGATATCCCTTTACACGTGGTAGTTGATGATATGATCTGTGTTTTACAGCATGATAGGTCTGATACGGACCGGCTTTGTCGATATGTGCATACGTTGTGCCAGTTTGCTTGCGCTGAGTGTCCTCAATAACTGTCGCAAACAGGCACCTTTGCAATTGCAGCAGACTGTACCAGCATATATGACGATGATTTAGATGGAAAGGTTTTTACGAGCATGCATGCGCCAGTAGCTGAACCTTGTAACACGGCGTTGAACAGTGATGCAGCCTCCACCACGCTGGCTTTGATCCGCACGCACTGCACTGCAGGGCAACAGGCTTGAAGGCCCTCAGACGAGACTGCAATGCATCAGTGACAGATATTCAGGAGTCAGCTGGCAAATATGGGCAAATAGCCATGTCAAAGGAGGCATTGATACTATCGCGCAGCACACATTCACTGGCGTCGACTAACACGAAACACTACCATATACTGTCTTGCCTCCGCCGTACTATAGTCCTCCTGCACCGTGAGTACTGCATTGAATCTGGGCAACAGCTGTGCTTACTTCAGTCTCTGCGCCAGTCGAAACAGACGCATCGACATGGCAGCTATTGCAAGGTGTCCGTGCGACTACCTTCTTCCCCCAAACCGCCACCAACCTCAGAGCTGCCCAGCACCAAAGCCGCCCACTACAAGCGCCGCCTCATCAAATCCCGCCAGACGCTCAGCACCATGCGCTGCATCACGCTCCCCTCCCGCCCCTGCATCCGCCGCCTCCCCTGCAGCGCACCCCACTGCCACCGCCCCGCGACCACCTCTCTCGCCCTCGCCCGCGGCACCCCACGCCCCTACTGCCTCGCGCACCGCACCCTCGCTCTCACCCAGTTACTCGAATCCGCTCGCCTCGACGCCCCGCTGAATAAGCTGCTCCTAGTGATCGCCAAGCGGCGCACGCTACTGCTTGATACCGATAGGCACAGGAAATCCATCGTTGTGTTTGGAGACGGCCTGCGCGAGATCCATGATGTAGCTGGGGGAAGGCGTCTGGCATGTTGCTTCATTTGTGATGCATCGCGCGGGTGCTATGGCAGGGCAGCGTGACTCGGCCGCGCGCTGGGCACGAGAGCTTTGTGCTCAGCGACAACTACTCGCATGTATCAGGACGCGGTGCCGCGGGCAACTGGAGGCTTGGAGAGCGGGGAGCGCGGAGGGCTGGCGGTGCACCGGCGGTGATGCGGCACATCAACAACATCAGGCATGAGCAGGCGGAGGAGGCGGGAGGGCCTCGAGTGGTGCGATCAGCGGACGACGAGGCCTGGGAAAGGACCGAGAGCGACGTCGTGGGCAGGGTGGAGAGCCGGATGAGGGCGCTGACGGCAGAGGAGGGGCTTGAGCGTCGTCGGTGCAGTGGCGAGCGCTGTCGAGAAGGCGGTTGGGGGTTGCTGAACGGCTCCCAGGGGTTGGAGAGCATCGCTATCGTGGGAAGACTGTCGGTTGCGTACGGAGCAGAGTTGCTGGCGTGGCTTGAAGCGCCGTGAATAGATGCGCCGTCTTGCGACACCAAAGCAGTTGTCCCCACCCCCCCCAGAACCGCTATCATGGATACTTCCAGCATGTGTTGGACGACCCTAAGGCGTTGAGAACCATAGCTCCTGTAGAAATTGTCTTGCTTGCCAACAGCGTGAGCTGCATCCGTACCCATCAGCACGAAGTCGCTCCACCGCAAAGTTCACCACCAGAACCTCAAAATCCTTCCTACCCCCAATTACACAGAAACCTCAACAAGCGCATAGCTCCCCACGCCAGGACAAATAGTCTCCAAGCGTAATCCGCAGAACACGCGCCGTCGCGCCGCGGTGAATGCCGTTCGAAGCCCGCATGCTCGCATTTCGGCGCTAAGGCCCGCGCCAAGACACGCCTGGAGCCTCACCACCAGCACAGCAGCAGCTCGATACCGCGCCGCAGAGAACGCGAGACACACTGCGGCAGTACGAGCAGCAGCTTTCATTCCCTCACATACACTCTCCTCGCGCCGCCACCATGAGCGCGCCACTCGCCGCACCCGCAACACCACCCGCAGCACCACCTGCCTCGCCCCCGCGCGCCACCACCCGCGACGCCCGCCGCCTCGCCTCCCTCTACACCGGCGTCGCCATGCAGCAGCTGCACGCGACGTGCCCCGAGATCCTCGTCAGCGCGAGCGTCTCGCCCTCCCTCCTCGCCGTGGTGGCACGGAAGAGCACCGGGCCGCTCACCACGACGCCTCCGTTCGGCGCCCACGAGCCCGAAGCCATCAAGAACGCGTTTGTGAGCATCAACAAGTGCGTGGCGGTTGTCCTGTACAACACGCTGTGGCTGGCGGCGTGCGCGCGCGGTGCGTTGGCCCCTGGCGCCCTGCTCGCGTGGGCGGAGCGTGCTGTTGTGACTGCGCTGATGAGATGTAGACGCCGGGTTGAAGGTCGAGGAGAAGTCGTACCAGGCGAAGCCCGTGCGCAGGGTTCAGCTGCGGTACGAGAGTGCTGCTGGGTGCACGAGGACCGACTGGGCGCACACGGTGCTGGTGCTGACGCCGCACGACGGGGAGGGGATCGTGGCGGACGCTTCGTTCGCGCAGTATTTCTTCGAGCGCGGGGTGGACACTGTGGAGGAGTACGTGGGGGCGAAGGTGGATGTCGATGAGGGTGAGCCCTCTCACGACCTGGGGTTCTGCTTGAATGCGGTGGAGGAGGAGGAGCTCATAGAAGACGTTTGGCTGCGGAGCCGGTTGGCCTGCATTATCCGCACCACCAACAATGTCATGGGGAGGGAGCTGGTGCAGGCTGGGGGGACGGTTCGCCTTTTGGCGATGCCCGAAGATGGCTTCGAAGAAGCAGAGAGGAGGATTTGGGCGGCGGTGAAGACAGAGATGGAGGGGCTGCGACGCCGGCTTGACGAGATCGAGTTCGGCACCGGCGCGTTTCTGGAGGACCTCGATCAGCTGGTGCAGGATTGCGACGGTGCTGGCCACCAGGCGTACATGCTGAGCTACGAGCGAAGCAGAGGCCGTTCAGCTTCCTGAACTCTTCACCACGCAAGTGGTCTGGCCGGAAGCACTTCTGTAGATACCTTTGTAATACCACCGTTCCTGACCCTGCCACGTATCTGCACAAAATTTGCGATATCTCTTGACCAAATGCAATGCTGTGTTCGATATTTGTGAGCCGCCACGTGCGGTGCGTGGGCCGAACTTTCGAACGCACGTCGGACACAGAACGCACCTTTTTTTCAACCACCCAAGCACGCAGCCATGCTGTTCTCTGACCCCAACGTCTGCGGTCTTCACGGATGCAATGCGGCCATCGACAGGAATCCCCTGTCGTGCCCAGACTGCCGCGACGTCCCCAAGGCCGACATCTTCGACGTGGTTTCGTGCCACTATTACTGCTCCTCCCAACACCTCTCCGCCGACAAGAGCCGCCACGAGCAAGAGTGCCTGGCTCGGAGGACCTGGCGATCGATGGTCAGGGTCGGCGCCCTCTACAACATGCTCTTCATGTGCCTGCAGACGAACCTGTTTCTCTCCCACATGATCGCAGCCGAGACAGATGCGGAGGGCCTCAAGCTGGTGACCTTGGCGCGGAGGAAGACCGTCGGGGGAGAGTCGTGGGACTACAGGGCCATCTCACTGCCGGAGGTCCTGGGCGCCTGGAGCTTCGACCAATGCAGGAGCTGCATTGCATGGCTGACTCCCGTCCTCGGCTGGCTGGTGGAGGGTAAGCATACTCCCAGTCACGTTGTATTCCTCAAGCTGAACAATCCCATAGGCCTGCCTCTGCACATCGACGAGAAGGACCTCCGGCCGAAAGACACACCCAACAGTCAAAAGGTGTACACGCCGACCCCGCGGCCCTACAAGATCGCTACGAGACACCAAGTCGTCACGCTCACTCCGACACTCACCTGGCCGCCATCCCCCGAAGGCTTGACCCTCGACGCGACCTCGATGCAGTACGGACACACGGTAGTGAGTCTCCGAGACTCTGACTATATGAGGGAGAGGGCAAATCCGGCAGGAGTAGAGATGCAAGAGTTCGGCCGCACGTACACGGAGTGGATCAAGGACAATCGGCTGAGCCGGAAGAACACACGCTCGTACAGAGAATTCGCAATGGAGCGGATTGCAATCGCGAAGATGCATCAGGCGGTGTGGCAGAAGCTTCCTCGTCGTGAAGAACGCGATAACCTCCTTCTCGATATGAGCCACGAAGAATTCATTGAGGCAAGAGACAGCATTGGAAGGGCTGTGTGCGCGGAACTCCGGCTGCTGCGCCCCGAATTCGAAAGCATAGAAGCAGCAGGCGGTCAGTGCGACAACGTGCTCGAGCGAATGCTGGAAGAGAAACGGGGTGAGGGTGACGAAAAGATACAAGAAAGGCTGATGGACTTGCTGGATGGAGGCTGCGACATGTAGAAATCGCTGGGCTGCAAGTTCGCGCTCTCAAACCTCGCTGTAGTCGTCTCTGTAGAATAGTAATGTAGAGCATTTCAAGCCCATCCGCAGTCCAATAGCGAAATTGCTTTCCGATCACAGATAGCAGTATCGAGAACGACGCTGTAGACCTTGCAAGAGCACACGATGCGACTGCAAAACGCAGCGTCTACGATGACCTTCTGCAAAGGTTTGAGACGCTCTAAAATGCAGCTCAAACCTGCGGTTAGTAGAACAGGCCGGTGACAGGTGTGACGTGGCTGAAAGCAAGCGTTGACAAAGACATCATGCCCACACGCCTCAGAAGAGCAAAAAGAGAGGCGTCTCACCACGGGAATCGAACCAAGTACCTCCGGCACCTGGTCGCCCGAAACAGCAAAAGGTAATTCCACCCGGTGGTGGAAGCCCTTTTACCTGGACCAAGTTAGCAATTGTCTCTGAGGGGGGGAGGGGTAAAAGTATGACGGATAAACTGCAATATATAACCCAAGAAAGCTTCTCGTGGACAGCAGGGTGTGGGGGCCGGCGGTGCGAGATATCGCGGCGATGAAGGTGGGGAGGTGAATAGACAAACGGGCGGACGCGAGGGCACTGCATCTGAGCACCGCCAGTGCCTGGGTGTGACGATGCAGAGTGCAAAGCAACAGCTGCTCACGAACAGGAGGGTACCTCCCGTGCCGGGCTGAGATGGTGTGAAGTGGTAACGCGAAGCGTAAACAGAAATGAGCGCACACATGGCGGCTCAGCACTGCGCACATCCAGTGCCCAACTGCAACGATGCGAAGTGCAAAAGCACACAGCCTTACATGAACATAAGAGGGCTCGGTCTGAGTATCTCCAAGCCCGGCTGTGATGATCCCGCAGTGCGCGACGACGCAAAGCGTAAACAGAACCGCGCACACACAAGGAGACTCAACCTTGCACATCCGATGCGATGCAGACGAGCAAGACGGAGAGATCTTCCAAGACCATGACAAGGCTCGATAAGCACCTCCAGTGACCTGCTGTGATGATGTACAGTGCAGTGACTATGCGAAGTGTAAGAGCCCACACGAGAAGCTTGAACTTCGCGCCTCCATGCGATGAAGAGTGCAAACACGAAAAGGCCCGCACGAGCGCGAGGAGGCGCGGACTGAGTACCTCCCCTGCCTGTGACAACCCTCAGTGCGTGACGCCGCGAGACGTTCCCAGAAACGGGTTCACGCGCGGGTATTCCAACTCTACACCCGCAGCATGTGGCTGCGGCAATGCGCCGTGCACGAGAACCGCACTTGCATGAGCGGCCTTGAGCCAAAGACCTCCAGTGCCGGGTCTGCAGGCTGCGAAGTGTCGCCTCTGTGACGATGCGAAGGATGCCAAGAGACACGCTCATGGGAGGCACCTCGAGATGAGTATCTACAGGGGAAAGCAAGGTGCAGCCAAAAGCGCACTGGCACGCGGGGACTCGGAGTGAGTACCTCCGCTGGCTGTGGTAATGCGAAGTGCGGACGACACGGAGGGCGTGGATATGCGGAGTGCGCGGGGAAACGCACTCACGCGATGGGACTCGAACGTCGCATCTCCAGCTGTATGGGACTCGAACGTCGCATCTCCAGCTGTATCTGGATTCTCCCACTGCGGCTCTCATAGCCGTGACGTAGAGAGTGCGCAGAACCAGCTCACACGATGCACGCAGGTCGAGAATGTTAAGTGCGGCGCAAAGTGAACGGAGTCATCCTTACACGAGGGCACTCAACTGAGCACCTCCAGATCTGGTCTGCTCGCCCTCGCTGCCGTGTCAAAGTGGAGTGCAGGATCCCGAATCTCTAGCTCGGGTCTGCGAGCTCTCGCTGCTATGTCCAAGACAAAGTGCAGGTGAATAGAGCACACGCGGGGGATCGAACAGCGGGCCTCCTGCATGATGCTCGATGCCAAAAGCCCCGCACTTCCACGCGGGGCCTCAAGCCACTGTTGTGACGCCACAGTAAGCAAAAAGAAGCGCATTCACTCATAGAGAGCCAAACTCGAACGCGGGGCCTGTGGGCACCCGAAAACGGCAAAAGGATTGGTCCACCCGGTGGTGGACATCCTAACCTGTACTAAGTTAGCAGTTGTATAACTGAGGGGGAGGGGTGAAATATACGACAAATTTTAGCCTTCATATAGACGGAGAAAGCTCTCGTGGGTATCAAACAATAGTGAGGGCAAAAAGATGCAGATTGGCACGCGGAGACCTCAGCTCGAACGCGGGTCCGCCAGCGCGCCGGTCAGCCAGAATGGCCAAACGGATTAGTGGAGAGTGCTCGCATGGGTGAAAGTAGGATAGAGCAAAAAGAAGCGCGCTCGCACGCGAAGACCCAGACTCGAACCAAGGTTCTCCAGCACGCTGGTCACCCGAAAACAGCAAAAGGATTGCTCCACCCGGTGGTGGAGATCCTAACCTGTACTACGTTAGCAGTTGTATAACTGAGGGGGGAGGGGTGAAAATACGATGAATTTTGTCCTTCATATAGACAAAGAGTGCTCTCATAGGTGACAGTGTGGGCCCGAGGTCTGCGAGGTATTGCTGCGGTGACGATACAGAAGTGATAGCACGATGCGCTTGAGATGCACATTCGCAATTGATGCTTGTTCGACGGGGAACAGTGGCTCGGCTTGAGATGGCTGTGCTGCTTGCTTTGGGCGCCATGCCAACGGCGTTGTGAAGAGAGATTTCCATCTCGTTTTTGCTAAGTGGCTTCGACTTGCTCCGCGACACAACACAACGCACAGCACCGCCAATATGCAGCAACAGAAGATTTTGTACTGCGACGACGATGCCGACAAGTTCAACGATGCCGGCATGTACAACGATGTCGACATGGACATCGATGCCAACAAGGACGACGATGACATGTACGACGATGTCGACATGGACGTCGATGCCGACAAGGGCGACGATGCCGATGAGGGCGAGACGCCCGTCACTTGCTCGCGGTGTCGAGACGTGCCTGAGGGCGACATCGATTCAACGCTGACCTCTTGGGCGTGCAGGTGCAACCGCTGCTGGGAGATTCACGCGGCGGAGGGAGGGCAGTGCGAGCAGAGGCAGCTGCAGCGGACGGTCGTGCGGCTCGCCAGTTTCCAGCACCGGCTGGCCATGCGGTTCAGCAGGCTGACCTTCGTGGGCGTCATCAGGAACTCCTCGTACTCCTACCGCGGCATCGGGGGTCGCGTCGCGTATCCCACCCGAGTCCTGCATGCCGAACACTTCCGCATGCCAGCTGCGCAAGACACGCCGATCCCCGACGCCTTGCCAGAAACAGCGGCAGTGCAAGCTGCTTGCGTTGAGAACTGCATCTTGGCCATTGCCAACCTCAGTGCTGCGCTTGCATGGCTGACCAGAGGTATGTGATGAGAATGCGATGACTCGAGCTTAGCAACTGACCAACGACAGGCATGAATGTAAAGCTGCGAGAGCTGCATGTTGCTCCCGAGCCGGTCGAGCAGGTCGTCATCTGGTATAACGGAGAGGTGGAGCCGGGCGTCCCAGCAGCCATTCACACTGTGTTGGTCATATCACCGGAGCTGGACAGCGAGCAGGGAGACGACAACGCGCCTTGGTGGGAAGAGATTGGTGACCGAGGTTGGATCTTGGACGCCACCTTCCCGCAGTACGGGTTCCAGACGGCCATAGAACCCGTCACCGAGTATCTGTGGACGCGAGTCCAGGCGGGCGACCCAGATGGTGAGACGACAAGCGACTACAACTCCGTGCGAGGCTTCGGCGAGAGCCTTCAGAGATACCAGGATGAGCTAGAAAGCAGCGACATCGGCGAACGACGCTTCGCCCTCTTCCAGGAAATTTGGATGTTGGCAATGAACAAAGCTATACACCGAGAGATCGTGAAGTTTGGCGGCCGTCAAGCGTTTCTCAACAGCAGTCACGATCATTTTCGCTACCGTGAGCAGCATATTGAAGATGCTGTGGATAGTGCTGTTCGGCAAGCACGAGCCTCGACAGATGCTGTTTGGTGCGAGCACAAAGAGGGAGAGGGCATGTTCAAGCACCTGCAAGAGCTCCGATATCGTGGCTGGAATAACGGACATGCGGAAATGATGGACGAGCTTGAAAGAGTACGGGCGGGATGAGAATGTCGATGGTTGGAATATAGCCTGACCGCTTCTGTCATCCCATGGACAGACTTTGCTTCATTTCGCCACACCATGTTTGATCTCGGGTTTCAAATACCAACCAGAATAGCTACGGCTCGAGGATGGGGGGCAGAGGACCCCGTCGAGTTGGCTGCCTTGTGCGCTTGCTCGAAGGGGTGAATCATGTTGCTTTCCAAGAGGCTTTCCATTGGATCTAATCGTTCCCCAACCGTGACATGCTGGGGAACTGAAAGAGGGCTGCTTTGAATCTGGATTCACCGAATAGATCTTGCAGCATGGCATTAGACCGAGAGCCGGGAAGCGATTCAGATGTAGGAGCCTCAGTGCTTGAAGATTTCTTGCATAGAGTCTCAGCCGGTCAGAGTAGCATCTGTAATAGCCTCGAAATACAGTCTTGTGCTTGATCTCGATTCCCGGCGGGTGTTTTGGCTGTAGCAAACACGCAGTCTGCCCGCAGCTCTCGGGCATGTAACACCGGCACATCGTTCGTGCTGAATCATGAGTGCACCGTAGGTGTTCTTCTGAGCATACGCTTCGCAGTCAACCAAGATACGCGCAGCCGCCAAGATCAGAGGTTTTTGCCTTCATGTTGTTGAAGGTCAAGATCGTGGCGGCATAGCTTTTCGCTCCGCCTGTCCGCCAGACCACCAACAACCACCACACCAACACATCACCACCATCCGAGAAGATGGCAAACGGAGGTTTGATATTCGGTATCGTGAGCCTGGCTCGGTCCGGGTTTGCAGAAGCGGGCGCGGGCAGGGCGACCTGGCTCGCGCACAATCAACTGCGTGACCGGAAGCTTGACCAGAAGCTCGACCACCATCTGCGTGCCGCATCAACGCTCCGGAACGGCGTCTTCTTCCTCTTGCTGCTACTGGTAGCTGCACTCTTGCTAAATCGTTACAACAGGCGCGATGCTCGCCGCCGTCGTGACGATGATGAAGCTCCGCAGGCAGAAGATGACGGCCCCGCGCTTCCAGGACCTCACATCGACGCCAACACACGCATGCAGCTCGGAAACCGTCCCCAGACGTTCTACGACTGGGTGCGAGCCAGTAATGCCGCCTCCCGCGCGTCGAACATGTCTGTCTAGAGCAGCGACGATGTTGTTTGCTTGTCAGCTCGGAGCGGCGGTTGCTTGCAGCAAACCTCCCAGCACCACAAACAAGAGCGGAGCGCCCTGCGACCTTGACGAAAGCACACAAGACGAGATTTCATCGACATCCGCACGGCATTAATCGAAAGGTATCCATCACAAGCTGCTGTTGCGTCCAGATAAGACTGTCATCACGCAGGAGCACCACATATGGCCAACCCTGTCGGATGAGGACTGGATCAAGGTAGAAGTGCAGCTCCTGCGAGGCCGCCATGGCGCGAGGCCGCCCAAACCCAGAGGCTGCCGTACCCCCGCACTTGACGATCCATACCCACACCACCCCAAGACTGGGAACAAGAGACGAGACGCCATGAACAACATATGATAGGAATGACAAGGGGACTTTGCCAATACCTTGCTCTTTCCCGACTCGTCTGAAGCGCTGGGTGCTGCCGGTTTCTGCGGAGCCAAAGGAAAATGTGGCGCCCGAGACCTCCTCGGAGTCGATGCCCAGGTAGTCGTGGAAGCTGGCCTGACTCGCCAGCAGTGACGGTGGTGTACGATACATGCGACCGCGTCGCCGTCACCGTTACCCAACGTCGATACTCAAGACACCAGGTAGCCATGGAGGTGATACCACAACCTCTGAATCAAGGAATGGGCGCGACTGAGATCTTGTATCCTTCCTGCGCACCGATGCTGATCCGGGTAATGTCGCAAACAACGCTGAAGCCAAATACAAGAGGTGCAAAAGGCGATATTTGGAGTGTTCGAGAACTTCGAAAGGATTGCAATTACGTGAGAGAGAACTTTGACGGGCTGCGAGCCGTAACGGAGACAATCAGAGGAAGGAATGACTTTGAAAAGAAGGAAGACGACGGAAGAAGGCCAGCAAAGAGGAATGGGTGTCGATCGAGAGAACGAGCATAAAGAAAGAGAGATTAGGATGAGGAAAGGCGGTGCGAGACGACCTGGCGAGTCAAATCAAGGACTGAAAGAGGAGGTAAATAGCCATGAACCGAAGAGATGAGAGACGCGGAACGACGTGAGCAACGACAGATGACCTGAGGAGAAGCGAGGGTACCGTGAGCCGGGGAGAGAGAGAGTGGGGCGGAGATCATGGAACCGGTTGAGAGATGAGAGAAAAGACGGAAACGAGAAGGGAAACGTTTATGGACTGAGGAGATGGAAATGCGACAGAGGCGGAGGAAAGCGAATACAAAACAGCAACACGAAGGGCCAAAAGAGAGAGGGCGGGTGGCTGGAAAGAAGAGATGACTGGCAAGAGAAGATGACTGGAAAAAGAGGAGTGCTGGCAAGAGAAAAAGATGGCGCAGAAAAGATGCAAAGGCAAACAACGGAAGCGATGCAAAGCGAGAGTGGGTGGAACCAGACACGGGCGACGAGTTCTTGGTAGCGAGGCGCAAAAACGTGGATCAGGGCGCCACTCGTCCTGTCGAGATCGTCGGCGACCATTGCCGTCGGTTGGCGTTGAATCCCCGATGTGTGGCTTGGTGTGTCACACCTGCGCGTTCGAGCCTGGAGTTGCGAGCAGAGGACTTGTCGAGACCATCTGGACTACTCGCAACGATGAATCGCATTGCAATGTCTCGTCTTCCCTGCACTGGGTGCGGGGCGGGCGACATAGACGTACGGAGTTCTCCGGGAACCTTGCAAGCTGTCCATGTCCCGCACGAGCGATGTGGATCGCACATGGCCTTGCGTGATGTCGCACACGATGATGCTCAGTCGGACTTGTGACTAAGCGGGGATCACAATGTCCTCCCGGCTGTGTTGTTCGGTCGAGCGACGTGTGGTGCTGCTGCGGCCCGTGGCGCGGCTGATCGGGGTCGCACAAAGGTCGTCAGAAATCGTCGTCGGCGATGTGTGGTGTGTGAGGAGAGCTGTCGATGGCATCGTGTGACTGAGATGGAGACGCGACTCAGCACGCGCGAGCCAAGCTGCGAGAGTCGACAGTCAGACAATTATCCGCGGCATACCCAGGCCGGTGAGAGTTCTGGAGTGGAAGAGCGCGGGCTCAGTCGCAGGTGTGGCGGGGCGGCCTTTGCGATTTCGAGCGTGTGGATGAGCTCGCAAGGCACCCCGCCAACACGTCACACACATGTAGCGGTCAACGCTTGCCAGCAGCATGAGCCGTACCATCGCAGCAGACGACTTGCCATTGCCATGGCCGTCGCCATCGCTGGCGGCGACCTGTGGTGATACGCGTGGTTGGTGTTTCGGGAGGCGGGGCTCTTCGCCGCCGCTGAAGCTCTGCCACCTCTGCCACCAGCGAAGGACGCAGGCTGAGGGTGACTTGGAGAGAGGACATGTCTGCAGCATTGTGAAAATCAAGTCAGCTCCATCGTCAGCCTCATCGTCAGCTTCATGCCAGCGCGCGCCGGTCGTGCAGCTGCGATCGGTCTTTTACTCGACAGAGCGGGCAGGGGCTCCGCGTTGAGTGTCGCCCTTGCGTCGTCAAGGCAGGAGACGCGGAAACATGGCCACAGAGTACCGCCCGGCTGATGCGAGCGAGAAGAGCAGCGTCGTGTTGGCCATGTCGAGCGGCGCGGGGAGATGGTGATGGTGGGGGTGAGTGAGGAAGGGGCGAGTAAGAGGAAAGCGCCGACGAGAAGCTAGCGCCGAAGCTCTGCAGCAGACGAACCCCAGCACCACCGCCAACACCGCTCTCACCACATGCGAGTGCTCCAAGCGAGATGCACGAGACTCTCGGCGGGCCAATGCATCTCCTCGAGCCACACTGAGTCTTTTCACTACTCAAGTAATCTCCACAATGCAGCGATTCTGGACCCTCAGATGATAAGCCTAAGATTGAAGAATGGAAGCCCTCAAGGTTGTAATGAGTGATTTTCACGCCCCAAAACAACACGAATGCCCCTGCACAACCGCCAAACAACGACCAAGTCCCGTCTTCACGAACCCCGCAAGCCCAGCCAGACGGTCAGTCCTCTGATGACACATATCTACTCGAACTCGAGCCCAGAATGCCCATATCCGAGCCATCCTTTTTCGGGTACGGCAACCACGCGCTCGCTTCCGCATCACCTTCACAAAGGTCACTGTGGCAGCAACCTCTTCGGCTCCACGACAATCTAGAACACAGATATTGAGCATGTCGCATGGGATAACAAATTGGCATGCGCCGAGCATGCAGATACCTTCAGCCGCTGTGCATCGACTTGATGTCGCTGGGGCGAGACGCTTCAAGTCCATGTACGCTGAACACGAGAGAGCTCGGCACGTCAATGATCCACCCAATGGCCTTTGAGCCATTTGTACACCACCTGGTCTCTTCGCTCAAGCATGTCAACTGTCTTCCAGTCCCAGAGCGTAGATCGACAGGTACATGCACCATTCCGGCTAAACACCAGTGACATTATCCAGCCATGCCCAAACAGGCAACTACCTATGTAGGTACCTGGTAAATACTTTACACTCTATTACGGTACCATGGCATACCCTGTTGAAGGACCGTTCTCGCCAAACTTAATCCTCACGAGTAGTTCTAGATCTCCATACTCTATCTTCACTTCCACAACCCATCACGACTTTAACATGTATAAAAGACTGCGCCGATCGGCAGCATGTAAACAGTTATCAACAGCAACCTGAAATTCATTGATCATCATGAAGGGTTTCTCATACCTGGGATATGCCTTCTTGGCGTTGGTGTCCTTCTCGTCAGCGCACCCCGGCATGGGCGATACTATTGCAGCAGTGCGCCGCGAGGCAAACAAAGTCAAGCGCGCTGAGTCAAAAGTGCTCATTGGCGACCTCAAGACCCTCAAGGACAGTCAACTCACTCCGATTGGCAAAGACATCAAGGCCATTCTGCTCGATCAGCTCGATGCCGAATCAAACATCATCGACAATTCGATTCCTGCTGGTGCCATCGGTAGCGCAGCCTGCAAGACAGACCTGTGCTGTGTCTGGAAGTGGATCAGCTACGAGATGACCGCGAAGTTCAACGGCACATCTGGGCGCTGCAACAAATTCGCCCGCCAAGCCGTCCGCCTCGGCTTCCACGACGCAGGCGTGTGGTCCAACACATCCACCTACGGCGGCGCTGACGGCTCCATTCTGCTCAGCGACGAGATCTCGCGCGCCGACAACAACGGCCTCGCCGCCATCGCCGACCAAATGAACGCCTGGTACAAGAAGTACTCGCCCTACGGCGTCACCATGGCCGACCTGATCCAAATGGGCGCCAACGTCGCCACGGTTGTGTGCCCGCTGGGTCCCCGCATCCGCTCCTTTGTCGGCCGCAAAGACAACGCGAAAGCCGGGCCCACGGGCCTGCTGCCGGGCCACACTGACTCCGCAGACACGCTGATCAAGCTGTTCGCCGCAAAGACCATCGACCCGCACGACCTCGTCGCCCTTGTCGGCGCGCACACAACGTCCCAACAGCACTTCGTGAACACGGCGCGCGACGGTGACCCCCAAGACTCAACGCCCGGTAAGCTGCAGGATATACAACTAGAAGCATAATGAACTAGCTAACAACAAAAAGGCGTCTGGGACGTCAGGTTCTACCCGGAAACGACGGGCTCTGCGGCCCCGCGCGTGCTCAAGTTCCAGTCCGACATCAACCTGAGCAAAGACTCGCGGACAGTGGGCGAGTGGAAGGAGTTCAGCAGTCCGAGCAACGGGCAGGACCACTGGAACGAGGACTACGCCAAGGCGTACGTGAGGCTGAGTCTGCTGGGCGTAAACAACATCAACGATCTGAAGGAGTGCACGAAGGTGCTGCCGCCGCACAGGGCGACCTATGTTGCCGAGGATCAGGTGATTCTGGATATGTGGCTGCAGGGCCAGTTCAACCAGCTGAACAACCTCGTGGACGAGGCCATCATGCTGACGGGCGTCGGCGGCGGCGGAAGCGGCACAATCATCACGCCCTAGCCCACCCTCCGAACCCCAGACAGAAAACCTAAACAAAATCCATCTTGCTTACTGAACAACCAACCACACACCCTACATCTCCCCTACCGCACAAACGCCCCACCCCCACTAGCCCCCAACTGATTCCCCGTCATCCACCCACTCTCCGGCAAACACGCAATCCCCACAATCCCCGCCACCTCCTCCAGCGTCCCCGGCCTGCCGCCAATCTCGCCCGCCAGCCTCAACATGCCCTCGGTATCGACCCCGGGCCTCTCGCGCGCCAGCGGAATCAGCGCATTATACAGCTTCAGCGCCTCGCGCGGCTCCTCGGGCAGCCCGTTCAGCAGCCCGGTATCCATCGGGCCGGGGCTGACGCAGTTGACGGTGCCGCGCTCGGCCAGCTCGCGCGCCCACACGCGCGTCATGGCTTCGATGGCGCCCTTGGTGCCCGCGTACGCCGTCTGCTGGATCAGGCCCCAGGTCGTGGTCGCGGAGGAGATGTTGACGATGCGGCCGGAGCGGTCGTGCGGCAGGAAGGGGAAGGCGGCTTTTATGAGCAGCGCGGGCGCGCGCACGTTCAGGTCGAAGGTCTGTTGGAACTGCGCGATGTCCAGGGCGTGGATGGGCTGGGCGTTCACGATGGCGGCGTTGTTGATGAGGATGTCGATTTGGAAGGGGCGCGTGGGGGTCGTGAAGTGCGCTTTTGCGGTGTCGATGAGGTGCTGGGGCGCGGTGGGGTCGAGGAGGTCTGCGCGGATGGGCAGGGCGGTGATGTTGTGCTCGGTGGAGAGCTTGTGGGCGAGTTCTTTGGCGCGGGCGTCGGAGGACGCGGTCGCGTAGTTGATTACGACGTTGGCGCCGCGGGAGGCGAAGTAGGTTGCCAGTGCAGCGCCGAAGCCTGTTGGTGGTTAGATGGGTTGTCGGCTTGTTTTTTTTTTGAGGGTTGACGTACTGCGCGACGCGCCTGTGATGATGGCAAGCTTGCCCTCGAAGACTCTTGGCGGTGAAGACATGGTGATGTTGAACCTGTTTGAGGGTTTTGATATGCAGAGTGTCTTGATAAACTAATGTGTCTCTTCAAGGCTCGACAGCAGCTCCAACACCATCATTGTATAGCGGGACAGCTCCATTTTTGTACCCCTCCACTCTCAGAGTCGTCAGGTATCCTGCGATAACGGCTTCAGGGCAGCGCAGGCGGTGTGAAGGTCAAGCGCGGCTTGGCGTGGCATCCACGGCCGCGACGGCAGAGGCGTTTCAAGCGCAAGCGCGGTCCACGAGCAAGCATTTGATGAGGCGCGGAGGCAGCTGAGTGGCTAGGAGGGTGGATCCGGCGGTGACGATCACCATCTGGTGAAGTGGGCCTCGTGTAAATTTTCCGACAACCGCAGCAGACTACACAGCTGCGACTCGACGGCTGAACTTTATGTGTCGCGATGTAGCGAAAACGAATACAAGTAGCTATAGAGCTGTGGTTTTGTGTGAGTGAATGTCGGTTTTCCATCTTTCGAGATTCGAAGATTCTATTTTTCTTCTCGAACACCCACGTCCAGGTATGCAGGGCTTGCGAGATCCACTTCTCGGCCCAACGTTTCGAGGCTGCCAATTCAATGCCAGCATTTGGTCCATGCCAGGTATAAGTTGGTTATATCACCAGCACATCCCAGGATGTGTGTCGTGCCTGAAAACATGATCCGATATCCGACATGCCAGAGGCTTCGTCGAGACCTTTCGTCGAGTCGTCTCGATGAGAGAATATCAAGTCGGAGATACAGGGTTTTCAATGACGTGAATGCAGGTCATCTTGTCAACCTACGACATCCTTTGCCCCCGTGCGAGGTCGGATTAAGAAGCTGACTGCATGCATCCCACAGGCTGCGGAGGATAATCCCGCGGAGCGGCACACGGCAGAGGAAGGTACGATACGCAATCTCGCGTAGCCGCGGCGACGGGCGTCAGTCCTCGTCCCGCGCCGTTGTCAGTGTCAAACTCCACTGCGACTAAGTCCACACGAGTCCCCTAAGTAGCAGCTTGGCGCGAAGATCGGGCCAGATCAGGGCAGAGGACGTGTTGGCGTTCCCTTGTCCTGGGACTGGCAGAATGCAGGGTGAAGAACTTGTAGTGCTGAAAGGAGGCGTGACGAACGTTGGGCGATGGATTTGAACTCGTTCTTTGCGTTCTTGTTCTCCACATCGCAGCCTCCACTGTCGACAACTACTTCTGCCCGACGATTGCGTTCCACACCCCATCGTCTTGTCGTCGGCTTAGGAATTTTCAAGGAAAGATGACGCCCACTTCGTACCCAATGGCTCTGGCGGCCTTGGTGCCGCTGCCGTTCGACATCGTCTTCACAGTGCTGCGCTTCTGGATCCGATCGAAGAGGAACGCGTGGGGACCTGACGACTGGGCGATGCTGGTCAACCTCGTAAGCTCACCGCCACCTGCAACTGTATCTGAGACTGACCTAGTTTAACAGCCTTTCTGGGCTACTAGCACAATAGCCACTATTGCCATGGCATGGAGTGGCATTGGTGCCTACGACGGCTCACTGACAGAGTACCAATACTCCAACTCCCTGATGTGGTTCTACATCTTCCAGGAGCCCTGGTGTTTCACTCTGATCACAATCAAGTGTTCCATCGGGTTTGCGCTGATCAGGATTGCCAACGGCAAGAAGTGGATCGAATATATGATCTACGCCTGCATGGCGTCGTGTCTTTTCGTCATGGGCGGAACTGGCATGTACCTCTTCTTCCAGTGTGCCCCCGTGCAGTAAGTCTCCAACGTTCGTTGATGACAATCTTGCTGACTTCAGATAGGAAAAATTGGTACACCGCCATGCCTGGCGTCTGCCAAGATCGCAGTATCCAGACCAGTCTCTCGTACGCAGTCGCAGTGGTCTCCATTCTCAGTGACTGGATCTTCGCCATCCTGCCCATTTTCCTGCTGTGGAACGTGCAACTCGACTGGCGGGTGAAATGCTCGGTGATTGGCATGCTCGGACTCGGAATCTTGTACGATCTCCGCCCCCATCCGCCGTCTCGCTGACGCTAACGAACACAGTGCTTCGATCGCACCCATCGTGCGTCTCAAGTTCCTCATCGGCATGAACGACCAAACGCGCTTCCTCCAAAATCTCGGCGCCATCCTTGCCTGGGCATCTGCAGAGATGAACATCGGAATGCTTGTCGCCAACCTGCCTGCTTGCCGACCGCTCCTCGAACGCATGATCTCCCGCATGTCGTCGTGGACAGGCAGTGGGACTCGATCGTTTGGTGCAGGCAAGAAGTCGCGCGCCACAGCAGCCAATGGCGCATCCAAGCAATATCTGGAGCTGGACGAACGACCAGGGAGCACGACGCTACAGAACTACCTCAAAAACGGCAACAAGACGGGGAAGACGGGTGTGGAAACGAGGATCTATGGCGATCTCGATGCGGAGAGTAGCATCAGCCTCGACAGAGATGATGGGAGTCAGAAACAAATCGTTAACAAGTCGAGCGTGGATGGGATCCAAGTCAGCGTGCACAAAGACTTCAAGATGGAGGTCACTGGAGGCAAGCCGTTACCGAGGACACCAGTTCCAGGAGAAGACATGGTTTAGCAAGGTTGTTACGACGATAATACCCCATCCCGCTGATTCGTCGGCGTGGTAGAACTCTTATGCTCTGCGTTTAATCTATCCCAATTCATGATACACCTTTCAACATCTGGCAGTCGACATGAAGTGGCGAGGGCGTTCCGGCTGTGCACGTTGTAACACGACAGGCGCACTCGTGGTTTCGGACTCAAAGAGCGAGGAACTTCATTGATGAGGAAGTAAGCGCAGCGAAGCGTTCAGTCGAGGCCGTGAGACAAAGACGGTGCAACGACGATACACCTCCGATGCACGGACGCGAGAGGAGAACAAAGCTGATGCTGACAAGACTCAGACGCTAACCCTGTTGTAGCTAGCGTGGATCTAAATCCAGCTGACCCGCAAGACCCCTCCACAGCCACCACCACCACAATAAGACCATGCCGCATCCAACACATCAAAGACCAATCACCAGCCGCTGACAGATGCATGGCACAGTAACATGTGCATCTTGTGTAGCTCCCGGTTTAGATGCATTGCGGCGTCGCGATGATTTCAACCGTGGTTCCGGCTGCGGCTGAATTCTAGCTAGTCTTGCAAGGCTGCAGAAGGGCCGGAGCGTTTATAACAACATCTCAATCCCACCTCTGTCACCATTTGATTTCCAACCTAAGCGCTACTGTCCGAATTTCTCCTTACGTGCCGCCGGGCCCAGCCATACCGCGCCCACCCAGCTTCCGCGTGAATTAATCTCGAGCGCCCAGCGGAACCCAATATCTCACATCATGCTCCCCAACATGCGCCGCATATCCGGCCTCTTCTCCGCGCCCAAGACCTCCTTCCAGATCCTCTCCGACCTGCACCTAGACCACGACGCGCAATACCTCACCTTCCACATCCCCGTCAGCGCGCCCTTCCTTATCCTCGCCGGCAACATCGGCCGCCTCATCGACTACGACTCCTACCTCTCCTTCCTGATCCGCCGGTGCAACCTGCACGAAAAAGTGTTCCTGGTGCTCGGCAGCCTGGAGTTCCACGGCCTGGGCTGGATGGACGCGCTGCAGCTCGCGCACCGCATGGAGAAGGAGCCCGCGACCAAGGGGCGGCTGGAGGTGCTGTACGAGACGCGCAGCGAGGTGCCGGGGACGAACGTGGTGATTCTGGGCGCTACGCTGTGGAGCCGTGTGCCGGATGCGGATGTCGCTGCAGTGGTCAAGAAGGTGCGCGAGTTTGACGAGCAGGAGGGGATTCAGGGGGGATGGAGCGTCGAGAAGCATAATGCGGAGCACAAGCGGGATCTGAGGTGGCTGCGGCAGGAGATCACGAAGATGACGAAGTTGGCGGTTGGGCCGGATGGGAAGCAGGTTTCTGGATTCGCGGCGGGGTCGGAGGCCAAGCAGGTCCTTGTTGTGACGGCGTTCGCGCCGGATTTGAGGGATGCGCTGGATCCGTGGCAGGTTGATGCGCCGTGGAGCTCGGCATACGGAACGGATTTGTTGAGTGGGGGCGACTGGACGGGTGTGAAAATGTGGATCAGCGGGACGACGGGGCGGACATGCGAGTTCAAGAAAAACGATGTTACTGTGGTGAGTAATCAGAGGGGGCGCGAGGGTGACCATGTCACTGGGCTGTTGAAAGACGGAATGTCGGAAAAGCAGAAAATAGGGTTGTTCGATGTCATGAGAGTGGTGAAAGTATAGTTGGTGGCAGTTTAATGTAATAATAGAGGAAAACTATTTTGTGTTCGGTGTGCTGTGTGTCCGACCTTGCCCCCAATTACTCTCTACGTATCTCTACCACATATTGTGGGATCACCCCGAACACTCGAGCATGGTCCTCTTCTTCATCATAGAACAAACGGTATACGAGACAGCACACGAAGATCGACTCTAGTAAAGAGCTAAGACTAAACGCTGAGATACTTTGTATACCTCTATAAGTTACTTTCTGTTAACAGCTGGCTGCCGCAAAGTCTTGAATCCATATCAAACCCTAACCCCTGCTATACTGTATCGGTCAACCACTCTTAATTACATAAACTATGCCCTCGGTACCGTAGAACTTTCAGTCTCCGTTTAATGCTTTTTGCATGTCTGTATCTGGTCGTTCAAATTCCGCTGTATGCTCGATGATGCCACGTTGTCAATTTCACTTCCGCAAATCATGACAAGATGTGATTCTCTCCCCAAAAACGCCAAAACATTTACCGCTGATGTCTCATCGCCTCGCACGAGTCTGAAATAAGACACAGAGTAGTGATCGTTATTTTGTTGAATATATCTACAAGGATGTTAAAGTCGATACGTTGATCTGCTTCTCTACGTTGAGCCAGGGCTGTCGGAATATTCTCAATCTACCATTATCTATTACACACGCCTTAATCGTCTCAGCAAGGCTGTTTTTAGCATTCCGTACAGCAAAATCATATTATCTCTGATTCCAATCGACTTCTCCCGTCAGGACAAGCTACATCTCTCACTTCGCAGAGATGGGAAGGGCTGGATGCCCTGGAGCGGCTAGACTTCTGTTCATTTTCGCGAGACCGAAGTTGATCGCCGCAGCGATATCCTGATTGTTCTTCTCCAGAAACATAAAGTGCGCATTGCCCTTGATGCCAATATCGGCCAGCTTGATCCACTGGTAGTTGGTGATGCCCATCTGCTTGAGGTACTCGACAAAACAGTGGTCGTACGTGATATGCGGGCTAGCCTCGCCTGTGATCATGATATACGGCACTTTGCCGACCTGGGTGAGCTTGTGGATGGTACCAGTCTGGAGAATGCAGGAGCGCTTGGCCGGGTCGTCGGGTCCGACCTCAGCGGTGGTGATGGTTGAGCAATCTGTTACCGGTGGGTCGAACTGCAGTGGTGTGTATGTGAGGCCACACGGCCGAGCAGCGGTGCGACCGACCCCAGCAACGGTGTTATTTCCGATCAGAGAAGTGAAGGGGATGTTGCCAGGCTCAATGTTGATGTTGGCACGCAGCAGATCAGGGCATGCGTCTGACCAAATGGCTGTGTAAGTGCAACCGGCAGAATGGCAGACTGTGTATGACTGGCCAATCATACTGAGAAGCTGGCATCCAGATGTGCGCATAGTGTTCTCCACGTTAACGTTAGATGAGGAGATGGGAACGTTGGCGGCAGTGAAGGCGTCAAAAGCGGGATCTCCTCGAGATCCGTTGCCGGGCCATTGTGTATGTAAGGTTGCCTGTGGGTACTGGTTGAAATCTTCCGGAGCTGTAAAGCCCTGCTCATTGATTATGTCTGTGGAGCCCAGGCGTATAGGGTACTTGGAAAGGAGCTGCTGACCACTTCGGCCGTTGGCAGCAATATCAACGATGTAGACCTGGTAGCCTTGGTCAAGGTAGTAAGATGCCCAGCCCTTGCGATTGTCTGGCGTATTGAGCCATTCTGCGCCTGTGTTGACACCCGCGGAGACGAAAACCATTGGGTAAGGTTTGTTGACCTTTCGGGCCGGTGTCAACTTCTCGACATAGAGTTGGTCGCTCCACATCTGCTGGCCCGGGATTCCAGAGTCAACATAGCCACCACCAATGTAGAAGAAGTCTCGCTGGTACGCAGATTCTTGGCTGTTACATTTTGGGCTGATGCCTTTGACACCAGTGCAATCGCTTGTTGATGGACCACCAGCAACGCCCATGTCATCTTGGGCTGAGGTCAGGAAGGGCAGTGCTCCCAGAAGCAGACCGGAGAGAATGGCACGTGAATACATGGCCAAATGAGGTTGAATACGACTGAAACAAACGAACCGCCCGTAGCAACAAAGTAGTGAAGTTGGTTAGGTACTGGTAAAAGGAGGGGAGGAAAGCTTATGCCTAGGCTTTTCCTATTCGTGCATCCTTCAATACCAATTCTGGAAATGGTTTGCACAGCTAGCTCCTCCGTGAGTTCCTGAGAGAAGCGGACATTAGTTACTATAAACGGCCTAGTGGAGTGGTTCCATGTTGCCATCGGATTCCTGATTGTCCGGTTCTTGAGATATCCCGATATTCCCTCAGACTCAAAGGTCCATACACAGTACTCCCGAGGTCCTCTGCAGTGTCTTCACGGATTCGCGGGCCCAATTTGACCCGCAGAGGAAAGATTTGGCGTCATGGCACGTGACAGCAAGGCTAGTGTAGGATTCAGGAACGCAGGAATCGGGAACAGGAATCGGGAACGTGAAACGTGTCAAGACAAGGCTGACAAAGCGTGTCATAGATGTAGTATGACAGAGCCCAGGAGATTGTCCTGATCAAGGATCTGGGTTGTCTTATGTGACGTTTGCGAAATGGAGATAGCGATTGAGGTCCCTGCCCCCACATTTGCAAGGTTACCCACATCAGGTGGTCCTGGATGGCGGAAGTGCTCCGGCGCACAGGCCACCAACGCCGTGCCGTCTCTGCGAAGCGAAGACTTTGTAGTTTCTTCGTGCCCCTCCGCAAGCCTCGGACGCCGTGGATGTCGAACGACGAGCTCATATTAGGTATCAGAGCAGAAAGCGATCGTCTCTTCGGCTCGCGCGTTTCCCTACACGAAGTACCGAGATATGGCGCCACTCACGCTTCCAAGGTTCCTCCTCGTAGGAAATGCGACCACGCATCCTGATACCGAGGTAAGAAGGTAAGTAGCATCCCAATGAGAATGCACCAACGAATGCTACCGAGACACTTTTTTTGTGGGTCTTATCTTAGATGAAATGAAGTCTCAGCCCGAACTCGAAATTTAGCACTGCTGTCACGTCCTATTCTGTCTGGCAACCCCGAACGTCTCTTAGTATCAACCAGCTTGGAGTCCGCTCAGTAGCGGTCCTCCGTGAGAGGATTGCTACGAGGAGTCTCGAGATCTTCTCCGTAGGTTGAAGGAGTGCCCATCAGATACTGTAAATATTTTGTTAGATGTGGGTTGAGAGAATCCAACGGAAGGGGCTGCGGGTTGAGCTTTCCGGGGCGAGCACGAGGATTCAAGTAGTGGTGTGGTGGTTAACGTGCTGAACTGGCCGGATCGGTCGGCTATGCAGGTGTAGTGAGTGTTTCTGCCCGTGGGCACTTCCCGCTCCTCGTATGCAACGCAACAAACCCTGTCCGTGCCGTACCGCGCCGGTGGGATAAGGCTGCACTCTTCAAACACGGCAATGGGCTGAGCGAGGCCTTAAGAGCATGCAGGTCCAAAATCTCCGATTGAGTTGTTCTGTCAGTCTCTCGAAGCTGTCCCAAGCCCATGTAGCACAATGGTGTCTGCTTATTTCAACACTCCGCCGGCCAACGAACTCGATGAACGGATCGCAGCGGGACTATTGCTGCTAACTGGCCTTACTCCCAACATCAAAGATCCCAAGAATGGAGTCATAATTCCACCTTTTCGTCCAAAGGAGAACTACCACTTTGAGACCAAAGGTCCAGGCGTCATAGTTGCACTCTCAGTGTGTATGGTCATTTTAACGCTTGTCACCTTTCTGAGGCTGGGCATTCGGTTGTTTGTCCATGGGGTCCGTTTCGGTGCCGATGACTGGCTCATCATTCCAGCATACCTCCTAGCCATGGCGTACCCAGCGCTTCAAATCTCTATGGTTCAGTACGGTGGAGCCGGAAAGCACTTCTATGATATCACTTATCAAGAGTATTACCACTACAAATTGGTGAGTGACGACCCCATATCTGCCATTACGCATTGCTGACATTCATGTGTAGCTCGCACCGTCAGCTGCGACTGTGTTTTACGTCTATGTGGGACTTGTCAAGATGAGCATTGCATTGTTCAACATTCGACTGACAACCCTCACAACGAGGTTTTGGAAGAATGTTAATTGGGCGTTCTTTGGTTTATGTTCGGCCTACACCATGGCAGCGCTGTTTCTGAACGTCTTCAAGTGCAACCCTCAATACGCGAGTTTTGATTTGCTCCGGATTGCCGAATCGGGTAAGGTGCCGAAGTGTCTGTCTGTCAATTCGATGAACAGTATCCTTCGCTTGAACCTTGCTCTGGACTTCACTGCTCTCGCCATCCCGGTGATTGTGATATGGAAAGTTCAGCTGAGCTGGAAAAAGAAAGCTCGTATCTTTGGTCTGCTATCTATCGGACTGATTGCTTGCATCGCCTCAGTAATGACCCTCGTCTCGCAGTATACCTTGGAGAAGGATCCGCTATGGAACTATACGACTCTACTGGCATGGATCATGGTTGAGATAGTTGTCAGCCTCGCTGCGGCTTGTGCTCCTACCCTTGCCTATCTTCTTCCAAAGTCCATGTTCTCGAAGCACTATGCATCCAACAGCGCTAGCAAATTGACAGTCTATAAGTCAGGTACTGGCGTCGGATCAAGGAACAACTACGCTCTGCGGGCACGTCCCGCGAACGGGGATGATAGAGACAGCGAAGAGGAGGAACGTCGCATCATAGTGAAGGAGGACATTAGAGTAGAGTGGCAAGATCTTGGACGCAGCGATGCTCATGGTTCGCAAGCGAGCGGTCATTCAAGCCATGATGGTAGTCCAACAAGCTGGAGTGGTAATCGTAGATGACTGTCATGCGCAAAGAGATTACGTGATATGTGTGGTTGTACAGTTTGTAAGCTCTCCATAGAAAGAAAGAGAAACCATCTGGGTGCGTACGTACTACCCGCTTAGGGACAAACCAGTTTCTGGACCTTAGGTACCCGCTCTCAAATTTTTGATGTACTATCACCCAGTAGATGTTCTGTCGACAGATTTTGCACTCCCCAAATGAGTGTCTCTGTCAAGTCTACCTTGTTATATCTCGAGATAGCAAGAGCAGTCCTTACCAAGTTCTTGATTTCACGACCATTAAGTTCATACCTGAAGACATTAACAGGATGTAATGCTACTCACGTGAATAATTTACTGTACACCAAGGCGGGAGGAGGCAGTTCCATTCCAAAGGCCCGAATTGACTTTTTCCAGGAAGGTTCTTCGGATATTTGCTCGTCGGTGACTGTTCGGCCTCGTATCGAATGGTCGAATGGATCCGAGACTGGAAAACATCATCAATATCTTGGAGGCAGTTAGTAGTGAGAAATACTGTTCCTCTGTAGTGGATCCCTTGAACATCCCACATTCACCTGGCTACTGGCTGCTTTTGCCTTCGTGGTAGCACAATCGCGATATGTGTGCGAGTGGCCGTGTCACGAATTCCTAAGAGACTGCGTGGTCTGCAAATCCATCAAAGAGATGGAGGAGGTGTCGGATATCGATGGTCAGATAATACGGACCAGCCTGCGTCATTGCGGGAGAGAAACAACGCTCACTACTAAGGGCATTCAAGACGCGGGCCGAATTAGGTAACGAGGGTTTCAGTATCGACGTTTTTATCATGACTTTGACAATGCTTTGCTAGTAGCTTCGTCGTGCTGAGGCCTTGTCTGTAAATAGGGAAAGACTGATATGTCTGGATCTGTGTAAAAGGTCAGACTGGGGCGGAGCTGCAGCATCAGTCATAATCGTAGCCATTATCTGACTTGCATAGGTTTGAAAGACGTGAATATCGTGGAAGAGAATGTAGACGGGAATTCTGGCAGCACAAGTGAGGAAAAGGTTCTTCGTTAAACTCGAGGTCGATCTACGTGCATTTGAGTACTCGGATTGTATGTTAAAGACCCTTTATTTGGTGAGGTAGAGAGAGGCAGTTTTCGTGTATATGAGATGCGCATGCCCCAGTCAACTTTGCAGGCTGTCTAGATACTGAAAACCCAGTGTATTATCCACAAACACATGAAAGTTGTCTAGGCCACTAGAAACAGCGAAACACCTGCATAGCTATCAAGAGATCAGTATCGTTGTCACCTTGCCATGTCTCTACTTACTGGTGGAGCTACGCTACAAACTCAATGGGACCAAGGGCGTTGAGCACTGCGTAACATCACTTCCGAGCACATGTTACGATTGCTCTATCTATCCGACTACTTATATCAGAGCCCGACGATCGTGGAATCTGCATTACTACTATAATCCCTACGATCGGCCGACCACATACCTGCCCAAGAGGGACCAGTAGCTATTTATCAGCTCACGAGATCATCCCTTAGTTCGGCTCGTCGTACACAATGGTCAAATTTCGGCTCTTGACATGTCTTGAGTACCGCGTGCCATTGCTGCGCTCGTTGAACGTCTGATCCATGTCTCCAAACGAGTAGCTGTTGTTCGGCTTGTTCGAATACGACGCTCTGCCAATCCGCCGCGTGTCCAACTCCATAGGACCCCTCACCAGCGTATACGTCGATAAATCAGGTCGGCCTGAGGACGAAATTTCTAGTGCGCGGTCCAAAGATGCATCGATAGTGATGTTGGAGCCAGAAAAGGTGTATGTTGTGTTCACCGTGATTGGGTAGGTGTAACTGAGCGTGTTGCTGAAGGCTGGCGCACTTTTCAGGACTGCGGCAGAGGTTCCAGAGATTTTTTGCGCGTTGTATTGAAATAGCCCGCTGGAGCCTAGGTAGCCAGTGTTACTATAGGCTAGGCTTCGCGTCCATCTACCGAATGGAGATGTGACAGTGTGGACGCGTTTTGCCGTCACGCTGTAAGAAAGTGTCTGATTCGTGCCGTTGCTGGAGGTGAGCGAGGTACTGGTCTGAACTACGGCAGCGGTCGAGATACGAAGAGCGGCGTGCGTACCATTGTACGGCTCTGCACCGGAGAACAGGAACAACTTGCCTGACACAAGCCAGTAGCTGTTAATGCTGTCCTCGGAGATGGTGGCTGCACCACTACCCCCATTGTCGGCAACATCGACCACCTTGATGGTGAAAGAGTGCGGCTTGTCGTCGAGAAGGTAAGGCAGGAATGGAGTGATGTCCACCTCGTAGTCGCGCAGATCGTAGGCGTCGATCCCAACGATGGGTTTTCAAAACCCGGGTGCCACACCGCCTGTGAAGATAGTTGGGAACGGACAAGCGACACCAGCCAGGAGCCCGTCGATGAAGAGCTGTACTTCGCGGAATGGTCCATATCCGATCAGTGTTCCCACGATTGAGTCGAAAGTGTGAATGTCAGACTGGAGAGCGTTGGTATACCAGAACTCCTCGTTGCTTTGGCCCGTGGCCGCGATAGATACTGAGGCGTGGGTGATGTTTAGTGGAAGAACGTGCTTGCTTGTTGCGTCGTCCCCTGGAAGTGAAGACACTCGGTGCACCACTCGACCCCAGCTGCGGCGAGATTGGTAGGACAAGGTCGGCGTGCGCGGAAGCAGTCGAGACATGGGAGAAAGTAGCAACCAAGGTTGTGTTGAAAGCGCCGGTATACGTCGAGTCGTACACGTTGTTCAAGCTGAATATGATATCCTGCGGAGTCTTCCAGAGACTGAGATACATGCTAAGATCTTTCTGGTATCTGAAAATGATGCCGGAAGCCGTCGGCTCGGCTGTCGAGGTGCGCCACACCTCGATGTCACCGAGATACATTTCCGCAAGCCGGTCAAATTGACGCCCCGAGACCGTGACCGTCCATTCAATTACGAAGCTATTGAAGTCACAGCTGGGTGGCGTATATTTTCCCACATATGGGACACCGTAGGAGCTGGCAAAAGTGTACTCCATCAGTATCTGCTGAACATTGCAGTCTGTCGACTTGGGTGCAGTCACGGGCTTGTAGAGTTGAATGACTTCCAGCGGCCCGGCAGAACTCGATGCAGCGCGGGAGACATCTGCAAGCTTTCTCAGGCGTGGGCCATGTGCGCTGACTGCTTGCGCCAGCAAGGCTACTTGAGCCAGCAGAGCTGCAGTAGTAAGCGACGGGAACATCATTGATAGTTTCAACACAAGGAGAAAAGAGGCAGTCAAGCAGTCGAGAGATTGACTAGATCAATGTCGGAGTGCAGGACGACAACAGCAACTGCGACCGAGATACCCCAAGTCTCCTGCCTGCCACTGCATGTCGAGCATAGTCAATATAAACATGATTGTACGATTCCCGATGAGGAAGGCCGCTGTATGCGATAGGTCTGATAATCCTACCCCCTGCGGCGAGTGCGATTAGCAGAGCTGGACCACAATAATCGTTTCCGCCTCGCATCCAAACACAAGGAGATTCAAAATCATCGAAACACGTTCATCGCTGTGATGAGAGGGAAGTTAAGAGCTGACAGCGTGTTGGAGCGTCACAGTACGTGCCCCTCGGCAGACGTGTGCTGAAATCGTACAAGCGTGATGATTGGCCCGATGATCGACCGCGCACGGCTCGCAGGCGCCCGTTATCTCTCCGTAGATTCGCACACGTGCCTTACATCTGCCGACCGCTAATCCCGTAGCAGAAGGTAGTGTGGAAGACGCGACAGGTCAAACATGCAGTGCACACATACCTTCCTTACGAGAGCTAAGCTGCCGAAATGATCATACACTGGAGACGGAGGTTCGCGATGATCGACGGGTCCGGGCCTCTTCAAGACGACCTTAAGTCTATATAAGACTTGCGGCATACAGCCAAGAAAGTTAAGCTTTGATCTACCAAATCCTCCATGCCTTCTGCCACATCTTTCCTGCTTGCCTTCGGCATCTTTGCCGGCTCGGCAATTGCCACCGCGCCAGTATGCTCGGCATCTGCAGCGCTCAGCTGCTCGAGTAGTACCGTTTCCAACACGTGTTGCACCGAGGCCCAAGGACAAGTCTTGCAGGTCCAATTCTGGGACTACAACCCTGCTACAGGCCCATCCAACTCCTGGACTATTCACGGCCTGTGGTAAGTTTCTTCGGCTCTGAGTGTGATGTAACCATACTAACCACATTTGCAGGTCTGATAACTGCGATGGCACGTACAAGTCGTCATGTGACAGCTACAGAGCCTACACCGGTATCGGCTGCACGCTTGTGAACAAGGGCCACACAGACATTCTCAACTACATGAAGACGTACTGGAAGGACTACCAGGGCGAAGACGAAACTTTCTGGTAAGCTTCTGCTGTTCTGGAGACCGGTCAAACAGCATGTTAACGTCTTGCGAAGGGAGCACGAATGGGCCAAACATGGGACCTGTTACTAAACACTGAAGCCGAGCTGCTACACCAGCTACAAGGCTCAGGACGAGCTCGTTGACTTCCTAAACACCACCGTCACCTTATTCAAAGACCTGCCAACATACACTGTGAGCATCACTTACTCAATCAACCTCACCAAGGCTAAACATTACAGTGGTTGTCCAATGCCGGTATCACGCCCAGCTCGAGCAAGACCTACACCAACGCCGCCATCACTGCCGCTCTCAAAGCAAAGTTCGGCGCCACGCCCATCCTGACTTGCACCAGCGGCGCGCTCAACCAGATCCAGTACGCCTTCAACGTACGCGGTAGCGTTGCGAATGGCAAGTTCGTGCCTGTCAACCCGACTGGCACCTCTGGAAACTGCCCGTCCACAGGTATCAAGTACTTGCCCAAGAATCTGGCCACTACTCCTAGCGCAGATGAGGGCAGCTGTTAGTTCATTGGTGGAAACGAAGATGGTACTGTTCTGTAGCCGTTAGTTAAATTCACGTCGTGGTGTCCCTACCGGCTTTCCAGACATTGCGGACGTGATGAATAGTATGTCTGGTGTTTGCAAAGTCGCTGCAGAATGTAAGACGTACAGTGCGGCGCATCGACTTGCTTCCCTTGACGATGCCTTTCCGTGAAGGAACAGCGGAAAGTTTGCGGGGTATACCAGCGATCTCGAGGGTACGAGGGAAAAACCGTACCGTCAGAAATTGCGGTTCACGTTTTTGCTGCTGCGGAATGTTACCTCCAGCCCTAGATGCGAGGCGTCCCGCTAGCGTTAGACCAGTGAGGCAGTAGCGTAAGGCAGCCTACAACGACCACAAAGCGGCAAGAATCTGCATTAAACTAAATACGATAGCCAGGAAAAATATCGCCGGTACACTGCAATTATCTCCCATACTAACATACCCTTATTGTCATGGCTCAATTTCGCACAACGCAGCTTTCATTCAGCGCGTATACCGCGATCCCGCTCTTCTGGTTCGTGCGTGCGGACGAAGAGGAGAGGGAGAGCACCCAGTCTACGCTAAATGACGTCGTTGACAGAATTATCCAAAGGACCCCGGAGGCGAAGAAGAGACCGATCTTTGGTGTACCTTGGTTGCGGAATTATGCACCATCTATCGCGGACGTTGTTTTCACGACTCGAGGGTTCAAAATAGGCGAGGGCCACGTCCTCGGCATTGACGCACAAGGTCTCGAGGATGAAACTCTGTTAGTACTCCACTGCATTCATGGCAAAGCGCCGGAAATTGGGCGTGCAGCTCGCGAGGAAGCGGTCGGGACTTTGCTCAAGGACCACCTGTACAGATACACACTTGCAGCAGCGTTTGATCAACGTCAGTGGACTGAGATCCCTGTCCCAGTGGAGAGTTCACAGCCAGCATTCAGGGACGATAACCCCAGATATATCCTTCCTCTACATATCCCGATCGGTACGAGACTCGTCGAAGACCAGGTCACACTGTTTTCGTTAATCAAATTGACAAATGAAGAGATTCATGTGCTCACGCAAGACATGGGACATACCGCTAACGAGATCGTCATCTACAACTGGCCACACGAAACTCCTGCATCTCAAGCCCAGGTATACAACATCTTCCAATGTGTGAGGCCAGACATACCCGTTCATGGGGGTCAGACCTTCGCCATGTTCATCGATGTCACCCACATGTCGGGACCACAGCGCGCGCCTGTTGTGGTCGTAGCTTGCGAGTCTTCATCTATGGCTATCGGTGATGGATCGCGTTCGTCTCACCTGGAGCTGATGCGGTACAAGCACATCTACCTGCACGCCGAGAGAACAGGAAATCAAAGGACTCTGGCGACTAATTTGGCACCCGCCAAATCGAGGCAGCGTCAACGATACGGTGGTGAACTACCCTCTATTCTATGGTGCTAAGAATCGACTCAACGATGCCACAGCTTCCAATGTGACTGACTGGACAGATCCTGTCGAGCTATACCAGAGCAGTTTCATTGCCAAACCAGAAACCCCAATCTGTGTAAGCGGCGCAGTATCTCCCGAATATATAGTCTATATCCTCAGCCCAGTGACTCCAGTTGAGCTCCGTTGCTTGCGGAATACTTTCCTCAATCGCGCAGCGGATATTCCACAGTTCATCGAGCTCGACATCGTGCCCAGAATAACAAGAAACGCGCGCGCTGAACCGACAGAGGAGCCGCCTGCCCCAGACTCATCCACGCGTCTCGACCCTCTGCTCGCGTACTTCGACACCCCAGCGTACCGCGCCGTGGCTGATCCACCCGCAACTTTTGTCTTCCTCGACAACGATGCCCTTGATAACCTCCTCTCGGGTGGTGGAGCAGACCTTTCTGTCCCGCTTGCCACAGTTCACTACCACTACCACGACCCGGATTGTCTGGCAGTCGAAGAGCCAGCATATCTTTCCGCGAACATCGTGATAGAAGAGGACCTCGAGTCGACGCTGGTAAACCTGAGTGTCGGCAACATGTACTTGTGGGAGATGGTGGGATCTTCTTACGGCGGTAACTTAGGCGCGGCATTCTGGCCGGAATATAGGGGGAGCATAACGAGGGAGATGCTGAATGTTGATTGGTAGTAGTCCTAGAATCGCGCTAGAGCATACTTGTTCTACGCAATCTATTTCGCTATATAAACTACTACCGAAACTACCTTCATGAAACTAATCAAGTTATCTTTGTTTACGCCTATATTAACTACGATTAACACCAGGAAAAACCTGTTTGTATCCATGCAATTTTGGGAACTACCCAACCTTCTAATCAACAATTTGATATGCACATGAAGTCTAAAAAAAACAACGTATTGAGAGGTACACTAAACAAAAACCTATGCCAAGATTCAACGCAGAGACATTTGCAGATTTCAATGCCAAGAGGACGGGATAGCCATAAAATCGATATTTGACAACAAGGCGAGACTGAAGACATGCACGCCCAAACTAGCAGTGCAGGCTGTATGAGTACTGCAAACCTGCCGTACTTGCAAGTATCGACTAGATACAGTTGTCTTCCTCCCTTAAGATGACATGCAATTCATTTAACGCTCCAAACCACACACACTCAGTGCTCACTCACACCCCATGCATTCCCAACGCACACCAACGCTAATGCTAGCATGACCGCAAGTCCAAAATCTCGAAAGTGGAGAATAGCCAATAGCGGGGTCACAGGAGCCTATTACACCCCTCAACGTGACTCACACAATATCTCAGAACCCAGCCTTGTCGAGCTGATCCTCGTGATATGCAGTACTCCCTTCATAAAGCGCTCACATTACACAGATCCACTTAACATAATTGTAGATACTCTTACTTTGCATCAAGTCAAACGCCCTGCTTCACGACGCTATTGAGATTATCAATAACTCCTACCAAGAAATGAGTGCCATCTTACTTAGATCAAGTCCCTTATCGAGATCTCGCAATTCCTATACCAAATTATAAGAGCCGCAAAGGATATTTTCAACCTATTCGATTTTATCCTGAAGAAAAGCGCTGTCGAGAGCTTTTTTGAATGCGAGTTGTTACCTTTTTGTCGCGTACCCAATTTGTGTGCTTAGGTTTTAGTTGTCTAGTTTTACGAATTGTGGCGTTGAGACACATTTTAGCAGCAGCGGCAACTTCGCACTTCGATACCGATTGGGAAAGGACTGACCATTTGCGTTGGTGCCGTACACTCAATTTAGGTGCTTAGACTGTTTCAGCTATTCCATTATTACCAATTGTGGCATATAAGACACATCTTAACAGCAGTGGATACTTCGCACTCCGGTACCAATTAGGAAAGAACTGGCCATGGTCTTTAGTAACGTTCCACTCTTGCCAAGAGGCTAACCTTTTGCGGACCTAAACGTCGGAGATGCAATTGCTTGCCTAGAGTACATGTACCATTCGCAGCAGCAATGTCACCTACATCCCACTGAGAATCAATTTTGGTTAAGTGACCAGATTGACGGGACGCTGCTCAACGGAGCTGACAACATATAACAACCCCGCTCGGACCCACTCTGCTCCTATCGATTCTGCTTGTTCCTATCTACATCCGCCTACTTGAGCTACCTTGACTAAAGATGCAAGAATTTCATCCGTAGCAGCTGTAGCGTTGTGTTCCCTATCAACTAACGACATTAATTCAACATTCCAGAGATCGATTGGCAATATGTTGCACGATGGCACGCCTGAAATAAGGCAGACAATGTGAAGGACCGATTTTGGTGTGCTTGGCTCGAATGTCATAGTTAAAAAGTTGCGGAGATCATACGAGAGGCCCCCATGTTGATCTCAGGCCTCCAAAGGCACATAGCACCCCAGGTAAATAAGCACTAGTCTCGAAACTTCTGTACTTCCCGACCTCAAAATAGTCCCTGAGCTGCCTTGTTCGTAACAGCGTTTTACGCACGGGTTCTCTAGGCGACAGAGTACCGTTACAGAGGAATTCACATAAAGGGCGGACTTGCTCTCCAATGCCAGAACCAAAAGCAACAAACAGTTCATCATCTTTTGAATCGCCACACTACGTCTCAAGATGCAACCTTCAACACTTCTTCTCTTTACCGCCAGTTACCTTGGCCTGGTCTCTGCAGCTTCCGTTGCCCAGCCTGACCATAGCCTACATGCCATGGAAAAGCGAGCTTGTTTCAAAACCGGAGCAAACTTCGGTGAACAACGCTCGGCTGCTGTTGCAGCAGCGAAGAAAGCCTGCGACGGTCCACTAAAAGGCAAATATCAGAAGCGCGAAACAGCCTCGGAATGCTACAACATCGGCGGCAACAAACATGTCGTTTTGACCGCTGGACTGCAAGGTGGCAACGCTGGCGCGGAACGTACACTTGGATATACCGAGTGCCTTGACGGCCTCTCGAGCGAGATCTACAATTGCGGCAAGGGTGGCGATACAACCTACGGTAACTGGCGCTACAGGTAAGTAGTGTCACGTGTTCTGTGCAATACAAGCTGTATTTACTAATTCGATTTCCCAGGGCTGATCCGAACGACAATAACTGCCCTAAGTCATAGCTAGCTAGGCAGCTCTCCTGATACAGCGCTAGAACGGGGATGAGACATGAGAATCAGTGGCAAATAGTAGAAGATGTGTGACCTCATGTTACTTCTTATCTACACAAGTTCCTATGTCTCCACAGCATAGGGTTAGTATTGTAGTGCTCTATGGTAAAAGAAGTGTAATTTCAAGCTTAGAGGTGGCTGTAAGCTGCACTTAGGTTCTACGCAAATAGAAAATATATCAAAGGGAAGTCTTGCAGCAGCTGTCTCTGTAACCTATATATTCTCTCGACTGTGGATAATATAATGCAGGATTGTACGCGAGGCAGGGAACACGGACCAGGGCAGCAGAAGAGCGAGGCAGTGGGGCCCAGTGGACACGACACTTCAGGTAAAAACTGGGGCAATATGTACGATACGGGCCGGCCGCCCGAGCGAGAGTACACGGTCCCGGGTCACTGCCTCATCTGCACCGCTCGTTGCCCAGCGTTGCGCTTCAAATAAGCCAACGCTTTGCGCCGTAGACCCGTCGAATCCCATATCATTATTCGAAATTGGCAGCAACAAATTCACGAAACGGAATGTTACTTGAAATAATCTCAACGATTGAAAGTACGTATTAAGCTACAAGAGTATGAACAGGAAGAAGTTTCTGCAGAGCCCGGTTGTAAATGCGACTCCAATCCCAGCAAGTGTGCGACATCCCCCAAACTGGGAATGCTAGTAACTACACGTTCTATTCTCCTTATTTAACCTCAGTGCAGGGCTATGCGTATACAATCCTTCCACTCATGTTTTGTCATTGCATATGTGCTGCCATTCAAAGGATACAATTCTAGTACGAGTGGGGACTTCTTTTGCACATCCGAAGCTATCGATATTCGGCGTTCTCAAAAAAGCTCAAATCGCTCCGCAGGGGCCGAAGAACGTTCTCTTCTACCTCGTCACGAAGTCTGTCGTTCCCAAAGTTTGTATCCGCATCCAGGTATCGCGTTAAGCAGAATCTGAATGCGACGTTGAACCCAGGGAGCAAATCCGGCCTTTCAGTTTCGTACCATCGGTGTGCCGTCTGATAGTCGGCCATGTCATCGTTCTCCTTTCTTGGGATGTGATCTTCAGCAAGTCTTATTTGCTCAATAGACTTCCCACTCTTCAATTCAAGCAAGATGACAGCTAATGCTAGGAGCTTGGATCGGTCCGCGGTTGCACGTCCAGTGGCGGCATGAATCACACTAAACAGTCAGCCACGCAACCAAAGTTCAGAGACTATGGTGGCTTACTGCACGCAAAGTTCTGGACTAGATACGGATAGCCGATGTCCACCTTTTGTTCGGGACGTCCCGGGGCTCTGAAAAAAGCAATGTCTTTCTTAGTCCATTTAGTGTGCAGCCATGGCGTGCTAGTGAGCTGGAAGATTGAAGACACAAGTTTGACAGCTAAAGAATACTGATCCTTGAGTAGCAGTCTCGCGCGAGAACCTGACATGAGATTGTCTAGAGTAAAGTAGTCAGCCACGTATGAAGCGGTGGGATACTCCGAAGAGTATACCCTAAGACTCTCTTCTTCATCAAGACAAAACCCGACCGATGCGCGAATCGGGTGCTCAAAGTAGTGGCAGAATTGTTGTACTTGCGGCAGGATCGAAGGATTCAGGTACGGTAGTTGGTTGACCAGATCAGGATCTGGGTATATGTGGAAATGCACCTAGCTGGAATTGACGGTTCTGTAATAGGTGAGTCAGCAAATATAACCCTTTGAATACCCTGAAACTCACTGTTCGAAAGGCTCAATGACTCGGACTTCTGTGTCGAGTCGCGGGAGGTAATAGAAGCAATCCCCTGCGAGACTGAGTGTGAAGCAGCTCACATCTTCATCCCTGTTGGTTACATGTGAGATGGTTTTCTTCACTTTCGGGTCCTGTATCCTTTGCTCTAACAACAAAAGTGTTGAGTGTCGGGGCCGCAAATTGCACCAACTTCGAGATAGAGCACAGTGCAACCGAGAGGCATGTCGCTGGATCATGTGCAAGGAACCTTTGAATTTTGTCTTTGATGCTTGGCGAGTCACAGGCTCTTGTGACTTTTCAACCCTTTCAGTCCATTGACTAATGAACTTGATGCATGACTTTAGCTCTTCAAGATTCTTCTCAATGCGCCTTTTGCTCATTGTGAATTTGACCCGCTTCTTGAAGTGAAAATTATTCTTGAGTAGCGGGCCCTTGTCAACTGGCCTATTTGCGTCGACCAGCTCTTTGAGCTTCGTGGATCTCTACGTAAAGCGAAGCGCGTTAACACATAAACAACGCCAGCAACTAAGCTCCAGAATGAGTCACTTTCCCCGCCCCATCGATATTCAGATGTTTCGCGATCGATACCAGAACATCACTAATTTGGTTGAGTGCGTCGACGAAGGGTTCATAGGCGGGACCAAGTTCGACTCGGATTGTATCAGCAATTCGTCCAGCTGTCCACAGGACATTACGAAAGTCCTCAGTCATCACAGCTACCTCCTCTGGCTTCGCGATACCGTGCAACAGATTTTCGATGACCTGGTAGACAGTACTTCGTAGATGATAGAGTTTTCTGATCAGAGCCAGCCTGGCTCCTCTCGGGTCGATGAAATCCTTGGTATAGCGCCCCACCCCTTCATAGTGCTCAAGAGCTGCAATGAGCAGCGGAATGACACCAAGTACCAGTCCTGCCTCTGCCATGATATAAGATAAATTTGGGAGTAGATCAATAAGTTGCAGAACGCAGTGGTAGAAGACAAGGCTGAAATCATCACCCGCAGAAGTGGATCCGCAGAAGAGTCAAAAAGCCCCGTCTTAGCCTCCTGAGCCATGAATACCGCGAACGGCATTGCTCACGGCAGCAGTCTATGTCTGAGGAGATTTCAGAGGCCGATCGAGTCCTTGGTAAACTGCGATGAAGAAACCAAGATAGATATACCTATCGAAGAAATGGAAGATGATTTCGGGCGGCTCAAGATTTGGTGCGGCAATCTGGGAGCTCTTCAGAAAGGCGGAAGTTCTCTTGACGTGAGGTTGAGAGAATCGAAGGTTATGCGTGACACGATCATAACGTTTTTGTAACAATTGCAAGAGACTTTGGGTCAATGTAACGTCACATGTATTTCTTACAGCTTGTCGGAATTAACAAAGCGCAGGTATCGATGTCACGACTGGAATCCGTCTTCCCTGGGAGAAACTACCTGATTACGCAGCAGACGATAGAGATGATGGCGAGGCTTCTGAATCAAGCAGCATGATGAGCGATCTCAGCGACGTTGCCAGCGAGACCCGGGTCGAATTCATTACTGAGCTTGCTCAGCGAAGAAAAGAAATACACGACACAGTCACCGACCTTTATCGTCTATCATTCAAGATGAGGGACCCCAGCCAGCGGTCACCGTCGAATAGAGCCCTCTCTATGAAGACTGTGGATCCAGCCACGGGCAAAGATCTCTTTACTGGATACGATGAATATGATCGTAGGCATGTGCTTGAAACACTGCAACATCTCCGGTCGGTTCAGCAGCCGCTTGACTCACCTCTAGAAATGTTGCGAATGAAACGTGAGGAGGCTCCTGATTTCCTTGTTCAACGCCTGACTAGAGCAATCACAAACCCCCGGAAATACTTTGCTTACTGGCAACGACACGCCCTGAAGCTTTCCCGTGTTGAGGAAGAGAGTATTCCGAGGACAGGAGACCCAGCCGCAAACAGAATTGTGGCATTGGTTACTCCTGGGCTATCCGGTGATGCCAACAAGTCGGACCGGAGCAAGACAGTCACGCAGCTTGCTCCGAGGAGCGTTCCTAAGATCGATATCTCAGTCACCGAGATCTCGAAATATCGCGCCAGCTACGACGAAATGCTCGAGACGGAGACCGTTTTCTCTTTCGCTACAACTGAGAGAGATGTTCAAGACCAGGAAGTAGATCCCCTAACACCGCCAACTGATCTGTATTTGAAGCCTGACTTTGTCTGTCCCTACTGTTGGGTACTGTGCCCTACTCGACAGGGCAAAGGACGCTCATGGAGCTAAGTAATGTCAGCGTTGCACGGCTACAGTAGCAAACTAGCCAAAGTCATACTAATGTGGAATATTAGAAAACTTGTGCTTCAGGATCTGCAGCCATACGTATGCACGTTTCCTAATTGTCCTGAGGAGGGTGTTATGTACACCACCAGAAAAGCTTGGATTGAGCACGAGCGCTTATATCACCGACGCGTATGGCGATGTTTTGACAAAGAGCACGCTGGCGTCCTCTACAGCTTGAAAGACGTTTTGAAAAGTCATATGAAAAGCTTCCACTTGGATCTCAGCGATGATCAAATACGACGACTCGTGGATATGACTGAGACTACTGTTGCAGATCGTCGACAAGCCTGCCCCTTCTGCAATGAACGAATGCCGGCTAAAGCCCTCCATAATCACATGGCAGTTCACCAGGAGAGGCTGGCAACATTCGCTGCTCCTCGTAATATGAACCTGGAGGGCAAAGGTGATGGCGGGTCTGGGAATGCCGGTGGAGATCGTGCTACTGATGCGTCAAGCATGTCATCTCTGCAATTCTCTGGATCCTCCGAAGAGCCGAAAGAGATCCCAAAAATCGACGATAGGGTTGCAGAGAGTATATCTCTGCTTGTAAAGCAAGAGGGCATTACAGATTCACGGAGTCAGCAGCAAATAGAGGCTCTTCAAATTGCTTGTCTCCAAGGTAATGGCGAAGCTGTGAAGACTTTGCTTGGCCAAGCGGTGGATATCAACGCAGTAGCTGGCGAGTTTGGCTACGCCCTTCAAGCAGCCTCCTTTGGTGGCCACGAACAGATAGTTGGGGACCTCATCAATTGTGGGGCGCTTGTCAATGCCCAAGGAGGTCAATACGGGACCGCACTTCAAGCGGCATCATCTGGAGGCAATCACAGCGTAGTTGAGACTTTGATCGAACGAGGTGCCGACATCAATGCGCAGAGCGGAGAATATGGGAGTGCTCTGGGCGCTGCCGTTGCAAATCGCAAGAAAAGTATTGTCGAATTGCTCTTTGAGAGAGGTGCTGATGTCAATATGGAGTGTGAGCAATACGGTACGGCTCTCGGTTGGGCGGCATACACTGGAGACAAGGACATAATCAAGAGGCTACTCGATAAAGGAGCCGACATCAATAAAGAGATCGATCACCACGGGAACGCTCTTGGAATCGCCTTGTGGAACAAACACCAAGAAACTGCTATTCTTTTGCTTGATATGGGAGCCGACCTTAATCGAGAGTTAGGAAGCTACACCAGCGCGATTGGTATTGCCGCATATCAAGGAAACAAAGAGATGATCGAGCTCCTGCTTGACAAGGGTGCAAGCATACATGTTACAGGAGAGTTGTTCGCCAATGCTCTTGGTGCTGCTGCATATGGAGGCAATCAAGAAATTGTTCAGCTGCTTCTTGAGAAGGGTTCCGACCTTCATCAAAGAGGTGGGAAGTACGGTAATGCTTTTGCAGCAGTAGCTGGTGGTGAGAATCGTGAGATTATGCAATTCCTACTCGACAAAGGCGCAGATATGTCTATCGCGGGCGAGGATGTTCGATCTCCATTGCATTGGGCGGCCGCACCTTGATGCAGTTAAATTCCTCATAGAGCGGGGCGCTGATGTTGAAGCCCGCACGAAGCAGAACTGGACACCACTCATGACTGCGTCCGAACAAGGATGGACTAAGGTGGTCGAGCTGCTTCTCGAAACGGGCGCCGTCGCGATCCATACTGACGACTTAGGATGGAACCCAATGCTACTGGCCTCGAAAGCAGGGCATACTAACGTTGTTAAGGCTCTGCTTAGCGGTGGAGCTGACCACCAGGCTGTGACTAGTGAGGGATGGTCATCACTCAACTTGGCCTCACGCCACGGTCGCTTGGAGACAGTGCGGCTGCTACTTGAAAATGGTGCAGATATGCGCCCCAATAAGGATGGGAATTCCCCACTTCATGTAGCTGCAAGAAATGGTCGTCTTGCCACCGTGAAGCTACTAATGGAGGGAGGCGTAGAGATGATTACAAAGAATTACGGTACCGAGCCACTCGGCTTGGCAGCTGTGGAGGAAACAAGGAGCCGAGAGTATGTTCAGGTGATCGATATATTTGGACCACTGACCTCTGTTGAGATCAGATGGGACGAACCTATATACAGAGCTATTAGAACATATATCCTCTAGCTCCTAGGAGTAGCTTAGCTATAGGTTACGTGATCTTATAGAGGGCTAAGCTGCTTAGTAGAGCGTTACAAGAGATCTTGTAACGCTCCTAACTATCTACCTGTGCTGCTCTGCCGCGACAGCAGCATATGCTGGTCATATTGAAGTGATACAAATGCTACTTGAAGAGGGTGCAGATTTGTCGCGCGCCGAAAACGAAGGATACACACCATTGCTTGGTGCGGCGAGTGTTGGGCGTCTTACTGTGGTTGACCTCCTGCTCAGAAAAGGCGCGAATTCATCACACAGAAATAATGCAGGCGCCACACCTCTTAATGCAGCATCGACGAATGGACACTTAGATATGGTAAAGCTACTCTTGAGTTGGGATGCAGATATGAGCAACCCGACTGCTATCGGCAATAGCCCACTGGTCAACGCTATAAGCGAATGGTATGAGGCCATAGCCCAGCTCCTCCTTGAGAAAGGAGCATACGAAGCGACCAGGGGACTCGACGTGACCTATGGGACTATCGTACATCTCTTGGCGTACACAGGTCTCACAGACCTTCTTCGCTTCATTGTCGAGAAGAAAACACGGATCTGTGGCAACTGGATGCACACAAGCGATCTGTTTTATCGAATGCTGCAAGAAGTGGAAGTTTAGACACATTTCGATACATTTTGAGCCAGCGTCTGGACTATCCTATGCCAGATGCAAAGGGCGATAACATGGTTACTTTTGCAGCATCGGGAGGTTCATTGGAAATTCTCACTGAAGTGCTGAACCGGTGGCCTGACCTCATAGAAGTCCTTGGAGTCTGGAGTCCTCTCCATTGGGCTTGCAGGGCAGGCAGCGTTGATATCATCGACTTCCTCGTCGCAGGGGATTTCGTGAGCGAGTCCATCGCAGTACCAGAACTTGAGGGCCAATGGACACCTCTCGCCATCGCAGCGTTTCATGGTAATGACCAGATTATGACCAAATTATCGGAGCAAAGCCGCGCCGAGCTTGGTCGTGCAAGTACCGTTTCTCATGTCAAAGGCGTAATACACGGAGCTCTTTTCTGCAATGGATGCTATCACGTACGTTGGTTAACCTCTCGATCCAGGGGAGTGCAGCTCACAAACAATAGGATATCTATGGTCCGCTTCCATTGCACGGTGTGTCCAGATTTCGATTACTGCTTTCTGTGTAACTTCTTCTTGCGTCACTTGCACAAAGGCCACAGATTCGTACGGACTGAGACTTATAATCCTTGAAAGGAAGATGTTGATTCAGGCGCGCAGACTCGTACGGCTCTGCTATTCATTCAAGCAAGAGGGATTGGGCGCTAAATTGTACCGTAGTAAGACTCAGTCACAGCTGCCTCCTTCTGCGAGCTTAGCTTCAAGTACCCGTACGCAAGTCTTTCACACAAACTCAGCTTCAACAGTCGCCGATTCTGAATTACCAAATTCTTACTATTTCAAAACCGCCACCTGGATGTCTCCAATACCCCAAATCATTGCAGGCAGATTACAGGTCCGAGATTATGGTGGCCGACGTTTCAGTGGCTGTTCGCCCTGCTGCTTGACTCCCTAGGTAGCTACTTCGCATATTCTGCGAGGGCAATAGGGCGGTTACGAGGTGGGAAGAATACAGATAAGGGCTGCGCAGGCGTGGTATGCGGTGTAGTAGGTGCGATGAAGGGGTTGGGAGTGTCGCGTAGATAGCCGGACGGGGGGGACGACCCGGAAATTGTGAAGACCAGGCTCGGCAATTTGGCGCAACCAGACGGGAAGATACATTTAATCTACCGTGCGGTGACTGTCGCCAATGCACCGAATTTACCAACACTGTTCTACCCATTTCGAGACGCAGAAACGCAGCACGTAGATGTGGAATCGGCTGCACCTGCGAGCCGGCGGTTTGAGACGCGGTTGAGAGAAGGCTTGACATGATTGAACATCATCTCAGCACTTTTGAAGTTTTCGAACAGCGGTGTCGACATTTGAGGCTCCAGAGCAAATGGCAGACAGCAGCGAGGCTGTAAGCTTTGCCTCGATTGGGTGTTCAGCACGGCAGAACGGGGGCTCACCGTGTATCGTCATGAAAGCACATAAAATAGGGGTATATCGCAAAGAATGTTACAAAACAGGCCAAAGCCCTCTCCCTGTAGCACAAAAGCCGTTACGTACTTATTACAGCAAAGTATGTTCTAACCAGGATGTATTATGAATCACGAGCAACAATTTCTGGGAGCTTTAGGGGCGCAACACATCGTGTAAACCATGTGCGTATACCTTTAAACATGACTCAACGAGTGCAGCTACCCACAACCACGGACCCTTGATATTGGGTGGCTCTGCGGGAGTCGAAAAACCTCACGTCCCTGAACCAGATTCAACCAGACACTATATGAATATGCCAAAGACGGTCAAGTAGCAGGAGAACTCGGTACAATAGCCCAGTTTCCGTGCAGGAATATGACCACTGGATCTCCACTCCAGAATCTGTATTTGGTATCCACTATCCAGTGGTTTCACGATGGGCACCTGATTGACTACACCTCTAAGACCCGCGCGGCATGGGACGCCCTGTGGGAGGAACACCCTGCCTTCCGCAACAGTCTACTTTATTATCTCAACAATGCGAAGCTGATCAGGCGAGGTTCATGGTCAATTTGGACGGATTAGGGTTTGTTGCCTTACCTTAGACCACAAATTGCAGGGAGATCTTATCAGGATCTCGCATTGTACCATTCTCTTCGGCAACAACGCTGCGCTGAGAAAGATCAAGAGGGAAGAAGACCTACCCAAGAAGAGATGTTCAATGTCAAGAATAGGTCGAAATTTGATAGAGCTGGTGTGAGTAGGCTGTAGTTGACTAACATGCTTCAAATACCTATTGAGATTATTGCCAAAGCAAACTCACACGGAAAGAACGCTAGGACGTCCTGTTCACTGCTTTCATCCGTCGTCCCAGCCATTGCCTGATTGATTGGGATCCCGATAGCTTATCACGTTCTCTTTCTGATTCCCAATATCCAGAGGCTCACCTCCATCCCTAGAAGGCCACATTCTGTCTAACATCAGAAGCCTTGCACCTAACACGCTTGTGCAATACCTGGCCGCTGTTATTAATAGCTACTAGTAATACCTACCTATCTTTACATGCTACACAGTTAGCAACTACTACAAGCAACGCTTGCAACTATAATAGCTCCTTATTCTTCTCTGCATCACGCCTACTACTGCCTTCTATTACATTAAGGTACCTTATTAGAGCGCTTAAAATAGAAGACAGTATTCCGTCTATAAGCTCCACTTAATTGTCTGCATCTTGTGCTGCTATGCCGTAGACAACAGCATTGTTGTCAAAGAAGTATAGACTAAACATGCTGTTATTAAATTTGTCTTTTTCTAGGGGCTATAAGGATTTCTACCTTAAATAAGCATATACAGCATTAGCGCTTGCGCGTGTGACTATCTTCTTGTTTAGAAGGTCCTTCTCTGTTTTATTGCCATACTATGTTTGAATCTAGATGGCACCAGCCTTACCCTATTTATCTGGGTCCACTGTCTTGCGCTTCTCAAAGGCTGACAAATCTGTAGAAACATAGTTAGGGATAAGAATCTACCTATCTTCTATGCACCGTTTAATATAGGTCTAATAGGATATGTGTCAGTAGGCTGGTGTGCAAGGTGCTTAGGATTCAAGTAAAGGGATCCTACAGCACGACCATGTCTGCCAAGGCCAATCCATGTTTTCACGAGGGCTTGTTCTTGCGCCTCTTGGTTGAGAGACAGTTCTGGATCCCACTTGTTCTTTAGTTAAAATCAGCTACTATAGAATGTATAGGACAGCCGCCAGGGGTGGTAAAAGAGTCCTTCAAGACCAGTCAGTCATACCACAATGAAGTGATCGAAAGGCATGTAGCCAAATACGTCGTCCAGTCTATTCGTAGTGGCCATTTTGATGGATCCAGTTTGAGTCAAAGTGGCGGGTGTGCAAGGTGGTGAAGTTAGACTGTAGAACAGCCGGAGAGGCAAAAAGAGGCTGATTTATACGCAGGGTTTAGCGAATGATAGGGAGAGCTGGGGGCCTTAATCTTCATGCAGAAGCGTCTGTCTTGGTAACTACGTTCGTTCCTTCACCTTCGATATTACGACAACTCAGGATTCTTACATAGTGAGGCGTTTCTGTTACATAAGAGGGTTTGGTTGATCATCTCTTCTCAAATTTGCAGCATGCACATAGATTGATCAACTTCAGGCCTACCGCGGGCCAAGCGCTATGCAAAGCAGTGCTTGTTATACTGCAAAATCCAAACAGCAGTTTACTGCGAAATGAGCCCATTTACAGATGGCGATATGCGAAGAAACTGGGCAGCGCATGTGCCGGCATATGACGATAGGCTGACCAGATAGGCTTTTCATCTGGAAAGCTCACAGCAGATGCTGGAACCGTGGAACGAGGCGTTCAAGCAGGGAAGTCAATCTTGAATGTATATCAATGGCCCTCAACACCGTCTTGATTGAAAGCAAGCCTGTCCAGTCTTTCACTTTGTCAATATGCTGGCCAGCACACTCCTTCTCGCGACTTTTGCGTCAACTCTGTTCAGCTCGTCTTTCGCTTCGACATCGAAGAGAGATGAGAAGCCTCTGCTCCCGTACGACCCGAACACGACCGAGTACTGCATTTGGTGGTTTGAGAACGATAGCTCGGTGGCCTGCGCTGACATGCCCGCTGCCTGGGCCATCACTCTGGCAGAATTCAGGCGATGGGTAAGCTTTGGCCTTTTCGGAAGCCTAAGACTCGAGAACGATTGCTCATTGTGCACCAGTGTGCCAGGATGGTCGCCAATCACTCCATCATCTTCTACTAAGGCATCCTCAACTGTTCCAACACCCACTAACGGTAATCAGACTCCTACACCCATCCAAACTGGCATGATTAATAACTGCGACGCCTTCTACTTTGTCAAGGACGGTGATTATTGCTCTACTATTGCACAGAAGAACTCTATCAGCCTTTCTCAGTTCTACACATGGAACCCTAACGTTGCCACCAACTGCAGGGGACTCTGGCTCGAGGTGTATGTCTGCGTCTCCATTATTGGACACAACCTCACTACGACCACTGCTCCTCCCAGCCCCACTGTACAGCCCACTCTTACCAATGGCATCGCGACGCCGACGCCAATCCAGACCGGCATGGTCAGCAACTGCCACGCCTTCCACCTTGTCAAGGACCGTGATCTGTGCGCCAACATCGTCCAGCGCTACGGCATCAGCCTGTCTCATCTCTACAAGTGGAATCAGCCCTAGGCTCCAGTTGTTCCTTGCTCTGGCTCGACACATACGTCTGCGTAAGCATCGTGGGCGTGAACCCTTTAACTTCCACCACGATGAGGATCTCCGTGGTTCCGACGACGACAAAGGTCGGAAACGGTGTAGCCACCCCATTGCCAATTCAAACAGGCATGACGAGTAGCTGCAAAACCTTTCGATTTGTCAAGGATAGAGACAACTGTGCTTCGATTGCACAAGCAGCAGGTATCTCATTTGCCAATTTTGATTGCTGCAACACAGAAGTTAGATCAAGCTGTTAGTTACCAACTCTATTTTACGAACAAATCGACTGCATTTTGCAGATGGCCTACGACTATTTCGGCTCCTGGGACACTTATGCCGGCCACAATGCCGACTTCTACTCCTCGCTTGTGGTGGCCACTCGCTTATGAACCACGTTATTCCATTTCCCAATAAAACAGGCAGCATCGCATCTTTCGGACCACAGTCATGATACATCCGCGCCATTAGAGTTGTCAACACCGCCTGCTTCAGAAGCTCACTTCACTGCGCCATTTCCTCCCATTTTCGACATACCAGTATCCCACCAGATGTGATACAATAGCGCCACCCTGATGCAACAAAGGAGGAAAGTTTCCCAATTTGATCATGAGGCAGAATTCAAAGACTAAATCGTGATTCTGGGGTGAGCTACCGCTTTGTTGTAGAGGTGACGCGGGGTGTCGCAGAGAGACACAGCAGCTCTTGTGCACAAGGCTCGGTAAGCTTGGCCTGCATTATTTGTTGATAACGCGCTGCGCCTCACGGTAGCGCATGAGTGCCGGTAGGGGTTGGCGCAATGCACGGCCCCAGAAGCCCCAGAAGCCCCGGAAGCACTACACTAAAACCCTTCTTTTTTAACCGTTTACAAACAAGCCGCAGGGTAGGCAATTGTGCAGCCAATCTAGAAAATTAGAAGACAAACAAATACTAGCTATTACAGGCGTTGCAGGGATTGTAGGCATTGCGCCGTTAAATAGCCGTTAATTAAGCGACTTGGAATTAGCGAGTAGGTAACAAAAGGACCTTAGAATAATCGTAAAATAACTATTGCAGGCTAAGCAGCAACTGCGCAACCTACTATAGTCTCTAGCGAAAGTAGTGTACAGTAGGGCTTACATAGTAGGGGTGTTACTACTAGGAATTAAAGTTAACTAATCTTAATCTTATTATTTATTACATACAAATCTTAGTACTTTATATAATCTCTAGTTATAAGTATTAATTATTACTTAATAATAAGCTAGTATACTTTTAATATAAATTATAGTTATAGCTTTTAAGGTATTTTTAGTTACTAAAGTTATTCTATTAATCTATAGTAAAACCTCTACTATATAAGCCCTACTATATACTACTTTTACTAGAGACTATAATAATAATATAATATAGCTATTATATACCTAATACTATATATTTATTATAAAAGCTAGTAATAAAATAGATAAAGAAGTTACTATAGCATCTAGTATAAGTAGTTATTAAGGTTGTACTTTAAGTAAAGCTTATAAGTACTATTTAATTAGTTCTTAAGAATAAATACTATTAGGAAAACTAAAGAAGAGAAGGTTATAATAAGAAGTATAGATATAATCTATCTATCTTAAGAGTAGGAGTAATAATAAGTAGTATAGAGTAGAATATCTAGCTTAAAGGTTAGGTTAAGATCTAATATTATAGATTAATACTTAGGTTAAATATTATTATAGTAGAGCAGCATAGGTAGATAGTTAGGAGCGTTACAAGATCTCTTATAACGCTCTACTAAGCAGCTTAGCCCTCTATAAGATTACGTAACCTATAGCTAAGCTACTTCTAAGAGCTAGAGGATATATGTTCTAATAGCTCTATATATAGGTTTATCCTATCTAATCTTAGTAGAGGTTAGTAGTCTAAATATATTAATTACCTAAATATACTCTTAGCTTCTTATTTCCTTTATAGTTATAAGCCTAGCACTTTAAAGAATTACTTTAAATTAATCCCTGTAAATAAAAGAGCTAGAGAGCCTCTGTTTAGCTGCTCTAAACTTCTTAACCTTTCCTAATATACTTCTATAAGCTTCTTATAGTAGAAGTATTTATACTAATAAGTAGCTTACTTATAAGTATCTTAGCTATATAGTATATATTATATAACTAATAGGATTAGGCAAGCTAGTATATCTAGCTCTAAGTTAACTGTTATATATATAATATATAGCACTTAGTTAACCTAGATAGTATAGTAGTAGGAATATATATAGTTAAAGTGTAGTAGTATTATCTATCTTCCTAATAGTCTATTAGAACCTAGTTTTTAAGCTATAAGTCCTTATTACGTGTATATACCTTGTATCTAGTCCTAATAAAGCCTTATATTATACTTATTATTAATACCCTACTATATATCTCTCTACTCTTATAGAGCTTAGCTCTATTAAGCTCTCTATACTATTTAGCTATCTTAAACTTCTTTTTCTAAGCATAGTTTGCCTTAAGCCTATACCTTAATCTTCTACCTTCCTAGGTTAAACTATATTTAATAGAACCTTAGGCCTTTATTATTACCTTTAGCTTTAAGAAGCTAAATATAATAACTTAATAAAGATACACTTAATTCTTTAATTAAGCTACCTAATAACCTATTTAGCGCTAGCCTATTAATTTATTCTCTTAGCTTATACCCCTAATTTATACTCTTTAACTTACTATCCTACTATAATTATTACTAATCTAGTTACTAACTATATAACTCCTAATAAGTGCTACTACTAACTAGCCTAGATAGCTATATTATCCTATATATTACCTAATATTTACTACTTACTACTTAATTTTATTACTAATAGACTATTTATTACTTTATAATATATTTACTTAGCCTAGCAATAACTTATAGACTTACTATACTCTAATAGCTTATTAGTCTATTAAGTAAAGGTATACTAAGGCAGCTATATTAAGTAAATGCACTAACTTTACTACTAGCTTCTAGAGCTTGTATATAACTTCTCTTACTATCTAATATTACTAGCCTAGAGATATATATAAGCCTTGCTTAGTACTGCCCTTAGACTATAGTTCTAACTCATCCTTAAGTCTCTTAATTAGCACTTCTTAGCTCTCTATGTCTTAGACTAGATTTAATAACCCTTCTTACTATAGTAGTAGTAGTAATAAGAAGCCTTCTAGAGGTTATAGTAGACTAGAAAGTACTACTATTAGTCTATCTAAGTAGTACCTAAAGACTTCTTAGGTTCTTATTTAGGAAGCTAGTAAGTTTACTTTCCTACTACCTAATAGTTTACTAACTTTTCTAGTACTACTATTTCTTAATTACTACCTAGACTATTACCTTACTTATAATATTACTAATACTCTTGCTAACCTTCTTAATACTAAAGTCCTCTAGCTACCTACTTTCTTATTAGATATTACTAACACTTATAATACTATTTACTAAGATTAGCTACTAACTATATAAAACCTATAACTATTCTTTATCCCTCTAACTAATAATACCTAGCCTTATAACTAGACCCTCTTCTAGTACTTTTACTAGAAGGTTTATAAGAGGGAGTTAGTTAATCCTTATACTCTTACCTAGCTAGCTAATATATAGGCTTTCTACTAATATACTATTAAGTATAGATAAAGTAGTAGAAACTCTACTAGTCCCTATAACCTATTATTAACTAGTTTCTTGCTATTATTTACTATAGGAGCTATCTAGTATACTATCTCTAATAATAATAATTATCCTACCTTTAAGTATAACTACTATACTACTAATAGAGACCTTTACACTTAAGTTGCTAACCTTAGAACCTATAAGGTCTACCTCTTAAGAGCTTGCACTTTATACTAGGCAGTATTATATAAGAATTATTTGTTTAGTAAGTCCTAATAACCTATTAGTTCTTGTTTTTAGCTAACTATAGATAGCTCTAGCTTAATAGGCTACTAATAAATTACCTCCTACTTCTTCTAAAGTTAATTAGTTTAACAAAGGCTACTATAAGGCCTACTAAGTTCTTAGTAAAACTGCTCTTTTCTATCCTAACTATTATTTTAGAGCTAGTTATTAAGCTGCTTAAGATAACTTAAGTAAGGAGCTAGCTAGGTTAGTTATAGATAAGAAAGAGTAGGAGCACGTCTATAAGATTACTTCTACTTATAATATTAGCTACCTTGCTTAGCCTTATAAGGGTACCTCTTTCTATAAGTGTATTTAGGCTGCTATAAACCTAGCTCTAAATTCTTTTTAGCTAGCCCTAATAAGCCTTATAGGTCCTATTACTATATTAACTAGTAATAAGTAGGCTATCTACCTTCTAGCTAGTTAGACTAGAAGAACTCTATTACCTAAGCTAATAGATATTAATAATTCTATTTAGCTAGGTAATTCTTCTATTCCTAGTTCTTCTAGTTCTCCTAGTTCTTCTAGTTCTAATAGCAGATTAGGTATATTTTCTTATTATACTAGTTTCTTGCTAGCTACTTAGTAGCTCTTAAGACTTAGTCCTAGCTCTCTTATTACCTAGGAGGATTATAACATTTTTATAGATATAATAGAATTTTTAACTAGTTCTATCTAGACTTCTTACTAATCTCTCTATTAGTTACTATACTAGATTACTTAGTAGTTTCCTTTATAGTTAGCTTAGTATTCTCCTTAGACTTCTTAGCCTTCTCTATTACTACTAGCTTAGAGGTCTTCTTTACTATTCCTATCTTTATTACTTATACTTTATACTTAGGCCTTATTACTACTTTATTCTCTTATATAGTCTTCTCCTCTAGTCCTAATAGAGAATTAGGTGCCTTTAGCTTTGCTTAATACTATAGTGTTCTAAGCTATAGCTTAGCATAACTTTTCTTAGTAGTTCTCTAGTTATAGAGGTCTATTAGGGGGTAGTGCTGCTTATAGTAGTTAGCTAGGTTCTCTAGGTTATAGTTAGCAAGGTCTGCCTACTTAGCAAGGTTATAGTTAGCAAGGTCTACCTAATAATTCTTAGAGGCCTAGTAGGTATTACTAGTATAGTCTAGGTAACACTTCTTATTATAGTAGCAAGTAGGGTAGTAGAGAAAGTTTAGCTACTTAACTATTTTAGTTTTTCTTACTTTATAATTTCTAGGTTAGTTTACTAGTTCTTTCTTATAATTTTTGGATCTAATAATTTATTAGCTACTGCTATAGTTTCTAGAGTTCTAGGTTAATTTACTAGTCTCCTCTTGTAATTTTAGGTTCTAATAGCTTATTAGCTAGTATCTCTTATATTTTAATCTTAACTCTTAACTTTTTTAAAATATAATTTTTTATTAACCTGTTCTCTCCCCTACTTAAAAGACTTAACTAACTCTTAGTTAAAATCTATCTATCTATCCTTATTAAAGCTACCCTAGTACTTATACTTCTCCTTCTCTTCCTTAGATAGTACTTATAGAATCTAAACCTTAACTATCTTATT
>JAGKPY010000046.1:0-174188 GCA_022609225.1 Boeremia lycopersici
AGTTTTAGCTTAATAGGAAATTAAGGAGCTTTAAGCAGCTAATAAGGCTGCTATATAATAAAAATTATATAAAAGAAAGTAAGTTTAGAAGGAAGAGACTTTAATAGTTAAAGATAAGTAGCAGCTAGCAGCTCTAAAGAAGTTTAGGGCACGTAGTAATAGGAAGAGGGTAAAGAAGTAAGTATATACTTAAGAGGGTAAGCTAACCTAATAGTGCTATAGAAGGTGTAATTAGATAGAATATAATATATAAATATATAAGATTAATATAGAAGAGGTCTCTAAATAATATTATATGCTGTAATCTGCTATAAAGAGCTAAAGTATAGTGTTTTAAGCTATAATAGGTTAGGTTTTAGTATAGTCTTAGTAAAAGTAAGCAACTTGCCTAGGTAGGCAGCTTGCCTATAAGGTATATTATAGTTATTTTTACTTATTTATACTAGTATCTTATTTTATATACTATAAAGTAAAGATAGTATACTTAAGTAAAGTTATTATACTACCTTATAAAGCCTAGTTAGTCTATACTACCTCTTAGTAAGTATATAGTTAGGTAGTATACTTTCTAAAGGAATACTACATAGTATTGTATAAGATTATACTATATCTAGGGCCTAGAAAAATATAAAAAGAAAAGAATTTATATATAATAGTAGGGATTCCCTAGTAGTTACCTACCTAAGTACTAATCCACCAGTACGTTGCTTAAATAGGGCTGAGCGAACAGGAAGCCTTGTTTTCAATGTCCTATGGTTGTATGTGTTATAAACGCTCGGATATATGATATATATTACAGATCTTTTCGGCTGGTAATGTCGCGCCCTGTTCTGCTTGAGGCCTTGTGTTCCATCGTCTGTGTCGGCCCAACAACGCTGAGCGGCCTGCCGCCTTTTCCTCGGACCGAGTTTTGCCCCATGACGAATTCTAAGTGACATATTAAATAGGAGAGCTTCTCCTACGGTCACAATCACAACACCAACTCGATAACTGTACGTCTTGATAGCTGTGCTGCAGCAAACACAATGAACGACGGAAGATTAAAAGGCTCATACTGTATGGTCTTTTACCAGGTACCATAGGGCTGGTGTGTTCTCTCGTTGACAAACACCGCTATCAGTCATACCAAGTGGTCTTTGCTAGACGTGCTTCGGGGAAGGTCCAGCAGCAGATGCTCACTTACTTCGTGACCTCTGAATCCAGACTTACAGCACCATCCAGGCCCTTCCAGAGGTCCTCCCTGGGCCTCCACCTCAGGTTGGGACCCGAATGATCTGAGCCCTGCTGATCTTTCATCTCGAACACCCTCCGGTCTCCATCCATGGCCTTCGGCATTTCGATATCGAAATACCACAACGCCTTCGCAACCGTCACGCTGCTCTCTAGATACGCCAGTGGTTTACCCGCACAACTTCGATATCCGATGGAGAATGGCGAGAATGCGGCTTTCATATCCTCCAGCTGCGTCTGGTCATACGTGTCATCTCCGATGAGAAAGCGCTCGGGCGAGAAGACCCATGGATTTGGGAAATAGGTCTCGTTGTGATGCACTGTATAGACATTGACACCGATGCGTGTGCCTTCGGGGACAGCGTGACCATCGACGATGGCAGGACCTTGGCCGTCACGGGGTATATCACGCCACAGTGTCGTCCCGACTGGTGGGCTGATGCGAAGAGTCTCGTCGATACACGCGCGCAGATACCTGCAGCTTGCAAGTTTTGTGCCAGATCTAATCTCTGCGCCATCCGTGAAGGTGCTTCGAATCTCTTGCGCGAGGCGGGTATAGCAGGCTGGATATTGTGATAGATAGTAGAAGGTCGCGGTCATGGTGGTAGCAGTTGTGTCCCCACCTGCCGGGATGAGGAAGGTCGCTTCGGACCACAGCTCTCTTGAGCTCAGGCGCCGACCAGTTTCTGGATCTGTGTAATCTGATACAGAGCTGAAAAGGTCAGGTCGCGCATGAATCTCTTCTTGCCGTCGAGCGGTCACCATAGTTTTGACGAGACGGTGGTAGCGGAGCACCTTGGGAAGCAGTACTGGAAGAAAAAGCTTCTCCAAATTCAGCTTTTTGAGTGAAGGCCACTGGATGTACAAGTTAATGCGCCAGTTGCTCGTTGAAATGGCGTTGACGATCCAGCGATTGACCTTGCTCGACTGCAACTGCAGATTGTACCCAAAGCCAAGCTCAACAGAGACATCGAATCCGAGCAGTTTGCAAGCTTCGGACATATCGACTGGCCTGTTCTCTTGGCTGGCATGTAGCAGCTGGCGCAGAAAGACGTTGATCTGTGAAAGCATGACGGGCTCGAACTGGCGCGTCGCGCGATCGCTTAGGCCCTGACCGACGATGCGGCGCTTGGTGCGGTGGATGTTCCTGTCGACGACATTAAAGAGATTGAAGATCTTGGGCGCAATCTGAGTCACGAGATATGCTTCAGACTTTAGAATCCGATCGTTCTGGTAGATATCTGATACAATGAGCAAACAAATGGGAAGACGAGTGACAAAGAACATACCATGGATTGCTTTGGCGGAATTGAAGACAAGCTTGTTTGGACCATGACGCATAACCGGTCCTGATTTGAAGGTCAGCATAACCGTTAAATAGTCGCGCACAGCTGGTCTCTCACCATATTTTTGGTGATCGCGGTACGTGACATGGTGAAGCTCGCGGTTCCAGGCATAGAATGCGCTGTACAAGTCGGTGAATTTAGCAATAATGGGGCCGGGGTAGCGCTTGAGAGGATGGAGTAGAATGCGGTATGAGTATACGAAGAGTGACTATGGTTATAAGCTCGGGTAGGCCAATCGCGTGGGGCGCACCAGCAATCTTACTCGTAGAACAAGCAGGGCAAGGAGATATTTGCCGACCGTCCATAAAAGCCCAGGGAGCGACATTATGAGGTTGGACTGGAAGTTTTACTCGAAAATTTGCTGCGGTTTGATGGCAGTAGGATAGTCGGTTGTCGTACGGCGTGAAAGCGCAGTCGAGCGTGGTTGCAGCCTGGAAGCGAGTGAGGGCACCTGTGCCACCTTGGAAACTGCGCCTCACCCTCAACAGTGAAACCGTGCCATGGTGTCAGCCCATGATTACTTGCGCTGCAAACGCATGCAGACGCAGGGATGAGGCGATGCAGTCTCGGAGTCCGTGTTATATTGCTTCACCTTGGCGCCTGGTCTTGTCCCATGCAGTTTCTACTCTGACGGGTTCTCCCACACCTGTTGTGAGCAGCAAGCTGATGTCGCTGCCCCCACCGCTCATTCAAGTTCCAGCATGTCAGAGCATATGTACCACCCGGTGACTTGGCGTCAGCGGGTACTAAGGATCGTGCAAGCTGAAGACAGAGATCAAACGCAATAACACTGCGTAGGTGCAGGTTCCAGAGAGATGCCTTTGGAACAATTAATGCCACGTCACGTCAATGTAGATACCTCATAGTGATATAGTAGCTGATGAGTTTTGTTGCAGATGTTGAAACAAGATTGCTAACGGCCTACAAGTCAGCCGTTCCCCGCATTCACGTGACGACACTAGTGCCGCTTAGCGGCGAAATGTGAAGGCGTAGTCGACGCTCTTCGTACGTAGTCAACGTGAATTAACTTATGTACTAGTGTGTACATTCATCCAATTTTACGTAGCCGCTCCTAAAGGCTATCCAGGTGTGTGTCTTCGTTTATAGCCATCCCGAGCACTCATGCCCAACTACCTAGGTCTGTAGACCTTTTACACCCTTTCGCTACTTTCGCTACGCTTGGTGCTGATGCTGACATTTATGCTGTCATCTCTGTCCCAGCCCGAATAGAGGATTTCGTCCGCTGTGCGCGGCTTCGGTCGAGAAACCTGCCCAACTGTTGGGTCTTTGGATGATCCAGACCCTGTCGACGATGTGGTGCTTGACTTGACTGTCGATAAGATTTTATGAATCCACGGAGATTCTGTGAACATCTTCCGGAGCGACGGCAGGCACAGAATGAGGAAACCTCCCGTCATCTCCGCGATGCACCACAGACCCATGTCCGCGGCATTGTACATCACGTCTTCGCTGGTAGCGAACATGGCAGCGCTGTGGATGCGGATGCCTGCACATACTGTTGCACTTATTTGATCTCAGTACGACTCGTTGGCATCAATGAGAGTAACTTACAAGAGTCCGACCGCGAAGATGGCTGCAACACCAAGCTTCTTCGATTTGGACATGTGCAGTCCCCAGATAATCTTTTGCGGAAGCAACAAGATGATGACATCTGAAACAAAATTTACTGCTGCTGACGCAATGTTGATTTTAGTCATGTCGATACACTTGCCGGGAAGTGTGAGCTTCCATAGCTTCTCGCGAGGCTCGCAACCAAAGATTTCAACAAATGTACAGATGATGTAAAACACCACGTTGATGGCGAGAACGGAATGACAGGTCCACCAGAAGGAGTTTTTGAAGCCACGAGGTACAAACGTCTTCGACCATTCGAGCAGAATGCCGGTCTTCAGCGCCATGATCACGTTGCCGTAGATCGTGGACCCGACGTTCAAGTACTAGAAGCACTGCGTCAACGATACTCAGAGTTTGGGCCATCTTTGGGAAACCTACATAGGACACCATGAACATGTCCTTCAACTGTACATTCCATTGATGTACGAAAAGACCCGGATGGATGATGGTCATCCAGGAGCAGTAGAAGAAGCCAGCCAAGGCACCCTGAATGAGTGTGAGATGCGTGCTTTCGTTTCAGATTTCTGCGTCTCCTTACCAAAGCTGCAACGGCCGCGCCTATGGTACGTCAGTGTCAACATCTTTCCTAGGTTAGACGGTACGTACCATCCTCGACATCAATTTTCTTGTGATAGAACCACCGCGAATAGAGGCGTAAGATAACAAGAGATCCACAAATAATCGCAGAGCTGATGATAACGCCGAACCCAACCGCATCAAGGTTTGGCGGATCAGTGAAATTCGGCTTGACGCCTGGCGGTGGTGTTAGAGCCGGACCGTTGAGGAGGGCATGTTGCTTTGCCGCTGGTAGTGCATTGATGAATGATAGATCCTTCATTATAGTGGTGTAGGTTGAAGACTAAGATAATGAGTTGGAACAGGAATTGCTGAAGTCTGGGGAAAGGCGTTGTGAGAAGCTTAAACCCGCAGTGACAGCACGATTCTTCGATTTGATACGAAATACGTCGAGATATATCAGCGGAGTTGCTGGAGACTGTAGCTGTAACTCTCGGGGACCAAGACGGTGAACACCAAAAGGCAGAGCAGACGTATGTGTAAGGCAGCTTGGCAAGATAGACGATCAAGCTCAGTGTCGCACATACGCCCTGTCCGCTACTGCGTATCTTGGGCTTTTTCGCCTGAGCTGAGCATCCTGGCTTAATGCGGGTGTACAATCTGGGATCCAGGGTCGCGACAGGTTCCGTTGGAAAGACGCCTTGCTGGACTCTGTGACAGCAGTCTAATTACAACAACATCTAATGATACCTACCTATGAGAGTTTGTAAGACATCACCTCGATCTTACCACATCGTTCATAGCATCGGGGCTTTAATCCATGCATTATGTTCCCGAAACGCCATGGGGATCTGATACCCTGGCGCACTAGCGTAAACCTATGTGGCGGCTGGTCAGCATCTGCCCCCCAATGTTCCCCACGATCACCGCACCTGCAGCTATCAAAATTAGATGCTGCACGCAAACGGTAGCCAACCCGTGGTTGCCTCTTCTTATTACCCAGCCAATAGAACACAACATGATATGGGAGGAATACCTTGGCAGGTCACACAACAATCACGCGCAATCTCACGCCCCTCGCGACTTTGACAAACAGAGATCAAATTTCTGTCAACACTGACTTGAAGAATTCACTGAGTCTCTGGTCTATCCAGCGCATTCAACACAATCTACAAGATGGCAACAGCGAGTGATAGAGGCGACCAGGTGCTGGATGTTCGACCGAAAAGCACTACAAACGACGCTCCAGACGCCAAGTCGGGGTCTTTGGAGCGTCAAGACAATAGCGAGAAGTCCCCAGTATATCTCACTGGGTTGCGGTTCTGGCTGATCACGGTATCGTGAGTTATTCTCTTTGGTGCTGGAAGCATTCTGACGAAAAGAAGACTTGCAACCGCATTATTCGTAACAAACTTAGAGATTCCAATCGTGACAACGTCGCTGGTTGCGATCACGAACGACTTCGGAAATGTCGATAACATCGGCTGGGTCATCTCGAGTTATCTGCTTGGATATGTTGGTGTCTTGGTCATATTCGCGAAACTGAGCGACATTTTGGGTCGCAAGTTGATGATCAGCATTTCGCTTTTCCTATTCATCGTCTTCTCTGGCGGATGTGGAGCTGCGCAGAATTTCGTTCAACTGTAAGTCCAGTACAGCCACAAACGGTGCATTCAATCAAAAAGCTAACTCATAGTAGAGCGGTTCTGCGGGCGTTTCAGGGCGTGGGCGGAGCGGGATGCTTCGCGGTCGCTACGGCTATGATGTCTGACATGGTGGCCCCGGAGAAGCTCGCGAAGTATGCTGCGAATCTAAGCGCGGTTTATGCTCTTTCGCTGCTTGTTGGGCCCATCGTTGGTGGCGCACTCAGCTCGACCACGACATGGAGATGGGTGTTTCTTATCAAGTATGTTGACATGCTCTAATCATATGCATATGTTACTGACATCTCCAGCATCCCGATAGCCACGCCAGCACTCATCGTCTTGATTTTGGCAATCCCACCCAATTTTCCGCGTCATGGACAGCCCAATATCCAACGTCGCACGTTAAAGAGTATGCTCACGACGGAAACACGCCGAAGACTTGACTTTTCTGGTGCCGTGCTACTTCTACTTGCAACTCTCTCTTTAACCGCAGCTTTTGAAGAAGCAGGCTCGCAGTTCGCGTGGAACTCTGCCTATGTCATCACTCTACTCGTCATCTCTGGAGTATTATGGGTAGCGTTACTCTTCTGGGAACGCATCGTAACGCTCCGAGCTTCATCGATGGAACCCATTCTACCTTGGCGGTTTTTCAAGAACCGCGCAATGCTAAGTTTGCTACTGTACGCCTTAAAGCCTTTCGATGAGATGAAACGTCCTGACAATTATAGGAATGCTCTCTTTCTTGGAGGCCCGTGGTTCGTAGCCATTTTTCAGCTCCCACAGAGATTCCAGGTCATCCATGGCTCCTCTGGTACAATGGCTGGGGTGCAGACGATGCCTTTTACCTTCGCTGCACCTCTTGGGTCTGCAATAGCTGCGATAGTCGCCAAAAAAGGACCAGCTGTCTATGTTGTCATCTTATCAGGTATTCTGCAGACTATAGGATTCGCCTTGCTTGCGTCCGTTCCTGTCTCGACAAGCGTTCCCGCGCGAGTGTACGGTTTTCAGGTCATCGCCGGATTTGGCTGCGGCATCAACATTTCGACCCTGCTTCTACTTGTCCCTTTCGTTGTAGAATACCGAGATAAAGGTGAGTTCGGATACTTCTTCAAATATCAGAACTAACAAGCCCAGCTGTTGGTATGGGAGCTGTGTCCCAACTGCGTATCATGGGCGGTGCTATTGTTCTCGCTATCGCAACTTCAGTGTTCAACAGCTACACCAATCCTCTACTCGCTGAGTACATGTCGCGATATGATATAACAAGAGACGCAATCTACTCAGCACAGGGTCTTGCAGGATTAACTGAAACAGACCGAGAAATCGTACGAACTATCCTGGTTCGAGGTTTCAACAAGCAGATGATTGTCTTAGCTGCATTTGCTGCAGCGCAGATTCCAACGTCTTTCTTGATGTGGCGAAAAGAACAAATCCGAGTGTAAATATCAAGTTCAACACTACTTGAGGGAGAGAAAATTTCAATAGCAATAGCTAGCACGACACATCTCTCGCTCTCTCGATTGTCCTCCTCAGTATTTTCACGGATTCCCGAACCCCCTCATCCGACTGCGTCCCTGGCACTACATGCCCCAGCCCATGCTCGTACTTCTGTTTCTCGCTCACTTGACAAAGCTCTCTCAACACGGCCCCAAATCCTGGGTGGACCGAGTCATTCGGATCCCACACATGCGCTGTCGGCATACTGATACATCTTCCATCCGCCTCACCACTCAACCTCCGCAATCCACCCTGCTTCAGAGTCTCGATGTCGAAAGGGGGTGCAGCAGAAAAAAATATTCCACAGCGGAACCTGAACGGCGTGGGTCTATCTGCAGCTGCCATTGTCTCCTGATACGCAAGTAGCGATGCGCCCACCCCAGCGCCCTCTGAAAATCCGATCAATCCATCAAATGGGCCTTCACTTGAGACGAAGTCTTCGATATTGGTGTACAACTCCTGCGCGGTGGTCATATCATCGTCGGCTGCATATCGGAAGAACTCAGTGGTGTTGGATACGAGTTCTTGAACACCTTGGCAAGTCAGTGTAGGAAATTTGGCATTAGGGTGAGTGTGGTTCGCATACCAGGTGCTGCAGGAGCTGGAATAGATCCATCGATGAAGACATAATCGTGCCCGCCGCCAAGGGAGAGGCGAAGACGTGCTGTGTCGGCGTGAGTCAAGCTATTGATGCCTTTACCTCCTGTTGAACTCACCGGTCTGGACTTCGAATATCTACAGCACGGATTAGCAAACAGACCTCGGGATAGATCCAAGGGTCTAATTTTGCGACCTGCAACCTACATACCTTACTATTCGTCCCCATGCCATGAAAGCACAAAAATCGCATTGTGAAGTTGACCTACGGGTCTAACAAGCCGATAATCCGTCTGTGGTCTCACAAACGCAAAATCTCTTTCTCTGCATCATCGTCGAAATAAGGCTTTAAGTCCCGTGCAATGTGTATCCCGCTTACTTTCCTTGTCCCGCCCGCCAAGTGATTTAACCCTGTAAAACGCAGCCACGCCGTTGGTGGCTAAATCAAGCATCTTGCCTGCAGTCCTCCCCGCTCTCGGGATCCGCCATCGTCTACACAAACAATTCCTCGGGGTCCGAAAGGGATCCAGGTGGTACTACAGCAGTCTAACTGAGAAGATTATTCTTGGCTGCATTCCGGTAGGTGACAGCGCATCGAGACCAGCATTGTCCTTCTTTAGCTGTGAGCAATCGACCCCAATTCTGCATAGATGATGCTGCAAACAGTCAGCCAAGCGTGTCTTGTTTTGTGTATGCGCACGTGCAGAGTAACCTTTACTCCGTTGGGGGCTTTCTTGTGCTCTAAGGCATGTTACTCGTGGAATAGGAATCAGACGGGTATGAATGTGCTTGGTGGGGTACGTACCGTGCAACAGGACTGACGCGCTTTGAACGGAAATACGATCGTGCATGGATGGACTGGCATGCTCAAAGACACATGGAGTCAGCCTTGCCGACGTCTGATACAGCATTCCGATCTCTAACCTATCTAGGACTTGCCCCGCGTAGCTTACTGGCCATGTATTACTGGAGCTCGAATCTGCCTCATTGGCCCCGCTGAAGTGACGATATGACCGGTGACTAGGATTCGGCCAAGACTGTTCTGGGGTTCAGATTGACACGGCACCCAGTCCTATTTCCGGCTTTACATAGCATTGTGTTCGATAGAGAGGTGCAGCAGCGGAGCTGAATTGAGTTGGCGGTGTCTCGGGTGAACAGAGCAAACAAGGTAGGTGATATGCATTGAAATGATACTACTAGAATGTAGGTGAGCATGATCTCGTATCCAAAGTCTGTATAACAAATCATACAACTCTTGTAAACCATTGACAGTAACATATTTCTTCTCTATTCAACTGTTCAAAGCAAATAATGGAGCCTATTGCAGTTATAGGTATTGCCTTCAAATTACCCGGCGAAGCCAACGATGAGGAATCACTCTGGAAGATGATCGAGAGCGGGAAGAATGTCTCGAAAGATTGGCCTTCATCCCGAATCAATCTGAACTCATTCCATGATGCTAACCCATCGAACAACGACTGCGTAAGAAAGTGACATCGTGATACTATCATATACTGACAACCAGTAGCTACGGGCGCGAGGTGGTCATTTCATCGAAGAAAATCCAGCGGCATTCGATGCACCTTTCTTCTCTATCACAGCAGGAGAAGCAGCGGGAATGGATCCTCAGCAGCGATTCATGCTCGAGACATCATATCTTGCGCTCGAGAACGGTAAGTGCTCAATACTGTTAATTGAGCGTTTCAGGTCATAATTTTGTTAGCGGGCATACCCATAAGTCAAGTCTCCGGGTCTCAAACTGGTCTATATGAGGCTTCCATGGCAGATGACTACAATCAGCTCCTCTTCATGGATCCAGACACAGCACCGAGAAGCGCAGCTACTGGTACCGCGAGAGCAATGCTAGCGAATCGCGTGAGCTGGTACTTCAATCTTCTTGGTCCAAGTTTGCACATCGACACTGCATGCTCAGGTAGTATGGTGGCACTGGATCTGGCGTGCTCGTCGTTACGGAATCGTGATAGTAGCATGGTCAGTATCGATTCGTTGAAAGAAGGCACCAAGACTGATCGTTATATAGACTCTGGTCGCGGGTTCAAACCTTATGCTCTCACCAGTCTGTTCGATGATGCTTTCCCGAATGAATTTCCTTTCGCCAGACAGCTTGTGCTACAGCTTTGACCATCGTGCAAATGGCTACGCCAGAGGTGAAGGTGTCATTGTCATGGTGCTCAAGCGGCTCTCCGATGCACTTGAGTCTGGTGACACGATTCGAGCGGTAATTCGCTCCAGTGGTACCAATCAAGACGGTCGCACTCCCGGTCTAACTCAACCGAGTGCAACGGCCCAGGAGCAATTGATTCGGAGCGTCTACGCCAAAGCTGGCCTGGACTTTGCGTTGACCCGTTATGTGGAAGCACATGGTAAGTTTTGATGTACGATTTATGTGTCACGGAAACTGACATTCACTCCTTTGCAGGAACTGGTACGCCTGTTGGTGACCCCATTGAGATACAAGCCATAGGCCGCGTATTTCGGACTAGTCGCAAGGAAGACGAGCCACTATATATCGGCTCTATAAAGGCCAATATAGGCCATCTTGAAGGTGGGAGTGGCCTTGCAGGTGTGCTAAAGGCGATCATGATGCTGGAGCGCGGCATGATACCGCCTAATGCAAACTTCGAAAAGCCGCATCCGGATATCGACACTGATTTCTATAATATCAGAATACCCACAGAAGTCACTGAATGGCCAGTAGAAGGACCGCGTCGAATATCAGTCAACTCCTTCGGTTTTGGTGGTACGAACGCGCACGTCGTGATTGACGATGCACACCATTATCTACAACTCCACGGCTTGGCTGGAAATTCGCGCACCTTGTTGATACCATCTAAGAGCATCTCTGATGTAGACGAAGGGTACGCTACGCCTTCCGAAGAGATGTCAGCAACAACAGAGGGCTACAAATTGCTGATCCTGTCTGCTGGAGATGAGAGGAGCTTAGGCCGGACAAGAGAGAACGTCCTCCAGTACTATCGCCAACAAGTGCTCGGAGGAACTTCGAGCATTGGTCATCTAGCATACACACTTTCCAATCGGCGGAGTGAATTGCTGTGGCGAAGCTACACGGTCATCGATTCCGCATCAACAGATCCAGAAACGGACATAGCAATCTCGAAGCCACTTCGATCGTCGCAGCAAACGGGTGCTGCGTTCGTGTTTACCGGCCAAGGAGCTGAATATTCGAAAATGGGTCTGGAGCTGATGCATTTCCCAGTCTTCAGAGAAACAATGAACAGTCTTGACTGTATGTTGACTGCTCTCGGATCCTCGTGGTCCCTGATCGATATGCTCCATGGAGACGAAAACATCAATCAACCTCAGTACAGCCAGCCATTATCCACCGCTCTTCAGATTGCGCTTGTTGAGCTTCTGGCGAGCTTAAACATACGTCCAGTCGCAGTGGTGGGACACTCCTCAGGCGAGATTGCCGCTGCATACTGTGCTGGTGCGTTTTCGATGGAAACAGCATGCAAGATTGCATACTACCGAGGCCTTCTCGCAGGTAAAATGAGAGACACGAGTACTGTTAAGGGCGCTATGATCTCGGCGAACCTTACTGCCAAAGAAGTACCCCAATTCGTCGAGCAAGCTTTCGGTGATTCGGACATATCGCCAAATCTGACAGTCGCGTGCGTGAACAGTCCCAAGAACGTAACGATTTCGGGCGACGAAACAGCGATTGATGTGTTGAAGGAAGCTCTTGATCGGAACAAAATCTTTGCAATGAAGCTTTCGACTGGTGTCGCTTACCATTCGCCGGCCATGGAAGCCATTGCAGCAGAATACATGGAACTCATCGGCACTATCGAACCGCATCATACGAAGAAACAAACAATACCAATGATCTCGAGTGTGAAAGGACAGCCGGTGGCAGCAAAGGCAGTTTCGACAGCCTCCTACTGGGTGCGAAATCTGCTATCTCCGGTACTGTTCGACAGCGCATTGAGTATTCTGCTAGACGCAAACAACAAGCTGCAACTTGGTGTGTTGAGGAGAAAGCCGGTCTACGATCTGATCGAGATCGGGCCGCACTCTGCTCTGCGCCGTCCGTGTCAAGACATACTGGAGCTTCATCCGCGGAAGACGGAGGTGCGCTACACTTCCGTTCTAGCCAGAAAAACGTCAGCCGTGAAAGGAGTGCTAGACCTTGTGGGTACCTTATTTGCAACCGGATACTCAGTAGACGTTACGAAAGCAAATCAACGAGGCCGCGTACCCACAAAAGCCCCAGAGTGTCTGGTCGATCTTCCAGGATATCCCTTCGACCGTTCTCAAACGTACTGGCACGAATCTCGCATCAGTCGCGATTACAGATTGCGAGGCGAAGTCCCGAGGGGTGTGCTGGGCGCACGATGTGCAGACTGGACGCCACTACAACCAAGATGGCGCAAAGTCATCAATACAAGAGAGATGCCCTGGGTTGCAGACCATGTAGTCAGCGGGAGTGTGATATACCCGGGCACAGGCATGCTCATCATGGCGCTGGAAGCTGCTCGACAAACCGCTGTGGGAACGCAACCAATCCAAGGCATCGTAGTCAAAGAAGCACTGTTCTCCAATCCCATGGTTCTTCGACAAGAAGGCGACGCCGAGCCGAGTGTTGAGGCTGTTTGTCAACTGAGGCTCATCCGAAGGCTAAATGAGAAAGGTGCCAATTGGTCCGAGGTCACCATATCCACCGTTCATAACGAGATCTGGACCGAGTGCTTCCGCTGTACAATTCAGCTTCAATACGATGATTCCAATATCGAGATCGACGGAGGAAGAGAGAGAGTGTTAGCTCGTGAAAACGCGCAGCGGGAGTATGACGCCGCTCTTGAACGGTGCGCAACACCGTTGCCGACCGCGAGCTTTTACACATACTGTGCGGAGCGAGGTATCGTATACGGCCCTTCGTTCAGCATTCTCAAGAACCTACAATGGAACAAGGATGGTACAGCCACTGGCCGCGTGAATATCGCTCAGCCTTTCGCGGAGTACGAGGGCATCGTACACCCTGCGATCGTTGACGCGGCCTGCCAAGTGTGCTGGCTCGCTTCCACAAAAGGCTTGACGGAGAACATGCCTACAGAGATCCCACACAGGTTGACGGATGTGTACGTAGCAGCCTCAGGATGGAAGGAAACTCATACTTCAGACGTTCGGATATGTTCAAAAGCGAACTTCAAAGAGGCCGGAAGAGGTATCGAAGGGGGCATCACGCTTCTAGCTGATGATGGTTCTCTCCTTTGTAGGATCGGTCGCCTGGAGCTGTCACCTATCGCCGATGACGCTTTGCCTGATGGTCGGGATCGTAAGATGCTGCACGGCATACAGCGAGAACCTTGCTTGTCGCTCCTTACTCCGGCACAGGTGACTGAGATCGTAAATACTCACGAAAAGATCACACCAGTCAAACCGGAAAAGACTGAGTCGCAAAGATTCTCCGAGGCCTTGCAGCTAGTCATTGGTGAAACGTTGTCTCAGTTGACACAATCGGACATTGACAATGCGCAGCCTCACCTACAAAGATATGTAGGGTGGCTGCGAGAGGTTCACGAAACGAATGCAGGATACAGACCAGACGCAAGACTCGAAGATGTTCTGAACGAATTCGACAGTCTGCATCCTGAGTGGGGTGTGCACATCGCCGTCGCACGCCAACTGCCACAGATCATACGTGGAGAGGCAGATCCATTGCACATCATTTTCTCGACGGATCTTGCAGAGCGCTTCTACATCGACATATTTCAACGCCATTGCGACGCCAGGTTTGATAGACTTCTCGATCTCATGTCTTTCGAGAAGCCTGGGCTGAAGATCTTGGAAGTCGGGGCTGGAACTGGATCGATGACAAGCCATGTTTTGGCGGCACTCCAAGCTTGCGAACAGCGACATGGGGGTGTACGATTCGAGAATTACACATACACGGATATCTCCCATGCTTTCTTCGAGGACGCCAAAGACAGATTCAAGGACCATTCGAACCGGATGGTATTCCGCGTATTGGATCTTGAAAAGGATGTTGTCGATCAAGGCTACGAACAGGAGACGTATGACCTTGTCATTGCGGGAGCAGTTCTACACACAACCGAGAGCCTGCAAATCGCTCTCGGAAATGTTCGCAAGTGCCTCAAACCGGGCGGAAATTTGGTGTTCCTCGAGAATGTGCTCCCAGATCTCGCACTTCAGTTCAGCTTTGGTACACTGTCTGGATGGTGGCGAGGCAAGGAAGACTGGCGCGCTGGGCCTCGGGATCAATATACTTCTGAAGCACAGTGGCAGCAAGTTCTCCATGAGTGCGGATTTTCTGGAAACGATGTCGTTTTGAGCGAGGACGATTCAAAAACGTTCAGCATCGTCATGTCGACAGCTGTCGCAGGCCCCAAGCCATCACTCGAAACAGGGCGGGTCTTGATGTGCTTGGATCCCGAATCTGACGAACAAAGCGATCTCGGACGAGCTATCGAGAAGAGTCTGAATACACATGGCCGCTATGCGTGCGATACATGCGACCTTAAAGACATATCAGAAAGGAGTATCAGCCCCGATGACCGTGTCATTGTTCTGTACGAGCTAGGCTGCAGTCGCCTACGATCCTTGTCCGAAGCTGAATTCCGCAATCTCCAGAGCCTGACCCAGAAGGCGAAGAACATTCTTTGGCTTACAGAGACCGTAGCCGAGGACGAGCAAAGCGTGTTCGCAGGCATGGCGACAGGTTTCCTCAGGACGATGCGCTCCGAAGCCACCAACAGTCAGATTGTGACGCTCGCCCTAGAGAGATTACCCAACGCCACTTTCATAAGCAGCATTGACCATGTTGTTACAGTTTTCAGACGCTCATTTGAAGAGTCATGCATCGAGGCCGAGTATTTCGTCGAGAACGACAGGATTTCCATTGGGCGTTTGCAAGAAGAGATATCGACCAACACAAGTATGGTGAATGCTTCGTATCCGAGCTTGACCTCTGGACGCTGGGGCGAAGGTCCGGCTCTTAAGTTCGATGTCGGTGTACGCGGAACTTTGGACACTCTGAGATTCATCGAAGATCCGGTATACTACGAAGAGCTGGGACCAAACGATGTCGAGGTCGATGCCAAAGCGTGGGGCTTGAACTTCCGAGACGTGTTCATTGCCCTTGGTCGTATGGACGAGAACGAGTTCGGCCTGGACACAGCTGGATACGTGACAAGAGTAGGGTCAAGGTGCACTGATTTCAAAGCTGGCGATCGGGTCGTTCTTGCGTGCTGTGGCTCTTTCCGGATGTATCCAAGAGCTGACGAGAGGCTCGTTATCAAGATTCCGGATACGATGAGCTTTGAAGATGCGGCTTCATTGCCAGCACCAGGGGTAACCGCCTATTACTGTTTGATCCATGTCGCTCGCTTGCAAGCAGGAGAACGAGTATTGATACATTCTGCTGCTGGTGCAACAGGACAGCTCGCGGTGCAGTTGGCTAAACATATCGGTGCCGAAGTGTTTGCGACTGTGAGCAGCAATGAAAAGAGACACATGCTGACAACAGTCTACGGCATTCCTGACGACCACATCTTCTACAGTAGAAACACAACATTTGCACAGGGCATTCTTCGAATGACTGAGAGTCAAGGCGTTGACGTGATCCTAAACTCCTTGGCTGGCGACGCGCTCCAGGCTTCCTGGGAGTGTATCGCACCTTTTGGCCGATTCGTTGAGATTGGAAAAGCAGACATCAAGGCCGGATCGTCTTTGCCAATGGCGAAGTTTGAGCAAAACGTCTCTTTCTCTGCTGTCGACTTGCGCCAAATCCTAGCTGTGCGAAAGGACTTTTCGCAGAAGCTGATCGCTGCGATGATGAAGATGTTTGAAGGCGGTGATATCTCATGTCCCCATCCACGACACCTGTATCCAGTGTCAGCAGTGGAAGACGCATTCCGTTTCTTGCAAAGCGGGAAGAACATTGGCCGGATTGTGATCAACAATACACCGGACGAGATTGTCCCCAAATTCCTGGCCGTACGACCAGTATGGACATTTGATCCACAAGCTTCTTACATGATAGCTGGAGGGCTTGGAGGTATTGGTCGGGCAATTTGCAGATGGATGGCTCGACGTGGAGCGAGAAACCTAATCCTACCATCGCGATCGGGTCCAACAAAGAAGGCAGCACTAGACCTTGTAAAAGAACTGAAGACTGATGGTGTGAACGTTGTAGCGCCAGTCTGCGATGTGGCTTCGGAAGAGTCGCTCTCAAGACTTCTCGTCGACTGCGACGCATCAATGCCGCCGATCAAGGGATGCATCAACGCCGCTATGGTCCTTCAGGTGAGTTTTATATGCTGACGACATCAACATAGCACTTCTAACATAATTCAGGATGCTATCTTCGAGCACATGACGTTTGATCAATGGCAGACGTCGGTACGGGCCAAGGTCCAGACATCCTGGCATCTTCACAGGCTTCTCCCGTCTGGTATGGACTTTTTCATTCTCTTGTCATCGCTCGCAGGTGTTTTTGGCAATGTGTCGCAGGCAAATTACGCCGCCGGGAACACGTTCCAGGATGCAGTCGCCGACTACCGGACCGCTCGTGGTGAGCAGGCAGTCTCCATCAATCTGGGGTGGATGAGAACCATCGGGATAATCTCCGAGAAGGAAGAGTATCAAAGTTTCCGGATGAAAGGCGCCGACATGGCAAAGATTGAGGAGAAAGAGCTTATGTCTCTGCTCGACATCTACTGCGACCCGTCATACAGTCACTCCCATCGTTCGAAGAGCCAGGTCCTTATGGGTACGATTACACCCTCTGACCTGCGTTCGAAGGGTATCATGGTCCCGGATGCAATGGAGCGACCGCTCTTCTTAACATTCGCAACCTGTCCAGACAGGTTCATCGCCGTCGAAAGTAGCGAGGGCGCAGACGCAGCTGTTCTCTTTAGGAGAACTGAAGATGTCGAACAGAGAGAGAGGATTGTGGCGGATGCAATAGCAGGTAAACTTGCGCGCTCGCTCTCCATGGCACACGACGACATAGATCGTGACCGCCCGCTGTTTGCATATGGGGTAGACTCTCTCGTTGCTGTAGAACTTCGAAACTGGATCGGTAAAGAGTTCGCCGCCGATGTGCCCGTGTTCGACATCATGGGTGGGGCTACCATCAAGGCCATTGGCGTGTTGACGGTGAAGAACAGTTCTGTGGGTAAATAGTGTGGTCTGGTCGCGAGACATGATGAATACATTGATTGTCTGAGGCCTTCTTCGCGTTGTGAAAGTGCTTTGTGCTCTTTTTCACACCACTACAGCAAGGGAACAGTCGAGAACAACGGAATCCTTGAAGCTTCAGCAGAGGGCGGACCTCCAATATTGCAAGCCTACATGACGGCTTCTACACGGCTGCACGCCGGTTTGTTCTACTACTTGATTGTTATCGTCTATATATAACCAAGTGAACGGCCCATCACTTTTCCCTTGGGCCGATTGCCGCCTACGGCGTGTTCTTAATATCGAATCGAAAGATCGCCAAATCTATTGCGCCCAAGTGCGGGTTTCATTTTATCTAGACCATACGCATTTTATCCCACTGCAACACTCTGAGGTCTGTATACGGGCTCGTCAACCTCTGAAGCTGGTGTAGACGGCTCCGACGCCGGCGTGGAGCTGCCCGACGAAGCCCTCGAACGACTCGACGCGATACTCGAGCCCACTGTCGACCATCGAGCGAGCGACCCCTCCGTAGAAGAGGATCTCGACAGCTCATAGATACTCTCATAGTCTGGGGCGAACTCCCTTGAAGGCTCTCTCGGGGTGTACATTGGGAGCGGCTCTGCTTCCTCGTCTTCTTCCGGGAGCAGCTGTGTTGAAGAGCGCGTCGGGCGGGGGAGGATCTCGAGCGGCGCGCTGTGGCGCACGGTGAAGTGCTGGTCGCCGAATTTGAGGCCCACGACCACGCCCAGCATATAGCGGCGCGTGATGGTGTAGGTTTTGAAGGTGGGCACGCACTCTGCATCGTTGACGAGGCGGAAGTTGGAAGTCAAGGCACGGGTTTTGTTGAACGGGGCAGCTATGTCCATGTTGGTTCTTGTGATGCAGTTGACGTGCTTGGACACGATGTCTTCGGGCTGAGTCAGCGTGTGGCCGCACATGGTTGTCGAGTATGTGGAGATTGTAACGCAGAGAGAGTCGATCGTGCATTTTGCCTGTGCCTCGTTCATTCGATCTCGGGTGTTGAGTAGTGATATCGAAAGTGGAATGTGCTGTCCCGGGGCAATCTTTTCCGGATAAAAGATGGTAGGCACAATGCTCGGTAATCTCTCTGACCGTCGCAAGACTTTATCAACGGTTGAGCGAGGATCGCTCTTCCTAGAAGGCTTCCATGCCTGGCCGTAAAGGATGCCGGTGGTGAGACTGGGTTGCCGGGGCAAGTTCTCGCGTGAGATAGGTCGATATGCTAAGAGCTGCTTCACCTTCCGTACATCTTTCGACCCACTCATGACGAGTCGTGCTTGGACGAAGTACGATATCTGGGCCGCGCCCCCAGGCATGCTAGTCTTGAGCTGGAACGAGGGCGGCAGTGGATGTGGCTCTCGCAGGTAATGAGCACCACGTGAGAGTCGTTTGTACGATTGTTGTGTCATTTCCGGAAATGTGAACTCAAACGACCATGAGTATTTGTTTGGACTGAGAGTTGAGCGAGGCACCACCTCCCGCTCGTGATTGAAGAAGCGTATCCTCTCCTCGAAGTCGTTCCTCACATTGGAGTCGTGGGCTCGCCGTGTTGTTTTCGTTACGCAGCTACCAGCGAATACGAGTTTGAAAGATTCAATGTGCTCCTGCTCTTCTGTAATGAATGCCACTCTCCCAGTCACCTTGTCGCCTCGGCGATACACTCTGTCACTGTCACCATCGATCAAAATGCGGAGTGTCGGTACGGCCATGTTGAATCTTTGCTAGGTGGGAGATCAGCAGCGCAGGGACTGGCCTAAGATATAAAGATCCTAGAGTCCTCTAATGACTCGTTGCACTGCCAGGCACGCGGCAGTCGGTCCTGATCGGGATGGGAGAACGTTTGCCGGGTTGGTAGGCGGCGCCAAGTAATGTGGGATGACTAGGCCTGCAGCAAGAGAAGAGACGGAACAATTGAAGTACACTGGAAAGAGGCTGAGCAGGAAAGGACTTTATTGAAGTAATGCTTCGTCTTTAATTGTTGATCCCCTTCAAACATGCTGCAGCTAAGAAGTGTGTACAAGTACAGACATGCATTACCTAGTACTGCTAACTGCCCGCTACACAAGGCATCGTGGCTGCGCGCACCCACGGGTTGGGTTGTCGGGCACTCGCAACGACGGGTTGAAGTTCCGCCTAATCGCTCTCGCTAGCTGTGATGAGTTAGCTGTCCGGGGTGCATCTTTGACTGGTCTTCTTCCGCCAAAGACGTGCTGTCCGGGGAAGAGCCAAGAGAAATTGGAGGGCTTGGCCGTGGTCTGGAGTCAGCCACCACATCCCCGCCAAATGCGATAAGGCTGATAAAGGACCAGAGCAGTGAGATTACAAGTGTTGAGGTGTGCCCAAGAAGCAGGTCTCTTGTACTTGCGCACCTTCTTCTTTTAACAGAAGCAGGGCAGAAGCAGGGGATCGTCTACGCCTACGAATAACCCCTGAATTGTGTCAGAAGAGCGGTAGCACGTGGCCTTGAGGGAGCCACTGGGAACAACGATGCCGAGGCCACGCCTCGCTTCTGAAAGGGACTGCATTGATTCATTTTCCAGCACCGCCTTGGCTGGCGCTCGAGGTGCACGCGGACCGACTCGCCAGAAAACAGACCGGTGGACAATGAGGTTTGCCGGCTGTGTCGGCTTGGCGGCCCTCCGCCGTGAAGCTCGCATCGAGGGCCTGGAGTGAGGCAACGAGATCTCACGTCGTGAGTCAGTTGGTGTTGTTGACAATCCGGCCGTGGAGTGTGGGGAAGCTGCCCGCTTCTCGGAGAAAGTGGGTCGAGCTTGGAGCACGTGGCTAGATATCGATTTAAGCAAATCGATAACGCATCTTGTAGCTAATGAATAGGTAAGGATGAAAGAGTTGTTTGCACGCAACGATGTTTGAATCACCGACTGCCTTGATAGAAATTTTTGAAGTCGTCGTAACAAGCAATTTCCGCCGTGACTACGATAACAGATAGTCGATAAAAATGTAAGCCGTAGCAACCTTCATATCACCATCAAGATTTTCTCAGCGGGTTTTGAGTATGGTCCAGTCTTCCAGTTCAGCAATGAAATCTCGGAGTGTTCCAATGCCCGACGCTGCTGCACGCGACTTCGCGGTGTTGCCAATTGGCGCGACGCGACTTCACGCGCGTCAGAGCCTAGCGCACCGACACCCTCACCACCGATACCTTCACGCATGACCCCTCCCGCAACGCAACCACACCGGTGACCCCCCATAACGCCTGCACACATAATGCCGCCTCGTAAAAGCAATCCGTCTGCAGTCGCAAACGAAGAGACAGAAGAAGTAGTCGCAGCACCCACACCAGCCGTCGACGAGCCTGCCACAGCGTCACCGTCTTCACCGATACCGCAGAAGGTCTACAAAGAACCCAAGCCGCCCAAGCCTCGAGACGACGATACTCTCAGCGTCGAAGACCTCAATCTCCCCAAATCAATTGTGCAGCGCCTCGCAAAAGGCGTGCTGCCACCGAACACCCAAATCCAGAAAGATGCGCTGCTCGCCATGTCGAAAGGCGCAACGGTGTTCGTCAACTACCTGACATCTGCGTGCGTCCCCCTCACCACCCTCCACTTCTCTTGTAGACTGCCCAGCTAACCGCCACAGCGCCGCCGAAGAAGCCCTCCGCAGCGGGCGCAAATCCGTAATGCCGCAAGACGTCTTCGCCGCGATGAAGGACCTCGAGTTCGAGTTCATGCTGCCCCGGCTCGAGGCCGAAGTCAACAAGTTCACCAGCATACAGGCGGACAAGCGCAATACGTATCGTAAGAAGATTCGCGAGGAGAAGAGGGCCAGGAATGATCCAGATGGAATGTCAGAGTTGACGAATGGGGGCGCTAGCTTTTTGAGTGTAGGGCCGACTGGGGCGGAAGATGATGAACCGAGGACAAAGAAGGCGAGGCTGGATGGGGAGGTTGAGGGGAGTGAGGATGAGGGCGTGGATGAGACGCAGGACGTTGAGGACGAGGAGGTGGAAGATGATGAGGTTGTTGAGGATGAGGCGCCGGAGGAGGATATGAAAGAGGATGCTCTCGAGGAGCGTGAGGACAAAGAGGAAGACGATGAGATGGCAGACGGAGACGAGAGCGATTAGATGCACGAGTATGGACGAGCATGCATACACCGGCGTTTTGGCAGGGCTATGGAAAAGCTGAAGCAGTCCAAGGAGAGATCTGCTCATATCTAAGAAATTACTAGCATGGAAATCGTGTCATTAATCATGCCATCATACATGTGTCCTTCCTGTTGACTTGCGACGTATTTACGACGTCTCTGAACGAGCCTTCCTTTAGATCCTGTGCATGACGCACATCTGTTCAAAACCGAGCTTCCACCCCCCATGCTTTTGTGGACGGTGTGGGAGATAACTAATTGTTGGCAACATCGCCGATCGCCGCTCGGTGGTGTTTTCAGGGTGGCATTGCTTCTGTCAACGCTTGTACTTGGCAGGAACACTCTCATCTAGAGGGTCGCCATAGCGGGCTGTGGTGGTCAGGCAGACTTCATAGAACAGTCGGGTATACTCACTCTTAATCTGAAAGCCCTTATCAATGATCAGATCCAAGGCTCTCATCTCGTCTTCCCTTGCCCTCTGGTTCTTCCACTCAAACCCTGGCTGGTCCTCAGTCTTCGACCACTGATACCCAGTCTCAGGATCCACATTCGTCGCTGCTGTATCGTTTGAGACGGCAGCCGGGTTCAGCGACAAAGGTCGCTTGCCGTTCTCGTTCACGTTGGACGCAATTGTCGCTGCGAAGCTGTCGCCGCGGGGTAGGTTGGCAGGGCCTTGCGAGTTGGGTGGCGAGAGCTCCGAGCCTGCGTTCAAGGCATGCGAAGCTGGATTGCGCGGCGTCGAGGGGAGAGCCTCATCAGGGAACATCTCGTCATCTTCTGCGGCCAAGTCGGGAGATGAGTGCATCGTCGAATCCTGGTCTGAATCCGGGGTCAGCAGGCGGTTTCGGTTCGCCATGGTGGACAGTATTGGCGAAGGAAACAGCGACGAACTCACCAGACATTTTGTTTACTACTGTCCGTTTGACTGTTATCTAAATTGAGCAGCGGTGAAGGAGGGTCCGTTTGCGCGGACATCAAGTGTATGTCATAGCTCCAGTTGTAAGGCAGCCGCGGCTCACTAGCCTTCCCGCGCTAAGCGGCACTTAGCGCCCGCCGAATGTTCGATGTTCCGTGCATCTGAGGCTCCGCATTTCTTCACCCCTCCATGTGCAAGTGCGATCGCAGAACTACGACTCCAGATTCTATTCAAAACGGCCTGCACAATACTACATTCCAAGTTAGGAGCTGAGATGGCCACGAAGAAAGGCGCACTCGCTGACGCGTGGGACGACGACTGGGAATCACTTGCAGATGTACATGCCCGCAGCTTGCATATCGACAACACTGACCGTGTGCAGAAAGAAGAAGTGCAGCCAGAACCTATAAAGCCCGTCAAAATCTCCAAAGCCGAGCGAAGAGCGCAGCATGCTCAGTTCAACCGCGACCTTTGGGAGTCCGCGTTCGTCACCCCTCAGCATCCCCTCGAATTTGGACAACACTAACTATAGTCACAACAGCGAGAACCCCGAACCCATGTTTCTCCAATCCCGCAACGCGCCTATCCAACCGACCTTCAAGCCCTCCGTCACCGTTCTCGCGCGCAAACCTACACCCCAGGTGCTCTCTCGAAACGCCGGCATGCAAGGGCTGAGCCTCGAAGATGATGATGACGACAGCGAGGAGGAGAGACAAAAGAAAGCAGCAGCCGACTTCGAGGAGCGAAAGATTCGTGCGGCGAAAGAACGCGCCGAGAAGGAGCGAAAATACGCCGAGGCACGAGAGCGCATCTTCGGCTCGCCAGCCGCGTCAGAAGAGTCACGCAGCAACTCGCCGAGCAAACCTACGCGAGGGAAGGGGCGAGGGCGTGGTGGAAGAGACGGCCAGCCCAGATCGAGCAACGAGCAATCACCTGCACGCGCAACAGCACCTGGTGCGCGGCAACTGTACGAACCTTTGTATGCACCCAAGCCTGGGTCAATTCATGTCCAGCGGAAAGAGGAAGGCGGCAGTCGCCCCAGCAGTCGCCCAGCCACACCGAGTCTGCAAGAAAAGCCTCTTCGCGAACCCAGAGGGCCGGCGAGAGGTGGTGGTCGGGGGTTTGCAAGCAGAGGGACTCATGGCACCGTGGCTGGCCCATCGTGATGATGTCGTACAGACGTGAATTACTACCTATGTTCACGTTCGGCGTCACCTGCAGGACGTCACGGGGCGCAGCTACGGGCACCGAGTGAATTGTCTGTCGCTTCCGACAGGATCACGTAGATTCGAGAGGCGGATATGAACGAGACCAGTGTCTTCCATACTGCAACTGCAGCACCACGCAGTGGAGACAAATACACACCTCGGCGCCCAGTTTCGACGAGAGCAGAGCGAGCCAGCGCAAAGGTGATCCCGAAATAGCGGGAATTCAGTCCACACGCAGTCTGAACTCGACGACGGAAAGTGGCTCAGATAGGAGGTGGGAATGAAAGTGTGCTTCAAGAGAGTATCAGCAGACGCTTACCCAGAACCTCTCGAAAGGCGAAAACACAACGATAGACTCCTACAGTAGAAGTCTGAAGTTTGCTGTTTCACCGGTGCACCTTGAGTCGTTCTTGAAAGGCAGTCTACAAAGAACGGGCCGAGATGATGGATTTGGGGGATCTGTATAGAAATTAATGCAGGCACAGTTTGGAAACTTTGCTCCCAGGAGTGTTTTTTCGTCTTCCAGGTCTTGTATACTTCGGCCGCATGTTGACATGATCACATCCATGCCCTACCTGCGTGCACGCCTCGCCGGAGACACTGATCATGAACGAAGACACCCTGCAAAATAATCACTGTGCCAAGAGAGAAGAGGAGAAAGTGTTCATCGTAGTTCCTATTTCCGTACAAAACGTGGTATGGAGGTGGGCACACCCGAGGCCCTGGTATCACCATCCTAATCCCCTGAACGCCATATGATGCATACTCGACTAACATGCTCCGAACTTCCAGCACACCGTCGTAAGACACGAGTGAGGCGTGCCGCACACCTACTGCTCCGTCTTCGGCTTCTTGAACGGCAGCGCAGGCACCTTGAAGCCCGCTGCGTCCGTCTTCCCGCTGAGCTGCGTGAACGAGCCGCCCTTGAACCAGCGATCGTCCTCCGCCTTCCTCTTGCGGCTGGCCTCCTCGCGCGCCCGCGGGTCGACGAGCTCCAGTCCCTGCACGGGAGTGAAGGCGACGGAGCTCATGCCCGAGCCCTGCAGCCCCACGCCGCCGGTCCTGAGACCCTGTGCGCGTAGGCTTGTAGCGGTGCCGCCGGCGCCAAAGCCCTTGAGAGACGAGGCAGCGCCGAGGGTTGTGTCGCCGCCCCAGCCGGGGTTCTTCTTCGACAGCTTCGCTCGTGTCTTGGGGTCGATTTGCTGGGCGCGCAGACGGCCGGTGTCGGTGGCGCCAACCATGCCCATGCCCTTTGTTGAATCGCCGTAGCCGATTTCTTTCTCCTCCTTGCCAAAGGCCATCCTGTTCTGTGCCTTCCTGATCTCGGTCATGGCAGTTGCTTCCTTGGCCTTGCGGGCCCTGCGTCCACCACGCTTTCGCGCAGGCTTGTCGTCGGGTGCGGGAAGGGCGCGGACACCCTTGTTTGCAGGAATCTCAGTAAGCTTGTCAAGTCGTCGTTCGCATTCTTCTTTGAGCTGGCGTCCGGTAGAGCCATCAGTCGCCTGGTGGACCATGTCGACGCGTGCAGCAAGGATCACTTTGCCGGAAACAATCCGCAAGCCCTGTTTCTTGAGATCTGTTCTAATTTGTTCAAGAATGGGGCTGTGGTAGAGGAAACCTTGATGCCTAACTCCAATGTTGGTGGCAAGCCCAAGACCAGATGCTTTGTTTGAACCCAGAGGTGCGATATTACATGCCGGTGTCTTTGCGAGACCAGCAAGACCTCCTGCGTAGTTGATGAGTTGAGCGGCGGTGAGGGATCCAATAAGCTCTGTGAGGTTTGGCGCGAAGACGCTCATGCGTGACTGGACGTATTCAGTGAGAATATGTTTCGACCTATCAAGAACCAGCAGAAGCTTGCAGGCAGTCATGATGGCTGCGAGTTCGACGTCTTGGAGTTCGCGGCCGGAAGCTCTTGTGGCTTCGACCGTGATAACCATTAGGGACGGCGCGTCCAAGATGCTCTTCAACGGCGCCCCGACGACGTTGTTTGTATCCTGTGCAATAGTCTTGATGTCATTGAGCGGCCGATTCCCCAGGATGGCGACTGTCTTTGCGTAATCAACCGGGTTCTTTACGAGTTCTTCGAGGTAGGGGAAGCGCAGGGCGTAGTTGTCGCGGATGAACTTGTGAACCGCCTGGATTTCGCCGTCGATTTGAGTCGAGAACTCGTTCGCTTCCTTCAAAAGCTGGTATTCTGGGTTGTCCTCAATCGACTCGCCGTCCATCACTTCCTCCATCTTATCTTTGACCTCTTCGATCTGCTGCAGTACCGGCTGTAGATTATTCATGAGGGTTTGCGCATTTCTTATATCCGCAGGGCCCTTGTCCTTCTTTTTGGTTTCCTTCTCTGCGTATTCTGCCTCCTCGTCTACCATTTCCTCATCCTCGCCATTCTCCGGTTCTGGTGATCCAAAGTCGCCGCCGGCAAAGTCGTTCTCCAGATCCGCAACATCTTCGTCGCCAGAGTCCGCGAAATCTGCGAGCAGCTCCTGCTCAAGTGTCGCCATGGCCGTCGGTGTGAGTTGTTAAGTCGTTGATTGGCGAGGAAGCAAGACGTGCATCATAGCTAAGAAATCACCGCGGGAGAGCTGCTAGCGTGGGCACGTGCGCCTGCTGCCTTTGAATTTCCATGCGACTTCGCGCCGGCAGACCTCAACACCAATTCGCTCGACAATCGCACGTGACGCATTCAACTCTCGTCAGCTGGGCAGCGCGACCACCGCCTCTTGGGTTTCTCGATCCACACCGCTAGGACCGAAATCATGGAGGCGAGAGGACCACCACGCGTCAAGAACAAGGCGGCCGCGCCGATTCAAATCAGCGCCGAACAGCTGCTGCGCGAAGCAGTAGACCGTCAGGATGATAAACTCAAGGCGCCAACGCAGCGCTTTGCGGATATGGAGGAGCTCCACGAGCATCAGGGCCGCAAGAGGAAGGAGTTCGAGGATTATGTGCGCCGCAACAGGATCAACATGAACAACTGGATGCGCTACGCCTCTTGGGAACTTGAGCAGAAGGAGTTCAGGCGCGCGCGTTCCATCTTCGAGCGTGCGCTGGACGTGGACAGCACATCGGTGGCCTTGTGGTTGCGATACATCGAATCTGAGATGAAGCACCGCAACATCAACCACGCACGCAACGTCCTTGATCGCGCCGTTACGCTCCTTCCCCGCGTCGACAAGCTCTGGTACAAATATGTCTACATGGAGGAGACCCTTGGCAACATTGACGGCGCCCGTTCTGTTTTCGAGCGCTGGGTGTCGTGGGAGCCCGAGGAGTCCGCGTGGTCGTCATACATCAAGCTGGAGAAGAGGCATGGAGAATTTGAAAGGGCCAGGGCCATTTTCGAACGATTCACCGTGGTCCACCCTGAGCCGAAGAACTGGATCAAGTGGGCCAAGTTTGAGGAAGAGAACGGCACCAGCGATTTGGTGCGAGATGTATACGGCACAGCTGTGGAAACACTGGGTGACGATTTCATGGACGAGAAGCTGTTCATGGCATACGCCAAGTTTGAAGCAAGATTGAAGGAGACAGAGCGAGCAAGAGCTATCTACAAATTTGCGCTGGACCGCATGCCGCGCTCGAAATCAGTCAATCTTCATAAAGCTTTCACCACATTCGAGAAACAGTACGGCGACCGAGATGGGATCGAAGATGTCGTATTGTCAAAGCGGAGAGTGCATTATGAGGAACAGATCAACGAAAACCCCAAGAACTACGATGCGTGGATCGACTTCGCGCGTCTGGAGGAGACATCAGGTAACACAGACCGTGTACGAGACGTCTACGAACGAGCCATTGCACAAATCCCGCCCACACAAGAGAAGCGCCACTGGAGGAGATATATCTACCTCTGGCTTTTCGTAAGTCCACTCTTCATGCCCACAAAAGCTCTTGCTAACGCATCCGCAGTATGCTATTTTCGAAGAGTCCGTCTCAAAAGACATGGCTCGCACACGGCAGATCTACCAGGAATGCATACGTCTGATACCGCACAAGCGCTTCACCTTCGCCAAGCTGTGGTTGATGTTTGCACACTTCGAAGTCCGCCAGTCCCAACTCACAGCCGCGCGAAAGCTCCTCGGCCAAGCCATCGGCATGTGTCCCAAGGACAAGCTATTCAAGGGCTACATCGAGCTCGAAATGAAGCTCTTCGAGTTCACCCGCTGCCGCCAGCTGTACACAAAGTACATCGAGTTCAACGGCGCCAACACGCAAACCTGGATCAAGTTCGCCGAGCTCGAGCGCGGCCTCGACGACCTCGACCGCGCGCGCGCCATCTTCGAGCTCGCCGTTGAAGAACCCCAGCTCGACATGCCCGAGCTGCTGTGGAAAGCCTACATCGACTTCGAAGAGGGCGAGGGCGAGTACGAGCGCACACGCGCCCTGTACGAGCGCCTGCTAGAAAAGACCGACCACGTCAAGGTGTGGACCTCGTGGGCGGCGCTCGAAATCGGCATTCTGGACCCGGCCCCCGACACCGACGCCTCCACCGACGACAAACCCGTCAGCGACGCAGCCAAGGCGCGCGCCCGCGCCATCTTCGAGCGCGCGCACACGCGCATGAAGGACAAGGAGCTCAAGGAGGATCGGGTGGCTTTGCTCAGCGCATGGAAGAGCTTCGAGGCAGCCCACGGCAGCGCCGCGGACCAGGAGCGCATCAACAAGCAGATGCCGCGCAAGGTCAAGAAGCGCAGGAAGCTCGACGACGACAGCTTCGAGGAGTACGTCGACTACATTTTCCCCGCCGACGACGAGAGCGCGGCGAAGCTGGCGACGCTCATGGCCAACGCTGCGAAGTGGAAGGCTGCCAAGGCGGCTAGGGAGGCGGAGGGTAGGGCGGAGCCGCGTGTGTAGTGTTGAATTTTATACGACGAGACGGCAGACAGGTCTCTGTTCAGCGCGCGTGTGTCTCTGGTGATTGCAGTGCAATTCCTGCTTATCTCGACCGTAATGAGACGCAGCTTCTGATTTCACCATGCGGGATCGCGCCGCTGCAGTATTGCACGTGTGATGTAACGGCTCAGCCGGGACTGCTTCACGACAGATGCACGACCACGCCACGAGAGACAAGCAGACAGTCAAGCGGCAAGAAAAACAATCGTTGAAGAGCGAGTATCCACACATCCATCAGCATCGACTCAACCCAGCCCCACCCACCCCTACAACCGCCCCAAAACATCCCTCTCCTCCACCGACAAACCCGCCAAAACCTCCTTCCCACCCCACATCTCCACCCACCGCCCGCCAGCGCCCGCCTCCGCATCCGCCTCCGCATCCCCCAGCCCGCCCATGCGCATGCGCAAGCGCCTCACCTTGTCCTTGACCTTATCCTCGTGATCCTCGGCCTTGGTCTCCGCGGCGCGGCGCGCCCGTAGCTCCGCCAGACCCTCGTGCGACACCAACGCGCCTGCGCCGCGGCGGTACAGCGCCAGCCGCGCGGCGCGCAGGCTGCGGGCTTCGGCCTGCGCGGCACGGGTGGTCAGGATCAGGGCGCGGATTTCTCGGTCGGCGGCGGCGCGGGCGCGGGTTAGGTGGGCGGAGAGCGAGGCGTTTTCGCGCTCGAGGCGGGAGGAGTGCTGGAGGAGGAGGGTGTGGGTGGGGTGGGGAGGTTGGGGGGCTGGGCGGAGGGGGTCTGTGGTGGGGGGATGGGGCGGGGTGGAGGGGCGGGGGGGTTTGTTGGTGTGGAGGGCGTGGTGGGTGGGTTGGCGGCGGTGGTGGAGTGTGGTGGGGGGTGCTGGGTGGGCGAGGGGTCGGCGCTGGAGATCTTGGTGTGTGTGCACAGCTGCGTTGTCGTGTTGCAAGTCTAGCGCCTCTAGGAGCCGTCGTTCGTGCGTGTATGAGTTTCGCGAGTCGAGGGAATCGTGGTGCGTGTTTGTGTCGGTATCTGGGGTATTGCGGTCCACTACTACTGCCTCTCGGTGCCTTGCGAGTATATCGTCTCCACGGTTACGCTTCATCTGTGACATTCTTGTGTTCTGCCGCAAGCCGCTGATCCGTCGAGAGAGCTCGTTGCTCACAAGCTCTTCGCGCATAGCAACTCTGCTATCCCGGTCAACCTCGGATTCAGTGACGAGCGACCTGAAGTTGGCTGTGGGGCTCGATGTGACAGATGCAGCTCGGCATGCTTCTAGCCACGCGCTGCAGAGGTAGTCGACATCTTCTCTGAGCTCACTCAGTTGTTTACTCGAATCAATGTAGTTCTTTCCAGCCCGCTTGCGCCTGTCATGACAGCGCCGGTTCTGGTGCAAAGCAGAGCTATCTGGATCCAGATGCGCTTCGGCAGTCTCCTGAGACTCTGAGTCTGCGCTTTTTTCAGCAGGGCGAACAGGGACAGGGCTGTTTTCTGCGCTGGATGACGGCATGGTCTCATTTGTAGTATTGTCTATGTTATCCTCAGACTTTGTCTCGGCTTGCTGTGTTCCAGACTCGGAGATCATCGAAGGCAGAGACACCCAGGGCTGTGTACACTGTCCGGCGTCGACACTAATGCTTCCTTTGATTTGGCGACCCTTGACTCAGAACAACCACCTGGGGGACACTTAGATGGCGTGGAAGTCTCGTATATCCAGTCAGTGCTCTCCTGGGAAACGAGGTCGTCCTGCGAGCCATGCGCGTGATACCTCCTGGGATTCTCCGTCTCAGGACTGCTCGGTTCTTCTCTTGATGCTTCCAAGCTGCAGTCGTGCGGCACTGCGTTGCTCAGAGGGTGGAGTCTTCTCGTTGCAGAGGGTGATATGTCGTCATTGCCGTCTTCAACTGTGTCTCGCAGTGATGGAATGGCCGAGTCCGAGTCCGCTGGAGTGGGTCGAGAGTCACCCAAAATACCTGCTCGCTGATCCGTGGACACGGTGCCGGACAAGGACTGCGCTGGTCGCACTTGTTGCATCTGATCCCCCACCCCGACTTGCCCGGAAGACGAAGATCTTGCCTGAAGACGAGGATCCTGACCGAAAGCCAACGACCAACCCGCGAATCCAAGTCTCGGGGCCAGCAGTTCGTGCGGTTGCAGCCCTGCTTCGCCACACCCCAGCCCTCGTCGCCGTTCCCAACCGCCCCTCACCAGCCCACCGCGCCGCCCATTGTCCCCACGTCGCACCATCTCTTGCTCAGCCGCATACGCCGCACCCGCCGAACAAAGGCCCTCGCCCTGCTCCTCGCCCACGGCAACAAAGCCCCCGCCGCCCGGACCACGTCTCTGTGCTCCTTGTGCCCCTCACAAGCCCATTCATGGCCCGGCACCGCGGTTCTTTGTTCGCGCTCCATTCAGATGCGCGGGGCGCGCGGCGCAAGACATGGACGTGTGCGGCCGCGGGAAATGTTTCGTGGCCTGGCTGGCCGCGCGAGGGACGCGGCTATGTATATGCGCTGCACGCAAAAGGGCCGATGTGGCATGCGCAGCTGCGCGGAATGCGTTGCTTGCGGCCGTGTCGTGGACTGCCCGATTGGGGCATTGCTGGGTGCGCGGTAGCGTGGGGGGGTTCGCGGGTAGCTCTGGATGCGGCTAGAGACGCGGGTGCTGCTTTAGAGGGAGCACCCGCGGGGTGGCCAGCGCGAGCACGAGCCCGCAGAGACAATGGAGCGCGCAGGACCTGCAGACGTTCTGTGTAAAGCTCCGCCGCCGCAGGACGCGACTCTGGGGTGTGGGGTTGCGGCTCTGGAGGGGGCTTGCAGCGAGGCCCGAAGCGGCTAGGGCGCTGTATGGGCGGATGACACGCATGCGCATCGCTGTGCGACTGCCTGACGTCGCGTCACCTGCCGTGGGATCGACCCCATTGGCCACTAACGGGCAAGGCGAGATCAGCAGGAAAGTGCGGCGCGGTTTCCAAGCGCGGCGGAGCGATCGACCCGGTGCAACCTCACTCAGCTCCCGCAGCGTGCCATCTTCGAAACATCAGCTCGATGTTGAAGGCACCGCAACACGCTGTACATGGACTCGGATCTCGCTAATGATTGCATCATGATGGAAGCTCGCAGCCGCTGATCGGTAGCGCGGGAGCACTTGGCCGAGTTGGCTAGGCATTGCGAGGAGACGCTTGTGGAGCACCATTCGCGAATCTCAAATACCGCGAGGCAGTCGTCAGCCCTAGCTGCGCTGCCGTGTGCATTGCAAGTGGGCTTGGCTGTCGTGGCATGTGCCAAGTTATCACGTCGCTGTAAACTTTCAACAGACGTCGCGGACAGATCCACAGGTACCAAACTTAATGCCCATCATCAGACCACATGTGCATATGCCATCCTCTACAGCAAGACTCACCTCGTGCCGGCGGGAAACTCACGGTCCGAGATGACCGTTGTGCTACTGCGCGCCCACCGAGTAGCGTACCACGGCGCCAGCAGTGGTGAGGTTGTTAACATTGCTGCCGTCGAGCTGTACAAGTCGCAGAGCTTCGGTATCTTGCATACGATAAGCGTCTTGAGTCATTCGACGCGGAATGCTAGCCCCAGTCGCCGTCTATGACGGTGTTGTTGCTGACCGATCCTGTGACATTGACGCCCGGCATATCCGAGCCAGGTCGCCGTTCCATGGTTTGGGGGTCCGCGATGTGGGGTGTTCGTCTAACCCTTCCCTTTCCACCCGCAAGTGCTCCGAGCTAGCAGCATTTCCTATGCGTGTAGCGCGGGAAGCGCCATCTTTGCCATGTGATTGAATTCGCCTATTGCTCGCCACGGGATCGATAACCAGCTGCAAAGGCGCGGGTGCTTACGATACCGATCGTGGCAAGACGGAGATAGCGAGGGAGCTCCTGTGAACTACTGGTGATTAGCTTCGAGGGAGGTATCACGGTACTGGGATATTGGCAGCGAGTCTGTGATACCAAGCCAAGCGCAAATCACGAAGGACCTGCTTGAATCAGCGTTTGGAAAAAATGGCACCGCGCGTAACAGTGAGGTGTTATTGAGTGTACCAACATGATGCTGTCTTCGATGTTACCAACATGATGCTGTCTTCGATGTTGGAGAGTTTTGCGCTGGGCCGTTCGTGGTAGCTTCACAAACTTACACCATGCAAACCAAGCGTTCTGGCTGCGAAGATCTTCTTCGCACCAGCCAACAGCCGCCTGTCAGGCGTTTGTCACCGGACTGAGGCGTCCGGTCAACGTGCTTCCCACGCCAAACACTACCACCCCTTGATCAAAACATGTTCAAGCATGTTCACCCGTGTTGGCTTTCTCAGTCCAATCAGTCGCCTTCCGTGTGTTGGGTAGACTTTGGTTACACAGGGTGGGTTCTGTGCCTGATTGTCACGCCAAAGCGGCCATGGCGTGCGTTCTACATTCCGCGACCTGAATAGAGGCCAGGACGCGGTTGAAACGAGTGGCTGGTAGCAACCAGAGATCGCCGCATGCATCGTGTAAAACAGCTGCTCTGACGTTTCTTGGCCCCGCAGCTGTGGCAAGGCATCGCGAGTGTATGGTCCACCGTGACGGGCTTGCCGAACTCCCCACCTCTGGCGAACCACCAGATCCAGAGCTGCGACCGGAGAAAACTAACGAGATTTCCCTGCAATCAGAAACAACTGCTAGTCTGTAGTGCATCCAGCCTTCTGGTACCCGTCATGGCCTTCGCGGTGTACGTTTACTCGCCAATAGCTCAGCACAACGTGCACACGCTGTGCACGGGCTGCAGAGGCTGCCATTGAACAGGAGATTCTTAATTAGAACCTCGCGAGTACCTAGGTGATGTGTCGTAGGGGTAGATTATAGTCAGCCCTGCCAAGTCCGCCCAGGTCTCAGTGCGATACGCAGGACTGCAACGACCAGGCGCTGGTTATTCTGATTGGGCTGTTGCGACGAATCGCACCCAAATTAACTTCAGATCGAAAGAATACCTTGTTGCTAGTGGTGCTGGGCAAGGATGCAGCGCTAGCCTCGTCGCCGCTGATTGGCGAGGCAGCGTTCATCTGGCGCGCATCCCTACCACAAGGACCCGCAGGCGACGGCTGAGGGTACCGAAGAACATGTGGCTTAGTAGTTGGACAGTACGTGCACATGACCGCTCCAAGCCACTGCTGGTCAACCCTGTCCGCCATTGAGGAAGGGCGGCCAAAGTGGGGTCTAGTCGCAAGCCACGGCTGCAGCTGTCGAAGGGCTGGCAGCCGTTTTCGACTGCAAGCCACCAGCAGGAGGTATTTTCGACTTCGAAACGAGTGGATCTCTGGTCCAAGTGTCACATCCTTATGAACTCTCGATCGCCAGTGGTGTTATCGCCCAAAAGCAGCGCAGGGTTCCCAACGTGGCAAGCTCGCGACGCCAGTACCGATCCGGCAATCCTTTGTCCGTTCTCAGACGCTGGGTAGACTCCTCTATACTGTGAGCAGTTGACTCGAAGCCTGGTTGTCGCTACAAATACCTTCTGGTACCTGAACACTGGACAAAGAATTGCTCGTGGTCGACTTACCTTCACGCGTTCTCAGCTATTCTTCACCGACAAAGGACCGAACCATAACACCAAACCTTAGACAATCCACTTGTCTGCGTACAATCCAGTATTGCAGAACACACCAAACGACTGTGTATGCGCATCGGCCGGTGAGAAGGTATTTGCAACAGGTGCGATCCCGGACATGTCTTATGCACGGTTGCGAGAGCAAACCGTACATATCAACACGAAGCAAAGACTGACACCGCTCCAGGACATATCAGACACACTCGTCCGATCTGTGCATCATTCGACAGTGCGCAAAGCTCCTTGTCTTGCCTTGATCAATTCTCAGCAGACCAAACCTGTACCGCCGTCGCATCTTGCTTGTTCGTGCGCTTCATTATCACCGCCATCAGTTTGGCAGTGAGTCCAGGATTTGCGTCTTTGTGATATTCAGCATCTTTCAGTCTCCACCTGTCTTGGCCCAGTTGTGCTCCCGGACCAAAGGCAGCCATGAGAGGAGATACTCTAGTCCAGCGACACCCCCCGACCCCACCAACGCTAGTGGGGGACTTTCATTCGGACCTGCATCAGGCTGCGCATTATAGCGCCGATCGCGGGTATTCGTATAGTGAGGCGGGCTATGGCGTTCACGGTCACGAAGGGATCCCTTTGCGTACGGCACATGCCGGCAGCCACGAAGGAGTTGGACTAGGAATCCAATATGTAGGTACGATCGCACCCTGTCCAAGCAATGATGCTGACCAGATCCAAGGATGGTTATGGTGCTTTGGAATATTACCACGACGGCCAAGCTGGTCACCCGGTATGCTGCGTCTTCCGGTCGGTGTCTCCAACTAACGCATAGCAGGCCAGCCAGGGTGTGTTTTCGCCGCCGACCCCAAGGTCCACCAATGATGACGACTACACGGTGCGATCATCTCGCAGTGTACGGTCGAAAGCAAGCGCGAGTCCACCTCGGAGACACGACAGTCCTCAGCCAAAGCCAACGCCGAAATCCAGGAAGGCAAAGGCCGCAAAAGCAGACAGGGCGCAAGTGCCCAGGCTGACCGCTCCTTTGAGCTTACTGACGGAGAGACTGCATCACATCCCAGTCAAGGACATGGAGGCATGGGTCAACCGGACCGCAGACGTTAGGCTGAAGGAAGCCGAGAAGAGGAACGGCTACATCACCCGGCCAATGAACTCGTTCATGCTATACCGATCAGCGTACGCCGAGCGCGCAAAGGCATGGTGCTTACAGAACAACCACCAAGTAGTGTCGTCAGTCGCGGGAGAGAGCTGGCCGCTCGAGCCAGCAGAGGTGCGCGACCGCTTCAACGACTACGCCAAGATCGAACGCATCAACCACCACAACGCGCACCCAACGTACAAGTTCTCCCCCAGCAAGGCGGCCGCCCCCCCACGGAAACGCAAAGACGAGTGGTCAGACGAGGAGCCCAGCGACCTGGACGACGCGGAGTGGGCGCCGGAAAACGGCAGGCGATCGCGGCCGTCGAAGCGGTTCCAGCGCTCCATCAGCTACCCGCCCAACCTCGGACCCGCCGAGTACGCAGAGCGGCCGTACGGACACACGCCCAACGGCATGATGCGGTCGTCGTGGGAAATGACCAACGAAGGCCGCCCCATGCCCATGCCCATGCACCACGACATGTACAACCAGTACTACCAGACCGCCGTGTACCCAAACGTGCACATGGGCACGGCGTACAGCGAGGACCTGCGGCTGCGGCGCGTGGGGGTGCCCGCGAGCGGTCCAGCACCGGCGCTGCAGTTCTCGTCGAACCAGCTGCTGGGGCTGCCGGGCGGCGACGCGGGCGATCTGATGAGCCAGCTGCATACGCAGGTCGCGACGCCGTTCGACGACGGCCAGGTCGACCCGCTGCTGCTGGCGTACGACGGCCACCGCCCCGACGCCGCGCTCCACGACTACCGCAGCTACTCGACCATGATCGACCACAAGTACGACCAGCAGGAGATGGAGCGGCTGCTGGAGCTGGAGCACGTGCACGACGGCTACAGCGCGGCGTGGCAGGCGGATCCGACCATGGCGTCGCTGGACCAGGAGTCGGAGTTCGACAAGTGGGTGGGAGAGCACTGAGGGTGGACGGTGACGTCATTCGATAGATACGACCGCATATGTTGTTGTGAGTTACACGTTGGATACCCTCGGATTTCGGTTCAGCACGGCGTTGGTGGCCTGGTCCAGCATCTTAGCAGATGTTTGTAGATTAGGTTCTTAGAGCGACTCGGGTCGTAGAATGCTTTGTTTAGAACGTCTGTCTTTGTGTCGGTGTTGATGTGAGAGAATGAGGACCTAGCAACATGAAGTACCTATCAATGTGATCGGGATCTAGTAATAAGATAAGTACCACCTAGCACATGACGTGGGCGGCTATGAAGCCACTTGAGTGGACGGGCGAGGGAGAGCTGCAAGGGACTCGAGCGGCCCCACCTGCGTCGCGCGACGCGACCGATCAGAGTTGCGACAACAAAGCCGCTCCACACACAACCACACCTCCACACGCGCTGGAAAGCATCACACTAGCCACCATGTACGGCGAAACCGCTAATAAGCTTGTACGTCTACACTGCAGCCCCGCAATCCACACGGAGCTCCCGCCAACGCACCACACTCCATCCACCCTCCCCCCCTTCCACGTCCCCCTCCACCCCACCGCCCCTCTAACCCCTTAGGTCCAAAACGCCAAACGCACGCTCGCGCTCCCCGCGCTCCCCCCTTACCAACCGGACCTAATCCGCACGACGACGCGCGAAGTGCGGGACCTCGACGCCTCGATCGCGGCGCTGCTCGCCCCGCACCGCGGGACCTTCTCGCCGTCGGACGCGCCCGAGACCGCGTGCGCGCTGCTCGTCGCGCACCTGTGCATGCGCCGCAACAAGCGCTGCCTGCTGGCGTACCACCGCGTGCGGGTCGAGAAGCTGGAGGCGTTTTGCTGGGCCGGGGTCGATGTTGGGGAGGTGCATTCGAAGGGTTTGAGCGAGGGTGGCGGTGGTGTTGGGGACAGCAGTCTTGCGCCCGAGGAGGAGGAGTACGTAAGGCAGTACGGCGAGCTGCTGGCGGCGTACAAGGGGCGGTGGACCGACGTGGATCTGACGGGCAGCGTGGAGCCGCCGCGGGACTTGTTTATTGATGTCCGGGTGCTGAGGGACGCGGGCGAGATTCAGACCGAGTATGGGTCGATTACGCTCACGAGGAATAGCCAGTTCTATGTGCGCCATGGCGATGTCGAGAGGCTGATTCAGCAGGGGTATTTGCAGCGGTTGAGCTGAGGAGTGGAGTGGAGTGGAGCGGAGCGCAGCGAAGCCATCCAGCGCAGCAAAGCCATCCAGCGCAGCAAAGCCATCCAGCGCCGCAAAGCCATTGACCTCAGCGAAGCCGTCCAGCGCAGATCCGCGCAACCAACCCAGCGAAGCCATCGAGCACCTGAGCTGAGCTGAGCTGAACTGAGCCGAGCGACCTCCGCTCCCACCCTACACAACCTCCCCCTCGACCGACGCTCGCGCCCGACCTCCAACACCCAACATCAACATCCAACATCCAACACCGAACACGCACCACACGACGCCGCGCCCTCCCCCCCGCACCACCGCGCCCCAGCCACCAGCCCCCAACGCGCCCAGCCGCTCCGCATCCAGACCCGCATCCAGACCCGCAGTCTGCGCACCAACACGCAGGGCCTTCTCCTTTGGACTACGGTGCGGCGCGGTCTTTTTTGTTCTGGGCCGCAGCACAGGCGGCGCGGGGGGCACGGTGCATGCGGTGCACGAGTGCGGGATCGCAGACGCAGGGGCGCGGTACGGAGGCAGACGCACGCAGACGTAGACGCAGGGGCGCGGTAAGGAGGCCGTAGCCGCGCTGAGTGCGTGAGTCGGGATTTACGGTTCACGATTCACGATTCGCGGCACGAGGAGGCCAGGCCAGGACTAGGAAGCAAGATGGTCCGGGACTGGGAAACAAGATGGGACTGGGAAGCAAGATGGTACTGGGAAGGAAGATGGTACAGGCAAGCAAGACAGACCCAGTCAGCAAGACAGCACCAGCAAGCAAGACAAATGATCATAGTGTACATTGAATCTGAATACAAACACCACGCACGGCATCGTCATCGTGGCGACTACAGAGCAGCTGTGCGCGGGCAGGACTGCGTTCGTGCATGCGTGCGTGCCACTGTAGACACAGCACCGTACGCGTGGTGCACACTGCAGTACACTACACCGTACGTGTGGTAAACAGCACCGTACGCGATCGACGAGCGGCCGAGATTCCTCAGCGGCGGAGGCAAGGCGCGGGCAAGGCGGGACCTGCGAACGCGCGTCGTCGTCAATGGTATTACCACATGGATCGGGGGGGGACTTACTTTGACGTACGGGCTGGCGGACTGACCGCACCGCAACAAAGCAACACACCGCACCGGACCGCACCGCACTTATACCCCCCTCCCACAAAATCCCAAAGCACAAGAAAAGCACGCACTCACCTCACACGACACTATACCGCCCGGTGGGCCCGCGCACAGCGCCCGCATCTTCCGCGGCAATCGTGCCCTCGCGCAGGAGGCGGGTGAGTTCCATCATGGCCTGGGTAACCACATTTTCTGTATCGCCCTCGACGAGTATGTACAGCTTGGGCAGGTCGAGCTCGCCGGGGTCTTTGCCGGGGGCGTAGAAGTTGCCTTTTGTGGTGATGCTGACGCCCGTGTTTTCGAGGATCTTGGCGACGTTTGTGCGGTTTGTGACGGCCCAGCGCGCTTTTTGGGGGAAGTCGTTGATTTCGATCGTGCTGTGGTAGAGACCCGCGTCCGGGCCCTTGTTGTCGATGGGCTGGCCGGCGTGGATCATGCCCTTCTTGGAGAGGCGGCCGTCGACTTTGTTGGCGGCGGCGAGGGCGCGCTCTTTGGCGCTCATGGGCTTGCCCGAGGCGCTGGCGTCGGGGCGCTCGGTTTTTTGGACGACAATCTTGGAGTTTAGGAGCTTCATCCACGAGGGCTGGTCCTCGGGGGGTTTGGCGGGGGTGTCGGAGGGCTTGGCGAGGCCGGGGCCGGCGACTTCGGGGTTGAGGGCGGGCAGGTCGGGCTCCTCGTCCGAGTCTTCTTCGCCTTCGACTTTGTGGGCGCGCTTCTCGCGCTTCTTCTCGAGGGCACGCGCGGCGTCGAGCCGGTCGAGGCCCTTGCCGCCGAAGCCGCCGTAGAACTTCTCGGTGCCGGTCTTGGTCTTCTCGAGGAAGGTGTCGGCCATGGCTTGGACGCCTTCGGGCACGGCGGTGTCGCTCTCCTTAAGAGCTTTGACAATGTGCACGGCGAAGCGCTCCTGGCCGGGGTCCTCGAGAAGGGTAATGGCTGTGCCCTTGTTGCCTGCTCGGCCGGTACGACCGCAGCGGTGGACATAGTCTTCCAGGTGCGTGGGGCAGTCAAAGTTGAAGACCATGGCCAGGCCGGGGACGTCGAGGCCGCGGGCAGCCACAGAGGTGGCGACGAGAACGGACAGCACGCCCTGTTTGAAGTCGTTGATAGCTTCGTTGCGGTCCGTCTGGTCCTTGGCGCCGTGGATGGTGTTGACGGAGGAGTACTTGGCCTTGAATAGTTTTGACAAGAGATCCTCGGCTGTCTCCTGCTTCTCGGTGAAGACCAGCACCTGTGCGTTCTCGTCCTCGGCAAACAGCTGGCCCAGGTGCAGAAGCAGCTTGTTGATCTTCTTCTCGTACGACGGTTGCACAAGCGAGATGATTTGTGTAATCTCAGGCGCGACCTTGCTGCGGCCGCCGATGATGACTTCGGCGGGCTTGTGGAGCGCTTTTCGGGCCAGCGCCGCCATGTTCTTGGGAAAGGTGGCGGAGAAGAGGATGGTCTGGCGGTCCGGGCGGACGTTTGCAAGAATCTTCATGACCTGCGGCTCGAAGCCCATGTCGAACATGCGGTCGGCCTCGTCGAGGATGACATATGTGATGCGTCTGAAGCTCAAGACTCGGCCAGAGTTGCTCTGCAGCAGATCGATGAGACGACCGGGCGTTGCGCACAGCACGTGGATACCACCGCGCTTCATCATGGCAATCTGGTCGGAGATGGGCTCGCCGCCGTATGCGCACTCGATCTTGATGCCGGACGCGCGCAGAAAGGGCTTCAGCTCGTTCTTGATTTGCAGCGCCAGCTCTCGCGTGGGCGCCAGAATCAGGCCAATGGGACCGTCGGAGGACTTGAGCGGGCGCTGGTCGAGGATGTGTCGAATCATGGGGATGCCAAAGCCCAGTGTCTTGCCAGAACCTGTCTTGGCAACGCCGATCAGATCACGACCCGACTCGGCAATCGGAATGGCCTGCGCCTGGATGGCAGTGGGCCTGTCGTAGCGCACCTTCTGGAAAACGTCCATGGTGGCCTGGAGTAGACCCATCTGCGCCCACTTGGTGACGGGGCGGGGCACGTCGTCAGGCTTGACCTTGATGCCGTCCATTTCGTGTCGGAGGTCGGCGACCTCCTCGGGCGTCATGGCGGTGACCTCAGAGGGCTCGGTGTAGAAGTTCTTGCGGAAGGGCTCGTAGTCGACCTTGGCGTGGTCGACGACGGGAGCCTCCTTCTTCTTCTTCTTGTGTGCGCTCATGGCGAGCAGGTCTTCGGCCTCGACAGACGTCTGCTCGGGCTCGAGGTCGTCGTTGAACATGGCGGTGCCCTGGGGCGCTGAGCGGCTGGGGGCAGGCTCGGCGAGGCCCGCCATGAAGGCCTCGAGCGGGTCGACCTCTTCGGCGTCGGCGGTCTGGTCAACCTCGTCGGCGCCGGCGCTCTGGTCAACCTCCATCTCGGCCGTCTCGGGCGCTTCCTCCATGGCCGTGTCCTCAGCCGCGGCAGCCATCTCGGCGCGGCGCTTCTCGAGCTGGGCCTGCAGCTGGGCGTTGTTCTCCTCGTCGTCGCTGCCCAGGTCGTCCAGCGCGGCGCCATCGTCGTCGTCGGCATCTGGGAGGTGGTCATGGTCGATGGGCGCGAAGGCGGGCAGGGCCTGGAACTTGCGCTTGCCGGTGTCGGTGTCGTCGTCGAGGAAGGCCTTCTTCGTGGATGCCGTCTCGTCGAGAGCATTTTTGGTCTTCAGCCCAAAGGCGCCGATGTTAGCGGCCGTCTTGGATGGCTGAGCAACCGCGGGTGCTGCAAGGTCAGCATGTAGTAGATGTAGTAGTATTGATAGCGTAGAGACGTATGACTGGACGTACTGGTGGCGGGCTTGCCGGCGGGCTTGGCAGCCAGCGGACGGGCGGCGGCCGACTCATCGAGGCGGAAGGTCGACTTCTCCGGCTGCTTCTGCTTCTGCTTCAGCTTCTCGCCAGCGCTCTTAGCGGCCGGCTTGGGCTTGGCGGGCTCTGCAGGCGGCGGCGTGGCAGCGACCGAGGGCGTCGGCGGGGCAGACACGGCGGGCGAGGCGGCGGCGCTGTCGCCCTTGTCCTTTGCCAGGCGGTCGGCGTTCAGCTTCTTCCACTCGGCGAGCTTCGCCGCGCGCGCGGCCTTCTTGTCCTCGTCGGGGTCGCGCTTGTCGTCGCGGGCGGCCGAGGGTAGACGGTCGCGGCGGGTGTCGGGCGCAGGCGTGGCAGCCGACGAGCCGGGGCGGCGCGAGGTCGAGCGGCGGCGGCGGGTGTCGGGCGCAGGCGTGGCAGCCGACGAGCCGGGGCGGCGCGAGGTCGAGCGGCGGCGGCGGTCGTCTCGCTCGGGGCGGGCCCGGCTGCGGCTGCGGTCGTCGCGGCGGTAGCGGTCGTCACGGCGGTCTCGTGACCTGTCTCTGCGGGCGGGCGAGCGCGAGCGGCGGCGGTCCCTGCGGTCGTCGCGGCGGTCGTCGCGGCGGGCGGGCCTGTCCCTCTCGCGGTCCCGGCGGCTGCCCGAGTAGCGGTCGCCGTAGCGGTCGCCGTAGCGGTCGCCGTAGCGGTCCCCACGGTCCCCACGGTCCCCGCGGTCCGCGCGGTCCCGGTCGTCGCGGCGCTCCCCCCGGCGGTCTGCGCGGTCTGCGCGGTCTGCGCGGTCTGCGCGGTCTGCGCGGTCTGCGTCTCGGCGCGGCGACCTCGAGCGGTCGCGGCGGGGCGGCTCGTAGCGACCGCGGTCGTGCCTTGATTGATCAGCGTGGCGCGTCGCCATGGTGTCGAGGCGGTACTTCAGCTTCGGCCGCAGTGCGCGCGTCGGGTGCGGTCGGCGAGGCGGCGGGTGAGTGACGGGGACGGCGACGACGTCGGTGCAGGAGCTTTGGGGAACAAACGCCGCTCCCCTGCTAGCGCGGCCCCACTAAAACTTCTCAGCCTCCAGAAATTTCGAGCCGGCACTGAGCACCGCAACGCCCGCAATGTCTGTCAATCCGCGCAAGAGAAAGGCCGCGCCCCGGCCGCCGCCGCCGGAGAGCGAGTCCGAGAACGAGCTGGGCGACGGGCTGCTCGAGGGCATCCTGTCGCACTCCGAGGACGAGTCGGGCAGCGAGGACGACGTCGAGGATCATGTCGAGGATGATACCGACGCCAGCAGCATTATCGAGGGCCTGTCCGACGAGGACGAAGAGGACGCGGACGAGGGCGACATCCGCGAGCAGATGCGCAACCTGCAGACGGCCGACGCGCCGCAGCGCAAGCCCGGCCAGCAGACACACGACATGGACCTCGACGCCCTCACGGCCCCCGCCCTCGACGCCGACGACGACGCCCTCAAGCCAAACTACACGGTGCAGACCGACGCCAACGGCAACGCGCGCTACATCTACCAGGAGATCAACCCCGTCTACGACTCGGACGACTCGGACGCCGAGCAGACCAACACCATCGGCAACATCGACCTCGCCTACTACGACGAGTACCCGCACATTGGCTACGACATCAACGGCAAGAAGATCATGCGCCCCGCCAAGGGCGAGGCCCTCGACGCCCTGCTCGACAGCATCGACATCCCCAAGGGCTGGACCGGCCTGACCGACCCCACCACCGGCAAGCCGCTGCAGCTGTCCGACGAGGAGCTGAGCGTGCTGAAAAAGGTCACGCGCAACGAGATGATCGAGGACGGCTACGACCCGTACCCCGACATGATCGCCTACTTCTCCGGCGTCAACCAGGAGGTCATGCCGCTGAGCGCCGCCCCCGAGCCCAAGCGTCGCTTCGTGCCGTCCAAGCACGAGGCGAAGCGCGTCATGAAGATTGTCAAGGCCATTCGCGAGGGCCGCATCGCCCCGTACCGCCCTGCAGAAGAGATCGAGGACGAGGACCAGTTCAGCTTCGACGTGTGGGCCGACGAGAAGCCGCGCGACGCCAACTCGATGCACATTGCCGCCCCGAAGCTGCCGCCGCCCGGCTACGACGCCTCCTACCACCCGCCCGCCGAGTACCTGCCCGACCAGGCCGAGGCCGACGCCTGGCGCGCCCAGGACGACGAGGACCGCGAGCGCGAGTTCCTGCCCAACAACTACGACGCCCTGCGCAAGGTGCCCGGCTACGACGCCTTTGTCAAGGAGCGCTTCGAGCGCAGTTTAGATCTATATCTCGCCCCGCGTATCCGCCGCAACCGCCTCAACATCGACCCCGAGTCGCTGCTGCCCAAGCTGCCCGACCCGGAGGACCTCAAGCCCTTCCCCACCACCTGCGCCGCCATCTTCCGCGGCCAGGAGGGGCGCGTGCGCACCGTCTCCGTCGACCCGCTGGGCATCTTCGTGGCCTCGGGCGGCGACGACGGCTACGTGCGCATCTGGGAGATCCTCACCGGCCGCCAGGTGTGGAACGCGCGCCTGTCGTCCGAGGAAGCCGTCGACACCGTCGCCTGGCGCCCCGTCAACGAGGCCTCGATTCTGGCCGCCGCCGCCGGCGAACACGTCTTCCTCATCATCCCCTTCCAGATCCTGTCGCCCGACATCGAGCAGCACTCGCGCGACCTCCTCGACGCCGGCTGGGGCTACGCCGCCTCGAAGCCCGCCCCCGCCGACGACGCCCCCAAGACGCCCCCCGGCGTGTGGTCGCGGCCCGAGAAGAAACTCGAGCACAAGGGTGTCCTCGTGCAAATCCAAGTCCGCTCCGCCATCAAAACCCTCTCCTGGCACCGCCGCGGCGACTACTTCACCACGGTATCCCCCCGCGGCGCCTCCTCCTCGGTCGCCATCCACACCGTGTCCAAGCACCTCACGCAACTCCCCTTCCGGCGCCTCAAAGGCCTCGCGCAAACCGCCCTCTTCCACCCACACAAACCCCTCTTCTTCGTCGCAACCCGCAACACGATCCGGGCCTACGACCTCGCCAAGCAAGAACTCGTCAAGATCCTGACCCCCGGCGCAAAGTGGATCTCGGACATGTCGCTGCACCCCGGCGGCGACAACCTGGTCGTCGGCACCTACGACAAGCGGCTGCTGTGGCACGACCTCGAGCTGTCGACCAAGCCGTACAAGACGCTGCGCTTCCACGCCGCGGCGATCCGCGCCGTGGCGTTCCACCCCGGCGGCCTGCCGCTGTTCGCCGACGCGAGCGACGACGGCAGTTTGCAGGTTTTCCACGGGAATGTGGTGGGGGATTTGATGCAGAACGCGACCATTGTCCCGCTAAAGGTCCTGAGGGGCCATGGCGTGCGTCAGCGCTTGGGGGTCATGGGCGTGCAGTGGCATCCGCGCGAGCCGTGGTGCGTGAGCGCGGGCGCGGATGGGACGGTGAGGCTGTGGTGTTAGGCGTTGGGTGTGTTGGGTGTGTTGGGTGTGTTGGGTGTGTTGGATGTGTGTGTCAGCGGGGAGGGTAGGGGGTGGTGGGTGAAAACCCTTGGTGTGGACTGTAGTCGGGGAGATACCAAAAGCAGCAGACGAAGCATGGACGGCGTTTGGCGTAGCACAATGCACGATTCCCTCTTACTCCCCCTCTCCCTCTCTCCGTGCGCCCAACAACCCCTCTGCCTCACCCCCCTTGCAACCCAAGCACATCCAACCCGCCCCTCTCCACGACCCGCGGCCTCGTCCCGCCACCCCTCCTCACCCCCCCAGTCTGCGTCTGCGTGTCCCCACCGACATCCACCCTGCCCCTCGCCACCACCGCCAACCTCCCGCTCCCATGCACAAGCGCACTCACAACCGGCATCCCTTCCCCCCCTGGCACCCTGACCACCTGATCCGCCTCCACAACGCCCCCCCGCAGCTGCGGCGCGCGCCACACCCTCACCGCCCCATCCGCCCCGCCGGCCCAGACCTCGGTCGCGGCATCAGCCCCCCACACCTCGAACCCGAGCCGCTGCCGCCCGCGCGCCGCGCGGCCCCCGCAGCGCCCCAGCGCGAACGCGAACGCGCGCGCGTCGTAGAGCAGGATGGCGTCCGCGTCGCGCTCGCCGACAAACAGGTACCGCGCGCACGCGCTCCACCTGAGCGCCGCCACGCCGCCGCCCGCGGCCACGTCGCGCAGCGCAAAGTGCGTCACCGCGGGCGCGCGGCCGTCGAACAGCCCGACGTGGCGCGTGCGCGTGCCCGCGGCGACCAGGCCATCCGGGGCGACGCCGAGCGCGCAGACGGCGCCCTTGAACCCCGCGCCGCCGCCCTTGAGCGCCGTGCGCGCAGACGGGATCGTCGGGATGCGGCGCACGGGGGCGCGGCGCGCGAGGTCGAATGCAAAGAGGGCGTTTGTGGCGCCGGCGGTGAAGTGCGTGCCGCTGGGCGCGTAGGCGAGGCTGAGGGGCGCGGTGACGGCTTCGGTTTGCGGGTTGGTGAGGGCGTAGGAGGTCAGCGGGGTGGAGATATCCACGGGCGACGAGGGGGCGGCAGAGGGGTCGGGCCACAGCGCGTTGTGCAGCGTGATGTAGCGGTCGCGGCGGCTGAGGAGGACGTGCGTCGAGTCTGGGTCGTGCAAGTTAAACAGCGGGTTGCAAGCAAAGGCCCAGATGGGGTCTGCGGATTTGAGGCGTGCGTAGGGGCGCAGCGGCTGCGTGGTGGGCGCGCAGAGCAGCGACGGGTCCAGCGGGTACACGGTCAGCGCGCGCGCGTGGTCCGAGGTCAGGATGCAGGTCCCGTCCGGCGAGAGCTGGGCTTCGTGGATGCAGCTCGTGGGGGGCGGGGCGGGAGATGGAGTGGGCAGCTGGGCGGCGCGGGTGTGGTGTGGTGCTGGGGGTGGGGGACTGGGGCTGGCGTCTGTGTCGGAGTCGGTGTCTGAGGTTGAGTCTGATTCGGAGTCGCTTTCGCCGGTTGAATCTGTTCGTAGTGCGGCTTGCTCGTCTTCATCGTCCTCGTCGCGTGCATGTGAACTGGCAGCGCGTGAACCACCATCACCATCATCACACTCCCCACGACTTCCCTCCCCCTCTCCCTCTCCCAGCTCTTGCACAGCTTCACGCCCCAGCTCCCCCTGCCCACAACCCGCCTCCACCTCCGCCACGCCCGTCCCCGCCAGCCACCGCACCGTCAACGCATCCGTACCCATCTTCAATCAGCCATTCGCGCTCTTTCCACAAAACCCGTGTCTGCGGTCGCGTAATGCAGTGTCGCGTACTTTGTATGTACTTTGTATGAACTCCGTAGTGTATCGCGACGCGCACAGGCCCCCACAAACAAACCGTCCTCCCGTGCGGAGCTAGCAGCCGCCGACGGAGCTCAACGCGGAGCTGCAGCACCGCACCTCCATTTCCACGATGAGCGCCTCGCACCCCGCGCGCGGAAAACCGTGGGTCGAGTCGCCGTATGCGCGGTCGCTGTTGGTACGTCCCCTGCTTTCCTTTCTCCACCAATTCCGCACCGCCGCGCAATTTGCGCTGCACGCTCCGAGGCCGCAGCTTCATCTCCCCCCTCCACACACTCACCACTCACCCCCCCCCCCCCCCCTAATGCCACACCCAGCTAACCCCCCTCCCAGGCGGGCGGCCTCGCGGGCACCACCGTCGACATGACTTTGTTCCCGCTGGACACGCTAAAAACGCGCCTCCAGTCCGCCGCGGGCTTCCGCGCCGCGGGCGGCTTCGCAGGCATGTACAAGGGCGTGGGCAGCGCGTTCTGGGGCTCTGCGCCGGGGGCCGCGCTGTTCTTCGTCACGTACGACGGGCTGAAGCGCGCGCTCGCCACACCTCCCATCACGGGCACTGGCACAGGCACTGGCGCAGCTGCTGGCGCTGGAGCAGGCGCACGAGCAGGCGCCGACGCCGCAGTCCACATGCTCGCCGCCAGCCTCGCCGAGTGCGCCGCGTGCCTCGTGCGCGTGCCCACCGAAGTCGTCAAGCAGCGCGCGCAGGCCGGGCAGCACGCGTCGAGCCTCCTGGCGCTGCGGCACATCTTGTCGCAACAACACGCGCGCGGCGCCGCGCATGTGTGGCGCGAGCTGTACCGCGGCTGGGGCGTCACGCTGCTGCGCGAGATCCCGTTCACGGTGATCCAGTTCCCGCTGTGGGAGGCGCTGAAGCGGGGGCGCGGCGGCGCGGGGCGGCGCGTCGGCGCCGTGGAGGGGGGGGTGCTGGGGAGCGTGGCCGGGGCGGTGGCCGCGGCGGTTACCACGCCGTTGGATGTGCTCAAGACGAGGATGATGTTGGCGCGGGAGAAGGTGCCGTTGAGGACTGTGCTGAGGGGGGTCGTGCAGGAGGGGGGGTATGGGGCGCTGTTTGCGGGGTTGGGGCCCAGGGTTGGGTGGATTAGTGTGGGCGGGGCGGTGTTCTTGGGGAGTTATCAGTGGGCGAGTAATGTGCTGGGGAGTTAGGGTGAAGCAGAGCGGCGCGGTGACGTGGATAGGCTCTGCGAGTGCGTGGCGACGATTCTGTAGCATATCTTGTAACATGGCTGCCTCCCGTATAACCCTCCCGTATAACACCTCCATCTATACACAACCCCCTACGCACCCCTTTCCCCCACGCTCTCCGTCTGGCTGCGCCCCGCCTCGCTGCTCGGCTTGCCCTCGCTCGCATTGCTGCTGCCCAGCCCGGACACGCCGCCCTGCTGCACGGCGGGCGGCAGCCCGTGGTGGCGCGGCAGCGGGCGCATCTCGCGGCGGCCGTTGGGCTTGTAGTGCAGGACGACGTCGCCGCCGCCGCGCCACACGTGTGCGCGCATCGACGCGAGCGTCATTTTGGGGTCGATGAGCTGCGGCTGTTAGCTACACACATAAAAGGGGGAGGGGGCGTGCCTGGCCGTTGCAGTACAGCTCGAGGTACTCGTGTGGCTTTAGGGTGTCGGCGGGCTCGTCCGCCGTCGGCGCGGGCTCGATGCGCTCCGCAACATATCCGAGGATTTTGCGCGCGCGCAGCATGCGGTTTGCGTTGAGGCGGTTGTTGCTGGGCGTGTTAGCGGCGGCAAGTACACACAAAGGCGACGAACCCGTCTGTGGACATGGCCGGCAGCATGTTCTGGTACGGCTCGAGCACGAAGGAGACCTTGACAATGTCCTTGGGGGGGAGTTGGTTCTGCCGAGTTAGCGACGGTAATCAAGCCGGAATTGTACGCACCCGCAGCAGCACCTCGCCGAGCCACATCGGCGCCGCCTTCTCGATCAAATCAGCCTGCAGCGCCAGCGTGCCGACCTTGCCCTCGAACAGATCCGCGACGCCACCAGACCCGGGCCGGTCTTCCTGGATGAGGATCGTGGTCATAGCCGGGGGCTTCAGCACCGGCGTGTCGTTGGGCAGGCTGGGCGCAATCGCTGCGACCAGCTCCGTCACGCCCGATGCAAGGGCCTCTTCGTAGCCGTGTCGTATGCGCTGTATGGAGCCGCCAAAGTTGTCATCAAAAACCTTCTCGTCCGTCTTGGTCGACCGCGAGTCGCTGTCCTCGGCCTTCTCGTCGACCACCGGCTTGGGGGCCTCGGCGGCGATTGGAGTGCCCGTGGCAAACATCTTCTTGCTGAAGCCCATGTTGAACTTCTTGCCGAACATGCCCTTGCCCTTCTTGGACGGCGTGTCCTCAGTGGGCGATGACACTGTCTCTTCCTTCGCCTCGGCCGGCTCTGCCTTGCCATTGCCGTTGCCGTTGGTGGACGCGTGGCCGAAGTAGTCCTGGCCATCTTGAGTCGAGCTGCGCTGCGATTTCGACGGCTCGAGCTGGTTGCCCTCCTCGTGTGTTGGGGTGAGAAGTGCGTTGCCGTGTGACGCTCGCTGAGGCGGCAGCTGTGGAGTCGCCAAGCCAATGCCCATGCCGGGTGTGTGGGGAAAGTGGAAGCCGTTGCCTTTCAGTGTAGAGCCAGAGGTGGGCCCTGAAGGATCCCAGCCATTAACACTAACATTTGGCATCTCGATCGCTGTCGGCCGACTCGTCTGTGCCTCTTGCTGCTTCTCTTGCAGTAATTGCGCGCGGTAGGCCTCGTCGCGCTTGATCTCCTCGTCGATGAGGTTGGAGAACAGGTAGCGCAGCACCCACTTGCCCAGATTGATCCGGTGGTCGTCGCGGAACTCAATCTGCTCTTCCAGCTCCAGGTCGTCGGCATACATCTCAGCGTCAAAGCAGTAGTTCTCCTCGAGCACGCACGTCAGTGTTCCTATCCGCGTGTCGACAGCACACCAGTGCGCGACGCTCTCTTGGGTGTTCACCTCGGGGAGGACGTCCTCCATGTGCCGCTTGCCGAACGACTTGATCGGGCTGCACTGGATGAGGTCCCAGAGCATGCACTCTCCGGCTGTGTCCATGGTCAAGACCCGTCTGCGGTCGTTGAGGAGGTGGTGCTTCATGAGGCCGTTCTGGCCCTCGATGCAGAAGTCCGGCGCGCTTCGCACGGGGATGATGCCGCCGTGCTCGGCCGCGGCGTCTGTCGGCTTCCGCGCGCTGGCCAGCGTCGACGCGTCCGGGTCCTTGGTGTACAGCTGCGGGTAGGGCGCGGCGTTGGACATGCGGAGGAGGGCCCGCCCCGGGATCTTGGCAGTGGTGCCGTTGGTGGGCGGGCTGTACGCGGGCGGCGACGGGTAGCACGTGCGCGTGGTGGCGACGCTGTTCCGGTGCCACTTGTAGGACTCGGGCAGCTCGACCTCGGCGCTGGTGTCGACGTTGCTCCACCGGTTGATGCTGGAGCTGGAGGTGGCGGTCCACAGATAGTCGCCGGCGCTGACCACCCGCGCGACGCCCTCGTGCTCCTGGCACACGGCGACCGAGATGCCCTCGTCCCACTCGGCGCAGCTGCGCACATCCGTCTTGGCGACGATGCCCGAGCGGTCGGACGAGTAGAAGGTCGACAGCTGGGGGTCCTCGGAGAACAGCGACCACACGCTGTCGTTGTGCATGGTGAGGGTGTACATGCAGCGGCCGGCCGTCATGGACCACACCTTGACCGTCTGGTCGGACGAGGCGGTCAGGATGGTCTCGCCGTGCTGGGCGACGAGGATGTCGCGCACGTTGTCGGTGTGGCCGACGAACTTGGTGATGCGCTTGCCGGTGCGCGAGTCCCACACGCGCACAACGCTCTCGGGCCCGCCGCTGGCGATGAGGGTGGGCGACGCGGCCAGGGCGTAGACGGAGCCCTTGGCCGACGTGTTGTCCTCCTCGCCCACGTCAATCTCCAGCCGCCGGCCGCCGCCGTTGAGGTCCCACAGGCTGATCTTGCGGTCGAGCCCGCCCGACGCGACCCAGCTCTCGGCCTGGCCGGGCGACGCAACGCGCTTGACGTAGTCGGTGTGCAGGCCAATCGTGGCCGGGGGCGCCGAGTCGTGCGCGGCCGGGCGCCAGACCTTGACGGTGATGTCGGACGACGCCGAGACGAGGGCGGCGCCGGCATTGGCCAGCACGAGGTCGTTGATCCAGTGCGTGTGCGCCTGCACCTGCGAGCGGAACTGCGTCGGCGGCGGCTTGTAGTCGGCCGCGTGGTGGTCCGCGAACGGGTCGACCTCGTCGGCGGCCGCGCCCAGGTCGAGCCCCAGGTCCCACGCGCATATCACCCCGTCGCGCCCGCCCGAGTAGCTGCGCCTGTTAGCTGTGCGCGCAGACAACCGCAAATACCTACAGCGTCGCGCTCTGCGGGTCGACGGCGAGCCCATTGACGCCGAGCCGGTGGCCGCCCGCCGAGTTGGCCAGCGGCAGCACTGCGCATGTTAGCCGGCGACGGTGAAGGTGCTGGGCGGTCCCAATGCAAGGAGCACCCACCATAGCTGATGCGCTTGCGCGCGCTTCTTGCCATACCCTGCGCTTAATCTCGTCTCCGCATGGGACGGCAGTGAGGTGTGAGGGCAGGTCTCGGGGTCGAGGAGACGTCGAGGCCGGACGGGTCATGGCCAAGTCCCCCGTCCGTAGCAGGAGCACCTCCGCGCCCGCTAGCGACGGATCGCTAAAAGATGACATGGTGGGGACTGAGCAGCGCAGATCGCCAACGGCCGCTTGTTGTTGCGCTCGGCGCTGCACTACGTCATTGCTGCCGTCGCCTGCGACACAGAACATGTGGCCTGCACATTGCTTCTTCGCCAGAACACAGCGCTCACCCGCCGCCGTGGCACGATCGGTGGGGTCCCCCTCAGACGTGTGGAGTGCGCCACCTGGGGCCTAACCGGCTGTTCGGGTTAGACCCTGAATCCGCCAGCCTCGTGCTCACGCCAGCGTAGTCCGCCCGTCCTTCTTCCGGTGCTACTGCCACGAGGTCATCGCCTCGACTGTTCTTTGGCCCCTGACATACTCTTAGCTGTCTGGAAAGACGCCAGTTAATTTCACCCGACGTCGTCACACCGTGACGGTGAAGGTGTCTCACAGTACCTTTCTAGCATGCCAGAGTGGGACATATCCCCCGAAACACTGTCAGCACATGGCTGAGCGTTGGGGATCGCGAGCACCGCTTCGAGTGGCTTCGTGTTGAGCACTATGACGTCAGCCTGACACCGGAGGAAATGCACACGAAGTAGGGACAAAGCCGACCGAGAATGTATTGACTTGAGGTCGTCAAGAGACGGTAGAGTCGAGATCGGTACATGGTGGCCATTGAGTATTCTGCGGCAAGGAAACCCACGACCTCACCAGGCGCAGATGGCCCACGAATTCTTTCCACACTAGCAATCCGCTGAACGCTCTGTATATCTGCCGTCAATGCCAGCCAATCTAGATGGTCGTCACATCGTAAATCACACACAGAACCGCTCCGTAGACTGCAACAAGCGGGCGACACTCACATATAGATAACCATGGCCCTATAATCGGAGCAGTAGAAGCTCGTATGGTGATTGAAATATCTACGGCTCTACAGTTCGCAGTCGTTCGCACGGACTGCACTTCCATCGAGGCAGGCTTCCCAGTCAATCATCCTATACCAATCTGCTTCACCAACTCGTCGTCTACCTGGCGGCTGTCCGTACTACTCTCTCTGCAAGCATCTCGCACCAAACCCAAAGATTAGCTCTGTCCCTGCAAGACGAGCATTACACGCTGTCTCTTTCCCTGCAGATCTCACCCACGCTGACCGAGAAGGAAGTCGCCCTTCCAGAAGTGGAAGCCACCCAGCACCAAACAGACTGACGCGGCGCGACTCGAACGCGCATCTCCCACATCGCCACGTTACCGCTGCACGAGAGCGTGTGCGCCTCCTTTGCAATCTCTTGGTCAGAGTCCCCTCTGAGGAAGAGTGTGGGTTGTTGGGCGTGCGTGTTTTACCATTAGATTACGCATTGTGTTGTTGCTTGATGGAAGTTCGAGGGAGATGCTGATGCTTACAGAAGGTCTGGGTCTGCGATCTGGCTGCGGCCACTCCCGTGCATACGAGTGGCATGGCTGGGAGTAGCTGCGCCGGAAAGTATAAAAGTCGACGGAGGTGCATAAAAAGTTAGGAAAGCAGAGTACACAACCGCAGGTCTCGGAGCAAGGCGGTTTGATATCCTCGCGCTGTTTGGCTACCTACTGAGCGAACCGCGCTGTCTCGATGGCGATACCCTTCCATTACCACAATGCATGGCTGCCCTCTACTGCCCTGTAGCTCACTCTCCTCACCAGACTCCTCTATACACACCATCTTCTGCGAGAAAATAAACAGGGAGCAATGTCATGGGCTGCCGCGGCTTACGACTTATCTGCTCCAACCTCTCCAACTCCTGCACCACCTTCCCAGCCTCCTTGTACATCTTAGCCAACACCTGCGTCAATGCTTCCACCGGACTGTCGTTGAGACTTTCACTAGACGCCAGCACCTTCCATGCTGCGAACTTATCCTCGTCGTCCTCATCCTCGTCTTCCTTGTCGCCCGTGTACATGATAACGCGGGCCTCGTAGCCAATCACCATGTCAGCATCGTTGTTCAAAATACTCATGATGATGACGTCCAGGATACGGCCGCGCGGGGAGATCTTGCCCGCTGCGATCCTGGGGCGGAACACGGCGCGAGCTTGACCTGGATGTGTGGGTTAGCTATACTGAATAAGTGGTACGTGGTGGGGGATACGCATACTTATGATCTCAGCTTTAAGCTCTTTAATAAGAGTGGTGGTTGTGAGGAGGTAGGTGTTAGCCATGGCGGGCAGTTAGCTCTGTTAGTGTATTAAAGCGAGTTGTTGCTCGAGAGATGGATGCTCACGGACTGGAGCTGGCTGTTGGTTTTCTGGGGCGCCTCTAATGGGTATTTATGCGGTGGCTTGGGGTGTTTGTGGACGCGCTGGGATGTATTGATGAAGTGCAGGCGGGCAAACAATGGTCATGAATTTAGGTGGGAAGCAATTGGATTGATAGAGGCAGGGCTGACAGTAACAATGGTGAGGTACGAAGTGTTCGAGCTGGTGAGATGTGGTTGTGAGCGTAAGAGCTTTAGTACTGGAGTTCGGCAGGTACAGTATGATTTTAGTGGGAAGATTCGTTAGAAACGACGGATCTATCAGCCAGATCAAGCTCTTGGAGCTTTGTGTTTCTGCTTCTAAGCGACTAGACAGGAATGTTTCCATTTGAGCGCTTGTAGTGGTTTTGCGGTTCACTGTCAGCACTCGAGCTGCTTTCACTTCACTACAACTCCGTTTGCTCACGGGGATTGAGTCACTTGGCCTTTCCGGAAGGAGCAAGCCGTCTGTTCCTTGGCATATAAGAATTGCGCCCGGCCTGATATTCATTTCTTCTCAGTCCCTCCCTCTTCTAACCATCTGGACACGTAAAGACAAAACAACAACACAACAGCGACGACAAGATGGGCGATCTCACTCTGGATCAGGCCGTTAAGGCTAAGGCCCTTCAAGACATGATCATTGGTAAACTTATCGTCGCATGCAATGGACCCGCAACTGACCCTTGGTACTAGCGCAGCTGGAGACTATGTATGGTCAGCGTCACCTACCAAACCGTAGATTCAGTGTTCACCACTCACTCATCAGTACCAAATATGTCGTAACTGTTGGCATCTTTAAAGGCTATCGGATCGTGGATTTTGAATAGGAAGCTTTATATTTTCGCCACGCTCGAGGCGAATACGCCGTGTGTGACAGTGGATGGCAGGCACTGACTGCCTATTCGGTTCCCATCAGCGGAACCAGCGACCTCGGAGTTATCGGTGCGCTTGAGGACCTTTGGAATAACCTGAGCGAGCGGGTCGCCACAAAGACTGTGCCCTTCGAAGTTGAAGACAAGTAAGTGGTAGAGAAGTTCCGCATACATAATGAATTGCGCTGATCTTTTAAAAGGGATAAGTTTCATAATTGAAGAGCATATTGGACACTTCAGGATGACCTTGGTCCATGCGAAGCAAGATCCACCGCACGGCGTGCGTAGCAATGCGCAACAGAAAGCTCTTCGATATGGCTAGACAGAGTCAATATTCAAAATCAGCTTGGAACTAGATCTTCATCCCGAAGCAACATTGACCACTGCACTATAACTTTTCCTGTCAATTGCAATCCATAAGGCTGTTTCTCTCATGTTGAAACTTAGGCCGTGTGTAGATAGTCAGTGTCAGACATCGGAAGCCTTTCTTATCTGCATTGACGAAACCTGAGATGCTGAAGACAAGCCCGAGACTTACACGTAGAAGTAGAATCGCCGATATCTCTTGTGAACACTCTACAGCGTCTCGCCTGCCCAACGAGACCGCCAGCCGTAGCAGGTAAGCAGCAACAAACCCGTCGACCCGGAACCTGAGTAAAACAAACCCGCCGTAAACCACAGCAACCACTCCTACATCAACACGAACCCAATTGGCCGCCTGACATACCTCAGACTAGTACCAACACCCGAGCGACCAGAGAGGAAACAATTCTGCACGTATAAAGCCAGCTTCACGACTGGGCAATGCAGCGCGTGACAGCCTGCCACGACAAGTCCAGCACCGCCCGTCTGACCTCGCACGCGGAAGCGGGTTCCAGCATGCACGCCGCAGGGTCGTGGAACGCCGTGATTCGCAGAGCGCGCACCCGCGGTGTCACACCACGAGGGTCGCCACCGGGGAAGCGTATCTCTTGCGTAGGATACGGGCAGTAGGTATGCAGCGAAGCTGTTGCTGCAGACAAAAGTCCACAGCGCCCGTCGCCTACAGCTAGCTAGCAGCAACCCCCGTGACCGTCCCCTCCGTGATTGGCCCTCCGCCCGAACGCATCGTCACATACCAGGCGTCGTGGCCGGGCAAGACAGCCCTCCGCTCAGGCCCCGGATCGCCGCGCTAGCTCGTCACAGGGTCGGATCCGAGCGAATCAGCGCGCGGGCTAGCGCGCATCGGGCTTCGCACGTGGTACCTGCGTAACGACCCTTTGACGTTGCGGAGGACATTGGCACGTCGTGTGCGGAGGTATATAAGCGTTAGGGGAGCTGAGGGGGTGGTGTTGGGGCTGTAGTCTTTGAGCTTGCTTTTCGATAGCATTGTTATTAGGTGCCTACATAGGTATTCTGAGTTACTGTGACGGTTGTGGCCGTGGTCTTCCTTCTGTCGTTGGCTGTGGACCTCGAGTCTCTTGCGCTGGACGGAGCTGAGGCTGCTGCTCTGGAACTTGTTCCAGGTCGCCATTGCAACTTTCTCACTACGAACTCAATTGGACTTGAATGTACCTCTCTGCCATCCACGCAACTATGGACACCGAGTTCATTCACAGCCCTCTCATATCAGAGGGTTCCTTCCACATCCTGACTACTGTCCTGGTTCTCACTCTACCAATCCTGACCGCCATCTATATCTACCATGACTACAAAGCATTCCTATCCCTCGGTCCTGGAGGCACACCCTCAACACCAATGGGCTACCTCAAAGTCAAAATCCTCGGGCTCTTCTCCCTCCGCGACCCCCTGCGCCCACTGCCCATCCCACCACACTTCCGCCCTCAAAAGGGCTATTTCGACACCCTCCCAGCTCGCCCTGGAGAGCGGCCACTCGTGCAAGGCATCGCGCCGCAGCGCCAGCAAACCCAGAGGAGCGATGAGAAGATGTACGCCAAGCTCGTCAAGCGCATGCGCGCCTACGCCTCGGACCCGGCGAACATGCTGCTCGAACGCACGAGCTGCTTTGAGAAGAACAGCTCCGGGCTCTTCGCATCCGTGCCCATCACGCGCACCTGCGGCGGGGAGATCTGCCACGCGCACCCCTCAGACGGCTCGCTGCATCTCACGCTGCACCCAGCGGATGCGAAGATCATGATGGAGAAGGGCTGGGGCGAGCGGCATCCGCTTGCGAAAGGCGGCTGGTTTCGGAGGTTCGTGCCGCGGGAGTTCGTGCTGATCTATGCGCCGCGGACGGAGAAAGACCTCCATGTTGTCATGCAGATTGTGGCGGCGAGTACCTGGTGGGTTAGTGGAGTCGATGTCAATGCGGACGCTGGGGCGGGAGGGAGAAGGAGGAGTGCCGATGTTGCTGCGATTGGTCAGGCGATGCAAGAGAACGATTGTTGGGCTTGCAAAGCTCATGCGTGCGGTGCTGGCGGACTCGGGAAAATGACTGGACATGCATAAGGAGCGGAAGGTCGTTGAAAAGTCTCGTGATTGTTGTGATGCACTGTAAGAGGCATTGCTTGCGTTCTAGCGGATTTTGGCGTTCTGGGTATATGGGCAAGCGTTGACCTCATGAGCCACGTGCTCTCGAAAAATATCCGATATACATCAATCATACCTGAGCAATCACCTCATTCTCTCTCCTTGCGGCACAGTCTCGCGGGCCCCTCATGCGTGGCTTGTCCTGAAGCGAAAGAGAGACAAGTGATTGCTTATCAGCCAAGGCCCCGTTTTCACTGCTTTCCGCGGACCCAATCGTCATACTCCTTCCTCTTGCCCTTGACATCCCAGAATCCGCGGCGGCCTTCGCCACTTCCGTTGATGCCGCCGTCCAATCCCAAGAAAGCGTAAGGGTCTCCTTCGCTCAGAATCTCCTCTCCCTCTCTTGTGTACTTGCCCTCTCCGTGCCTGCCCTCCCGGGAGATCTGGCCCGCCCACTTGGTGTTTTGGATGGGCTTCAGCTTGTCGGCAGAAACCACAATGCCGGTAGAGAGGAGGAGAATGCCGAAGAGCAGCTCGAGAGTGATGTCGAGGGGAAGCGGGGTGTTGGCGAATGCTGTCGTGTGTTCATGTGCGGAGTAGACACTGGCATAGTATTAGCAGCTGTGCTCTGCGAGTCTGTTCCTTGCTGCTGGGAAGCCTGGATTGAACATACGCATGTGTAAGGAACAATGCGCCGACAGTGTTGAGCACTGTGCCGAAGAAAGCCATCGTCGCCGACATGTTTATCGCAAATTCCCGGATTACGCGGAGAGTGCCGTTACAGCGATCGCACTTTACGAGCGAGGCGAGAAGGAGCGCGGAGACAGTGATGTCGTTAGTGGGAACTCGAGATGGCAGGTCGATGGGTGAGCTTCGTGACGGATTGTCTTGGCATTTGACAGCGGTGCTTAGAACACGTAATTCCAAGGATTCCTGTGTACGAGTAGTTTGTGATCTACAACTAAGATGCTTTAATGTATATTCATTAAATAAGCCTTTTGAAAAGCGAGTATTGAGATACATGCATGTGATGTAGGCCAGGTGCAAGTATACGCCTGCACAAGCTATGGAGGCATTAGGGTACGCAACGAATTACAACGGATCTCATCTCAGCCTACTACTGTGACACGTTTGCATTCACGGCTACGCAAACAAGCAATCATCGCGTCAGGTAGCACGTTCAAACGTCCCGCTCGCAGGACAGGAAGCTTGGGCTAGCGCTGCGCAGCTCCCGCGTTCCAACACCGCACCCTGCAGAGCTCCACCTTCACGCGCATCGTGAGTGATCTCACGCCCTGCAGAGAGACGGGTCCGCGCAAATGAAGCAATCAATTGTCCGTAGACCGCCATGACGTACTGGCCCATCTCCTCGCCCTCTGTTTTTGCGGCTACTAAAAACACGAATCTCGAACGCACACCTGTATCCCATGACGGCACCGATCAAGCTTCGCAGAGTAGCCGAGATAGCGCGTCCGAGGCCGAACTCACAAACAATAGCGACGATGTTTCGTCGAAGGGAGAGTCTGAAGCGGTGAAAGAGAAACAGCCAGAGCAGGATGCGCAAACAAATAGCCCTGAGCAGTTCGTGGAAGAAGATGTACATGGGGAGGTCGTTGCTATAAGGGTGACCCGGAGCGGACAGTTGTTTGCAACACTGACTCGGACGACCCTGACCATTTGGCAGACGAAGGTAGCTAGATTACCCCCTTGTACTTGAGTGTTGCTGATCAGAGTCAAGCCCAGCGTCATCCTAGCCTCAGTCCTACGCTCGCAGAATTCGTTGAAGACTTATGGTCCGAATGCAGACGTCCTACTTAGACCTGACTCTCAGATCTTCGTCATCCAGACCACCCTCGGTTTCCTCATTACATACTCCCTCGCGACCGACCATTCGTCCCGCGTTTACAAGTCGCAATTTACGGACACACATGGAACGCACTCGAGGAGAAGTAGCGCTGTTGGCTTCAAGATACAGCGTCAGCACGACACCAATGCTGGGCCTGGAGAGGGCAGTGGATTCAAAGAGCTCAGCCTGCGCTTCCGCATGGTCATACGCGTTGATGCTGGGATTGTGAAAGCTTTGGCTCTGGACGATGAGCTTGTAGTGGCTACTGCGAAGCCTGCGGCGATGCAGTGCATACGATGGGCACCAGACAATCAAGGAAGCCAAACGAGCACTGAGGTTCTCACCAAGATGAGCTGGCTTGGGAGGAAGCCGACTCTTGTTGATATGACACACGATCGACCTATGAACCTGTCGTGCTGGATCACCGGAGAAGGTCGTGCCTTTGCTGTTCAAAGGTCGAAGCTAGATGCGAAGCAAGAAGGGAGTGCACCGCAGAATCTGTTCCGAGGATATGGCTTCCACACTCCGGAAAAAGACGGCGAACATGGCGTGAAGGCGGCTATCAACGCTCGGTTTTCACTCCTGGCTGTTGGGTGTAAGAACAGTGAAATCTATGTCTACACTGTCCGGGACTATACTGGCAACATTCCTATATCTCACAAGCTCCAACCCAATACTTCCTCACCCGGCAAGCTAAACACTCTTACGTACTCCCCTGACGGGTATTGTTTGTTCGCCGGCTATGAGAACGGATGGGCAATGTGGAGTGTGTACGGGAAACCAGGCGCCACCAGCTTCACGACTGACCGTGCCATCTCAGAGACCAATGGCGAGGGTTGGTTGCTCGGCGTGAAGGATGCCTTCTGGATCGGTGGAGGCGCTGAGCTCTTGATACTGGGCAACAACGACAACCGATTATTTGTTGTGGAGATGGCCAGAAGCGCTGTGACTGGATGCTTCTCGTCAGCTAATGTGTCGAGATCTTTGATGCAGACAAGCACAGGCTTTATGATCTATCGCGGCTACGACCTGCCTGATCTGACGACGATATCCGCGGAACTGTCTCTATGGCACCACGTGCAGGTGCCACCCCACTATCTGGTGGACCAGTGGCCCATTAAGAGTGTGGTCATATCGAACGATGGGAGATACGTCGCAATTGCTGGCAGAAGAGGGCTCGCACACTACAGCGTCAATAGCGGGAGGTGGAAAACGTTCGATGATCCTTTCGTTGAGAATGAGTTCACTGTTCGTGGGGGCATGTGTTGGTTTCAGCATGTGCTCATTGCTGCAGTTGAGTCGCAGAACTCTCACGAGGTAAGGCGTCTTGTATCATTTCCGCACAGCATGCTGACGGTAACTTTCTAGGTCCGAATCTATTCAAGAGAATCAGCCCTCGACAACAGTCACATCATGCATGTGCAAAAGCTGCCAGCTCCAATCGTACTCATCGCACCGTCAGGAGAAGACTCCCTACTTGTCTACACCTACGAGAACATTCTCTATCACTACGTCATGAGCGTTTCCAATGCGACAGTCACTCTGATACAGGTCGGTCAGATTGCCTTACATGGCATCATTCGCGCGCCCACGCGAGTCAGAGCACTTAGCTGGATTCTACCAGAAGACCAGATCCGTAAGCCCTACAGAATTCCTGCAATGATGACCCCTCTGACTCTGGCTAGATCATGGCGATCCCTCTCAAGATGTTTCTGTCGCTACGATTCTCTTCCTTGTGGATGGAAAGCTTGTGCTGCTCCAGCCCACGACGACGGGAGGCGGTGAACTCAAGTATGAGATGCGGGTCATCGCACACAATGTAGAAACTTACGCATTGATGCGTGATCATCCCGCCTTTGCGCTAGAATCCCACGAGGACTCCCTTCCACCCAGTCCTTCGGTCGGATTGACAATCAACGGCGTGCACGGTCACGGTCACGACTTGCGAGACTCCTTATGGTATTTTGACGGTCAGGATATGAAAGTGTGGATCGAGATGCAAGACGTGCTTGCGTCTGCATCCCCAGAGCTTGGGAGGGACCTGCCTACACCTGTCCAGATTCCCGTTGACTTCTATCCTTTGTCTGCCCTGCTTAACAAGGCAATCATCTTTGGTGTCGAGTCAGAAATAGTCCAGCGCAGGGACACCAGCTTCGCCTACCTGCGATTTGGGACAAGGGTAAGTTGTTATTACGGTTCACTGACGTTGCCGAGCGACTACTTGCTGACATGCATTGCAGACCCATCTCTTCCTACCCGCGACGCTACGGTATCACTTAGCGCAGTACAACCACCCTGCAGCCTTACACCTCAGCCACCACTATCAGCATCTATTGTACTTTCCGCACGCCCTTGAGATCTTATTACATGAGGTCCTGGATGAAGAGGTGGATACTCAGCCACCGCCAGAGCAGGCGCTTCTACCAAGCGTGTTGTCGTTCCTGAGCTCATTCCCGCAGTACCTCGACATTGTCGTGCAATGTACGCGCAAGACAGAAGTTCGCTCTTGGCGGACGCTGTTCGCAAATCTCCCACCACCAGAAGAACTGTTTGAGGAGTCGCTTCAAAAGGGTAATTTGAAGACTGCGGGCGGCTATCTACTCGTACTTCATACGTTTGAGGAATTACGATCCACCGGCGACCAGGTAGTCCGCTTACTGCATCGCGCAAAGCAAGAGCAAGATTGGGAGCTGTGCAAAGAGCTTGCTCGCTTCCTCATGGCGCTTGATGAATCGGGTGCGACCTTGCAGCGGACCCTTGAGCTCGTTGAGCTGAAATCGCCGTCAGCAGAGCCAGGATATGGAGAGTCCCATTTCACTTTTGAGACGACTCGTTTGAACATCCCTCCTGGAGGCCGAGCCGGCACAAACGGACACGGCAAGGACCGCGATGACTCCAGTGGGGGAAGTAGAAGCTCGGCAGGAAGCAGCATCAGTCCTGGTGGACAAGCGGCCGGCCGCAGGAATACTATCGCACAAGAGCCAAACGACTATTTCGGCGTTGGCTTGGGGAGTCCGCTTGGGCGGCAATAGCTTTTAGGTACTACAGATGCAACCTCGTCTGGTCACAAATATTCGCTTATCCTCAAACTCGATTCGTAAGATCGGCAGAACTCAAAGTCGAACATATGCAGGGTACTGGTGCCAGAGTCAAACCTCGTAAGGATTCCAGGCCTGCACGCACAAGCTCAAACATGAACTCGCTCAACAAACGCATTGTCCTGGGCACAGGTGAAATTTCATAAGCATGTCGCTCAATGCGGTATCGGTGGTCATGTTGTGAGCTTCGATGCGCCTCCTTTAGCGCTCGTAGGAGCACAACGACCAGATTGTCTGGTAGCTTGATCCTAGGCTAGCGCACGTCGACGGTGTGGTGTAGCGACGAAGCCAGCGCAGCTGTGCGGCGCCCCTCACTCAACCGTCAACACCGCCGCTTCGTACCACTCTAGGCGCTGTTGATTGGCCGCTAGAACGATAGATGCGACCTGACAGGGCTAAGCAGGAAAGGTGGGGAGTTCGGCCGGCGGTGAGATTCCTGGTCAGTGAGGCGTCAGCATTGCACGTGTTTCGGCGGGAGCCATCCTACCGAAGTACTGAGAAGCCGCAAACGACACCGCAAGAAAACTACGCCTTACCCTCGACCAGATCCGCAGGACGATTATGATGGAATCGTGCCAGAGCCACGGCTCCGAGGTCTGTCTCTCTGTGCTTCCTTTGGCTGTAGTGATACAGCATGTTTATCTTCTTGAACAGACCATAGGTTCGCACAACATCCCATTCCAGGGCGTCGCTAATGACGCTTGGCTGCACTGATGGCGCCTGCACGACAACCGCTAGATGTATGGCGGGCTGGCTTAGAGCTAGCAGGCCGAGGCCCCTGTTGCGACCAAACCACTTGTGCGTCTTCTGGCGGCACTGCCACAGCCCTCAACCCGCCCCATGGAATCCACAACGATCTTTCACCGTACTAACGGGTGCTGCGCATATTCGCTTGCTGCATGACGCAGGATCCTTCCGTCAGTCGTCTCTAGCATAAAGACGGTAGAACAAATATTCTAGAAAACCCCGTGCAATCGCAGATACGAAGACATATAAACCAGCGACCCACTTCCTCAGCCCTATATACCTAGTTAACTCGCCGATCACTACTGTACTTAATCTCATGCGACAAGCCTTGCATAAGAGTGTGGTGTCGTCGTCACTATCACATTACTTCCCTAGATCGTGAGCTCTCGATTATGGCCGCGGCGGGAATACCCCTCTTCCCCGATCACCAACCGCAAGCCGTACCCGTCTTTTCTACACCTTCCCCGGCCATCGTTTCTGACTCGAGCTTCTCTTGGAACATGGCGCCCCGTATGGAGCAACATCCAAGCGCGAATCCAATGTCAAATGGTGAGCATGCCATTCTCTTTGGCTTCATTGTAGTTTGATGTTGGGCGCATGGAATGCAATTGCTTCTTTGGCTCGGCTGTACAATGAATCTCTCCCACAACTTCCCGTGCTTGTTGTATTAATACCGCAACCTTAACGGCTCCTGTTCCTTCTCAGATCAATTTGAACTCATCAGTTCACTGACACCGGCTCTTTGTAGCTTCTCAACAGCGCAGATCGATCAGCCCACGCACAACAGCCATCAATGCCCCAACAACAGCTACCAGCAACGACAATGGGGGGCCTAGTTTATCTTGGGTTGTTGGCAATAACCCCCAGGAGATGCGATCGAAGAAGAACATGACCACAGTGCGCAAGAGAGCGATGAGGGCGTTTCTGGAAACGAGCAGCAAGGACCCCAGAAAGGCCAAGAACCCAGTCGACCAACAACTACGCCTCAGTGTTAGTTCTACTCGTTGGGACGCAAGCACTCCAAGTCGGGATCTTGCGATAACTGTGAGCGAGGAGTACGCCGAGGGCGAAGGTGGAAGGTCGCAGTGCTCTACAATCATATCAACAGTACCGATAGCATCGCAACACACTCAACACTCGTCGAGTTCTGACACTCAGATGCCTTCAATGCTAATACTCGGACCGGCACCTATGGTGATTCCCTCGAGGACTAGCGACCATGGCGAGAGGTTGCCGTACGATCGCACACAGGCACCACTGTTTGTGTCCCTGGGCAAGAATATCGACCCTTTTAGAACAATGTTCCAGTCAACCTACAAAGTGGTTTCTGTGGAAAGAATGAAGTTCCTGTGCGCAAGATTCTTCGGCACATACGCCATGGGGCAGAGATGGATACCTACTGTCCTAAGCGCACCACACACTTATCTGAGCACCTTGGTCTGCGCTTCCGCACATCTGGACGTCATCCTCGAGCGAAGCACAGAAAGTCCCGAGACACTAGCTCTTCGGCAGGAAGTGATGCATCTCATTGATCGAAATATACTGTATCCAAATAAGCAGGTGGACGATCTCAACATCACCGCGTTGACCCAGCTCATCGTGAGCGAAGTGATTGGACGGCGTGAAATCGCGCTGAAGTTTCACGCCAGAGGTATCCGAGCCATGTTTGAACAACGTGGTGGTCTGAGCCAGTTGGGTCTAAATGGTTACCTTGCATCCACTATTACGTGGACGATGCTCGAGTCAGCGATTCTGTCAGAGAGCAAGCCTGAGGAGGTGTACTTAGAGTATGGCACTGCGCATTCAACAAGGCACCCAGCCTATCTGTTGACCGCAACCATTCCAGAGTCGCCACTTTATCGCCCACGACCTCAATTCGAAACCCTCAAGAGGTCGAGATCTTGCACGAAGCAAACCCTAGACCTTCTCGACGACGTCCACGCCATGATCGAACTCTTCCTGAACCCAAGCAGATCTCTTCGACGAGATTCGAAGACTCTGCTGAGTCTGTACAATGATATCCTCACAAACTACCCGCCTATAACCCGGGCGCATGGCACGACACGTAGTGACTACAGATACGAAGCAGTCCGTATTACGGCTATTCTTCAAGCCACGGCGATCATGAGTCGTATCCCGTTGTCCAGTGCTCTGTCTCAGGGGATTTCCACAGTGCCAAGAAGCTCATGGCCTCTCTACAACTTCCCACCTGCATCCGGTTCGGACTTCCCTCCAGCTTCACCAGCTTCACCGACAAATCTACGCCACGACTCTACAGCAAGCCTATACGCAAGTAGTCTTGCTCCCGAAGAAGCAGCGAATCCATACTTCGACCCGGCAAGATCCTCCTTTTCCTCGACCCGGACCTCCAATCCGTCCATTTCCTCATCAGTATCCCACCCATCGTTTTCATCAATCGCAACATCACATTCATCCCTATCCTCGTTAGCAGCATCATACCCCGCAACCTCGCGCCTGAAACTGTCCACAACAACATCCCATCCTTCCGACTACAGCTCCTTCCCCCAATTTACAGCCGCAGCCCAAAACGACTCCACCCTCCTCCTTAACGACCTCAAGGCCGTCCTCGACAACTCCAACATGTCGGAGTGCTGGCAAGACATGGCCGGCGTGCTCCTCTGGATCGGCCTGACCATCGGCGCCGCAAGCCACAAGAGCGAGAACATGGTACTCAAGCGGTGGTACTCGGGACTCTCCATGCGCGCCAGCATCCTGCTGTGCTTCGAGCACCCCGAGGCCGTCAACGCGACGATGCTGCGGATGGGCCAGCTGGTCGAGGCGCTGGGACTGGCGGGCGCGTCGAGTGCGCAGGACATCGCTGGTGGGTCTGCGAGAAGGGACAGCGCGGCGCCGGCGAAGAAGAGGAGGGTTTGAGGACAATGTGGAAGGGTTCTCGCGCTCGTAATGAGGGCGAGGGAGAGGTTGGATTAAGCTTCCCCAGTGTGGCGAGGTGTTCGGCGTCTCCGATGTGGGTCTTACGGCAAGGCTGAGGGTGCCTGAGGCCCACATAGTCAGCTTGTCTGTTCGTGTATATACTTGTGCTTGTATTGTATGGGAGTTTGTGGTATGCATCGTGGTTGGATATGTACTACATAGCAATCGCATACATCAGTCACTTCATCTTCAACACGTGGGTCTTGTCAAATGAGTGTAGGTGGCAATAGTGTCATCGGCTCGCACAAAAGCACGACCAGGAGGTGTTCATTTAATAACTTCATAACTCATTATGTATATCCCGCTCTGCATCGTCGTAGCAGCAACCCCATCTAACCATAGTTAACATTCTGTACGGTGCCGTCCTCGCCAACATGGATGTTCAGCCTGCTAGGCTTGAGATCCATGGTGCTCATGCTGTCGGGCTTGAGCACGCGGTGTTCCTTGGGGAGATCCTGCTTTGCGAAGGTCTGTGCCGGGTGTCAGCATACGTGTCGCTTGAGCGGCACTTCTGGCACGAGCAGGGGAACGGGTAGAGAGGGCAGGCTGCAGGCAGCAGCGGAGATGCAGAACGTACGGTCTCGCTGTGCGAGTCGCCGAGCGACTTGCCCATCAGCTTGGCGGTCCAGTCCTCGCCCTTGCCGTCCGAGGACTGGATACCGGGGACTACGAGAGGCATTTTGGTGTGTGGTGTGGTGGTGAAGTGGCGTCGAAGGGTGCGTTGGAGAATGGTGGCTGTGGGTTGGGTGTTTGGTCTGTGGTATGTGAGTGCTGTGCGGGGACTGGCATGGGTATATATGTCGATAACGAACCCTGGTAAGCGGCGAGGGATTACTTGGTCGAAGCGCGTTCGTCGGTCGAGATCGTAGGCTGTGGTCATAGGATACACGGTGTTTGGGTGTGACGTCACCCGCTTCTGGCCGCTCCTGCCAAATTGAGGGGTGGTGGGGCACTCAGTGTCATGAGGAGGCTGTGCGGTGTGTCGATCAAACTCCAGCTTGTCTGCGATAGGATATAGATTCTGAGCTGGCAGTGGATAAGACTTACTGTGTAGATTAAAACCTCTTCATACCGACAAGATGCCTGGATGTAGAGCAAACTCCGGACACGGGTCGGACCCTCATATTGACATGCATATTTGCAAGAATGAAACTCATTTCGGGTATGATATTCTTGAACAACATCTACATGCATGAAACTACAACTTTCTACTCCTAACCATACCCTTCTTGATACCTGTGAGTTCACCTCCGTAGTTTGCATGTCCGGACGCGGCCTTGGCCTTGTCGAAGACCGGTCGCATGCTCTTCTCCTTCTTGAGCTTCTCCTTGTACTTCTCCTTCTTCTTGACACGCGGGTTCCTGACGCTCTTCTTGCGATGCGGTGTAAGACCCTTGTTCTTCGAGATCTGGTAAGTGATTTGCCTGCGCCCGTCGTCGCCGAAGGTCTCCTCTTCAATAACCTGAGCACCCTGTTTGGCAGCCTCCGCATATGCAGTAGCGCGATCAGTCTTGTCTTGCTTCTTCGAGTTGCTGCGTGCTGCGACCATGTCGTAGTAGCCATCCTCGTCTTCGAAGTCGTTGTCCTCTGGACGGAATGGCTCCGCTTCGTCGCCGGAGCTATCTGGACCCTCGCCAAGGGCAACACCAGGGCCGTTGTCTTTGTGCTGACCGCGCTTCTCGGCCTCCGCCTGCAGGCGCGCTTGTCTGTCCTTAAGACGCTCGCGATGCGGAACGTCTGCGTCGCCGCCGTAATCCTTGCCGGCCGCATCGCGCTTGTTGGCCTTTTGGGCGATCTGTGATGTGTAGAAGCGCAAAGACTTCTTTTTGCGTGCCTTCTCGGCCAACTCGTGTGCAGTAAGGTCGGTCTCTTCGCCAAAGTCTGAGTCGTCAGGGTTGAGCAGGTTGATCTTGCCCTCTGGTGCCTTCTTCTTCTTCTTCGATGCCTTTTTGAGCGCAGCCTTGTCTGTGAGCGCCGAAAGTGATCCAAGATCTTGTTCAGTCTGCAGCAGCTTCTCAGCACGGCGGGCCTTGGCCTCAGCACGAGCTGTCTCTGCTGCGCGTTCTGCTTTGGTCATCTTCTGCTTCTGTGCCTTCTTCTTGGGTGCCTTTTCGAGTTCTGCGCCTGACAGAGCGCTGGCCTCGTCAATTACCGATAATTCATCTGCGTCCGTCTCGACCATAGGATCGGCAACTGGTAAGCTCTCGATCTTTGTCCACAACATCTGTGTCTTCAGCAGGCTCTCCATGACTGGGTGTTCATGCAGCTCCTTTGGATCCATCGCGATTACTGACGAGCCGTCGGACTTCGCGGTTGACCCCAAAATGGCGAAGTACATGGCCATAGCGGCGAGGTATGCTGCACAAGCTCGGTACTTTGTGACGGCGATAGGAGTTGTCTGTGTGCTCTTGCTCGATTTGGTAGCGCGGGACTTGAGTAGGCGTTCGGCGGCGTTTGCGGCTGCGGCCAATTCATCGTGCAGCGGCTGCAGGCGCAGGTATTCTCTCGAAATATGCTCGAACTCTGGGTATCGTGTCTTCATAATCTTGAGTCGTTCTTCCTCGGACATGCTGTCCGTGATCTGCAGTTGAGGCAGCACCTCTGTAACTCTTGCGCCGCCCTCTGCATCCTCCTCCTCATCCTGGCCTAGCCACTCATCCTCATCAAAGCCGAAGGCTGCTTCCGACATGCTTTGAAGTTGCTTTTTCTGTAATCGACGTGCTTCCTTCTCTTCGTCAAGAGCGTCCTGTTCGGTTTCAATTGCATCGGCATTGTAGTAATCCTTTCTCGAGGCGCCCCAAGCCTCGTCCATTTCTTCGTCCTCATCGTCCGGCGCCTGGTCGTCTGATTCGGCAGCATCGCTGGCCTCGTCCTCGTCGTCATCGTCGCTGTCACTCAGATTGTCGGCCAGGATCTCCTCTTCAGAGTTCTCGAGGAATTTGTCTTCTGATAGTTAGCCATCATGGGTAGGAGCATGAAAGGAGAAGAACATACCCTCTTCTTGGTACTTCCTCAGCCTCTTCGCTGCCGGCCCTTCATCGAGCAGGACCTTTTCGCGATTTAAGAGGAATTCGTCCTCCGAGTCGGCAACATCTTCCCACGAGTTGATGGCGAGTTTTGAATCGTCCTCTTTAGGGGCTTTGGAGTCGCCATATGCGCGACCACCAGCCTTCCTCTTCTTAGCCATTTTTTCTGTCGTTGGCTACGTTGGCGATGGACCGATGATGTGCAGAAGAATCCAAAAAAGTTTCCACGATTTCGCCGCGGGAAAGCACGACCCACTGTTCCGCTAGGGTCCGCGCTAATCTACAATAAGCAAGGTGCCCCTCTAATCCGAGTTACCTGCAACCGTTCACTGTTCATTTGTTGACATCCTGTAGTGCTTACAAGACCCTTGTCCTTCTCTTTTCGCGTCTGACATCCCTCGGATTGTCAGTCTTGAGAGGCCTTCGCTCAGATGTCTCAATTGCTTCTGGCTGCGACAATACTTGTTCTTGTACTTGTCGCAATAGTCAGTCTTGACATTATGGGCTTCGCATTCTGGAAGGGGAATCAATTCCCAGTGGAGGGCAAGGTAGACACACCCGATACACCCAGTTGAGCACCATTAACATGTCAAAATAGACAGTCCTACTTACTGGTGCCTCTCAAGGAATGGGCAAAGAGGTTGCCAAACTGCTCTCCGCCCGTGGCGCAAATCTCATCCTAGTCGCTCGAACCGCAAAGAATCTCGAATCCGCCGTGGAGTACGCGCGATCGCACGCAAAGAACCCGTCAGCACAACGGTTCCACTACATCTCCGCGGATGTGACCTCCGAGACCGAGAACGAACGCATCCTTGCTGATGCCACCGCCTGGAACAACGGCGTCATGCCTGAAGTCGTATGGGCCATCGCTGGTGCTTCGACACCTGGACTTTACGTGGAGACCAGCACCGAAACCTTACGTAGGCAAATGGACCTGAACTACTTCGCAGCAGCGTATCTGGCCCACAAAACGCTGAAGGCCTGGTGGTACCCCGACACACCATATTCGTCACAGGCACGGGGTGTTGTGCCGCAAGGAACAAGACGCTTTATCATCACGGCCTCAGGAGCGGCGCTTGTAGGCCTGGCGGGTTACACGCCATACGCACCTGCCAAAGCTGCACTGCGATCACTGGCAGATGGTTTGCGCTCTGAGGCCCTGTTATACAACGGTGCCCGTCGCTCAAAAGTTGCTACGGGGCAGGAACCTGCACCCTTCGACGTCAATATACACGCTATCATCCCAGGCACAATACTCTCGGCTGGTTTCGCGAATGAGGAGAAGACCAAACATCCAGTCACACGTCTGCTTGAATCGTCTGACCCTAGGCAAACTGAGATTGAAGCGGCGACCGCTGCTGTGAAAGGGCTAGAGGGTGGTAGTTATATGCCTACAACAAACTGGCTGATGGATATTCTACGCTTGGGCTCGCTGGGTAGCAGCCAAAGGAACAACATCGTCGTTGACACCTTTATGGCGGGGATCGTGTCTATTGCGTGGCTTTTCATGGTTCCTGATCTCGACGGTAAGGTCTGGGGATGGGGTAAGAAAGAGGGCATGCCCAAATTTAGGCAGAATGCCCAATAGACGTTGCCGGCGTCACTTATATAGCGTGCGTAGTTCGCGAATACCCATTTGCCGTTTCTACAGAAGCGAAAGATTACATCATTATTTCCAGAGGAGGCATTCAGATTCACAACGGAGAGCACCAGAATTTAGAAAGTGCAACCTCGACTTCACTAGGCGTACCTCATAGCTAACTAGATTACTGAATTCATAGGAGTCTCTTGTAGGAGGCCGGTCAACTTCAATCTTATCGCTTTTGGCATGATCAGGCCCTGCCTCATCATAGCCGAGAGCCGCAGTCAGACCAGAATGCATCTTGCTCGATTGTGTCTCCCAGTCCTCAAGAGAGACCTGTATGATACAAATGTATCAACAATTCTCGACATGTAGTTATAGCTTCGCGAAGAGTTTTTAGAAATTCTTCCAAACGCATATAAAAACTCTTTCTCTGTTCCAGGTTGCAGACCAAGGTTCATGTTAGGTAAAACTCTGCCCCAACAATGGCTCAGCGTCGCATGTCGAGAAATATAACCACTCCCATCTATCAGGCGTGGATGTTCGCCGAGCAGGCCACATCGATGACTGTCGGATAATCTGGAATCAGGTATCGAATAACTGCCACAATTCGGGTGTGCGTGATCGCAAGATCACAATAGGACATTGTGGAACATAGCCTTGTAAACAACAAGAGAGGCCAAGGAGGGAGGTATGATGGAGAATGCTGAATATGCTGGCTGGTACGTAGTAAGTCACATGACGGGGCTTAGTTCGGCAGGTCAGCTTCCCAGATGACGGCCTGCCACAGGCCTGCCACGTGTCAGCGTCATGATTTTTCACTAGGTACATGATTCCGCATCTATATGTATGTATACTACTATGAGTGTGATCGCATTAACAGGATGTCACGATGAGGGGTGGCTGGGCTCGAATGCACACTTGTGGGGTGGCTGCAGTGCAGGCTTGTCAGGCGCATGAAAGCTTGTCCAGAACAGCAAATGGTCACGAGCTTGAAGCGACGTACATGAGCGCAGTGTTTCAGGAAGCGCTCTCATACTGCCACAACTTCGGAAGAGGCGAGAGAGACCTGGATGAGTGGTCGCGACCGTGCGACTGTAACCATCGGATGCTGTTTCGGTCGAAAACATTTGATTGACGAGGCTGACAGCACTTGAGGGCTCGTCGAACCGCCCCCACCACCCGTCCTGGTCAAGCGCGTTGCTGCCCGGTGTTAGCGACAAATATAGATTGTTGTACCCCTCCATCGGTCGCGGAAGAGGGCGCGCTTAGAAGCCGTGGTGAATGTACAAACACCTCGCAAACGTTACAGGCTAGGTACTGTCATTCTTTATAGCAAACATTTGAGGGATACGTCGACCTGGTCAGGTGTCCAATCACCCGCTCGTTCGCGTAGATGCAGCCCGGCGGGCACCAGACCAATGCACCAGTGCGGCTTCAGCCCCAAGGTGCAGCTGTCTGCCTGATGACTAGCTGCATCGTGGTGCAGTGTAGTGCTTTCGGCCCCCAAAATCACGGCTGCTTAATTTCCTTCAAATTCTCACCCGTCCGCTCTCGTCCAGAACCTTCCTACACTCTCACGCCACCTGCTTGCTTGTTGCATTTGTGTGCTGCGTCAGTCAGCTTGTGCCGCCCCCGTGCAAGTCATCACCAGCGCCCCACTTTCGCAGCTGACACCTGAACTCACACCTTGAGCACTGTTTGCTCTTGATTGTATTTATTCCAAGGGCTCCAAGCCTCCTCGCTCTTACACATATCCCTCAACAACCGCTGTTTCTCACTACTTTTCTTCAAGATGTCGCGCCTCTACGATGACTACTCGGAAGAAGACGAGTGGTATCGCAAGGACGTTTACGGCAGCGCCCGCCATGTTCCTAGACCACATATCCGTGAGAGCCACGGGCGCCGCACCTCTGAACACTTGAACCCCGAGGTTCACTACTCAAGTGGCCTTCACCGCACGAAGTCCCAAGGTCACAGTGTCACTCCGAATGTGACCATCTATAACACAACGCGCATGGACAACGAGAGCAGCCCCAACGTACGCACCACCACCGATCAAAAAAGTCGAGAACCCAGCTCTGACGGTCGCGGCCGCCCTCGGAGAATGCCCGGCGAATGGTCTCTCGAAGACGACGTCGAGGAGATGAAGTTGCAAATCACTAGGGATCGGTTGGCGCGATCTCATTCCCGAGGCGATTACCACTACCACCACGGCCACTCACCAGACCGCTCATACGAAGACAAGCTAAAGCTGACAATGGCCGAGTACAAATTGAAAGAAGCTGAAGCAAAGATTAACAACCACCACCGCCACCACAGTCACTCACCAGACCGTTCCTACGAAGACAGGCTGAAGCTGTCATTGGCTGAGCAGAAATTGAGGGAGGCCGAGGCGAGGCTTGAGGCTGAAAGGCGCGACGAGGAAGCTACGAGACGAGAGGAGATCACAAAGAGGAAGCTTGAGCTAAAATACATCAAGGATCGCCAAGAGCGCGAAGACGAAGAGGAGCGCATCAAGCGTCAAGAAGAGAGGCTTCGGATGGATTGGGACCTCAAGCGAGAGAGGGAAGAGCGAGCGCGTGAGCTCAGATCACGAGATGAAGAAGAGAAGAAGGAGCGAATCCTCGCAGATAGCAGAGCCAAAGCAGAGGCTGAGCATCGCAAGAAGAAGGAAGAGCGCGATCGAATCTTATCGGAGGCCGACAGGGAGCATAGGGAGGAAGAGGCGAAGCGTAAGCGTCTCATTGAAGAGCAGAAGGCACAGTTCGAGAAAGAGGCCCGCAAACGCGAACAGGATGCTAAAGATAGGGAAGAAGAGGCAAAGAGGATTGTTGCAGAAGCCGAAGCTAAGCGCGAGAAGAAGAAGCGGGAGGCGGAGGCCGCTGAACAGGCCGCGGTAGATGCATACAACAAAAGGAAGGCCTCCGAGGAGGCAAAGGCAAAGGCTGAGCGTGAGCGCATTGTCTATGAATACGAGCGACAGAAAGATATGGACGCAGCCAAAGAGAAGAAGCAGCGTGAGGAGCTACTTCTCAAGATTGAATTGGAAAAGAAGGCGCAAGAGAAGAAGGACAAGGAAGAATACGATGCCTTCATACGCAAACAGGAGGAGAAGAAGGCTAGCGAGAAAGCCAAACGCGACAAGGAAGAGAAAGAACTCGAAGAGTCGATGCGCAAACGGCTGGCTCAGTTCGGATTCCAGGAGAATCAAATCCAGGCCATGGTGCACCCTGAGCAGCAGAAGAAGCTGGAGCAGCAGGTTGGGCTGACACCGCATAACCCATTGCGCATTGCGCCGCAACCCACTTATGCTAAGATCAGGAGAGAGTATCTCGATATCGAGACGCTGCATTACTACGACATTCCCTACGAATACGATGCTGTAAGGAACAAGTATCTCACCATGTCTCTTCTCTGCTAACGAACACAGGACCCCAACTACATCATCGTGCTCCGCGAGATGAGCCAGAAGGAGACAGACATCCTCTTCGAACACACACGACGACTCCGCACTAACCACGGAGACCGCCTGTTTATCGAGGCTGACGGTCGCGATCGTCGCGGCAGGAAGGAGTACGCTTTTGTACGCAAGAAGTCCAGGTCAAGGTCCCGCAGCGACGTCTCCCGTCCAGCAAGGAATGTGACCCTTGGCGACATGCTTTTCAGCAGATAGAGGAGAATCATGATGTTGACTTGGCGTTGGAGTTGAAGCATTGTTTTGTTGCTAGGCGTACCGCGTATACCATTCTCTCAGCTCCCAATCACATAAGTTAGCTCCACAGAGGGGAGACAGTCTCCCTACAATATACAGGTATTGCAAGCAGGGCTCCTAAGCGGCTCTATAACCTTGCATCTCTATGTACATGACAGTGATATCAGGGTCCTTTCTCAATAATTTCTCAGCTGTTCACCGGTCGTGTGTCACCATCAGCAGTCGCCACTCGCTGGGAGGTAAAAGCAGATATCTCAGGATTGATTTTCCATTGGATAGACAGACAGCTGTCCGTTCTGGGCATGCATTGCTTTCATATTCCCTGAGATTGACGACTCTTGCACAACTACCCACCCGACGCGCAAACGCAAACATCAAAGCAGCTTATCAAACTCTATGCATCACTCCTTCAGATCCTCCACAAACCCAACCAACCGCTTCTTAATCACCACGCCCACCAGCCGCCCCGTCCCCTCCTCAGTGACACACAAATACCGTAGCCCCAGCTTCGCAAACATCTCCACCGCGTACTCGAGCGGCGCGTCCCCGCAAATCGCCAGCGGCGTGCGATCCACAAACGGACTGAGATCTACCTCAAGTCCCTCGGGCGGCGCATCCTCGATCGCGTGGCCTAGCAGGCGCACGCGGAAGTCCTGCTGCGACGGCGACAGCGGGATCGCGGGCGCAAGCTGCTCCAGCCCGAAGGCGAGCTCCACCTGCGAGAGATAGCCCTGCAGCATGGGCACGGTGGAGGGCGGGTGGGTCTGCACGAGCACGAGGCCGGCGTCCATGAGCCCGCGCTGGCGCAAGCCGTGCAGTTTGCGGCGCAGCAGGGACGAGGGGACGGTGTTCGAGGGCGGGACAAGGACGATTATGGCGTCCATTGTCTTTTTGGGTGGGACGAGAGCGCTGACTTTCAGGCCCTGCTTGCGGACGACTTGCAGCGCGACGTCGGCGTCGAGGAAGGGGTGGCCGAGTACGGATTGCGCGAGGTCGTAGACGCCTTCTGCGGAGATGGCGTCGGCGACCCATTTGGCGACGAGGATTGCGACCATGTGCGGGACCACGTAGGAGAGCTCGCCCGTGAGCTCGAACATAATGACGGCGAGACTGATGGTCATGCGGCTCACGCCGGCGAGGAAGGCGGCTGCGCCGACGAGCGCGAAGATGCCCGGTGAGACGTCGTTGGCTGTGTAAGGGAGGAGGTAGCCCACGAGGCGACCGAAGAGTGCGCCGGCATCGAGAGCGGGGATGATGACGCCGGAAGGTACTTTGCAGCCGAATGTAATGATTGTGAGGACGAGTTTGGTAAGGGTGCCGTATGTGAGCCAGCCAACATACGCCCAGTCGGTTGCGTCGGTGTACGCTTCGTGCAGGCAGACGAAGGAATGGACAGATGAATCATCTTTGCAGTCGACAAGGACATTCTTGATAATGATATCACCCGGCTCACGTGTAAGAGGGTTGGGGAACTGGAGCAGTGCGGTTGCTAACACGACGATGCCGACCTCGAACACAGGATTGGCCTTGATCAGAGGAATCTTGCGGAAGTGCTTGCTCCAGATGAAGTTGAGCTTGCAGAAGAGTCCACCAAAGACGCCACCCGCCACACCCAGCAGCATGAAGATGAGATAATGCACAGGTTCGTACTCGGTGCCGTACTTGGTTTCAAAGAGAACAAGCTTGCCTGTGCCGGTGGGATTGAGCTGCTTGAGGACGATGGCCGCCGTCAAACTGCATAGGAACGCCCGCCAGAGGACTTTGCGCGGGAAGTACGTGCTGATCTAACGATCGTCAGAAACCGACCAGAAAACCTCGGAGGTGCACATTACCTCCTCGTAGCTGAACAATACGCCTCCTATAGGGGCACCAAACGCTACACTCAACCCGCTGGAGCAAGATGCGCTCAACAACTCTCTCATCTTCTTTCCGTTGTCTTTGTACTTCGGGAAGAAATTGCCCACCAGATAGCCCACACAAGTGGAAATGTGCACAAACTTACCAGATATTAGATAGCGTCATACCGTGATGCGTATAGTGATAGGCTTACCGGTCCTTCCTTTCCAAGACACATTCCTGTGCTTACAGCAAACATAGCACCAAATGCCTTCACGACGAGCACACGGAAAGAGAGGAACGACGGAATAGAGAAGCCGCTCAAGATGGTCTTGATTTCGGGGATGCCACTGCCAGCGGCCATATACATGACCTTGCCTCCTCCCTCAGAAGGTGCTGGCGTAGGCATTTCTCCGTTCGATGCACGAGAGTCGTCAGGTTTCGCGGCGTGTGACGATGGAGGCGGCTCGCTCGGGACTTCCGCAGAGGGCAACCGGCTTCTTGTTAACATCGTCGCGCTGGAGCTAATGGTTCCAAAGACAAGTGCCAAAGCGACGTAAACCGCAAAGCTCCTGGCGTAGTCATCTGACCAGGCATGCCACTCACTGCAACTTTGCTCCACGCTGCCTTCTCCGGTAAATATGCGAAGCTGCAGCGTGGAGCGTTGAGACGCGCTCTGTCGACAACAGTTCTCTCGGCTCTTCCAGGGGCTGGTGCTGCAGTAGCCCATCTTCCAGTCTGCAACTGTAGCGACGGCGACATCAACAATGAAAGCGACCAGAGCCGTCAGAGCACCGATCAGGACCACAGCTATCCATCCCGAGCATGCGTCGAGCTGCGCGATAAGCTTGTAGCGCAGGCTATGTAAGGAATTGATTTGACGGAAGCGATACGAGTCTTTGACCTGTGCATATTAGCACGCCGCCGACGAAACCCATCACAGCGAGGCAATCCATACGAGATCATGGAGCCAGTCAATCGTTGTGTAATCATTGTACGGCAGGCGTTCGCCCACTGTGCTGTCTACCAGTTGCTGTTCTTCCTTGGACAACGTCGAGGATATCGTAGAAGCCGATTCCATGTCCTGCTCATGCTGTAGTTGCGATAATCGAGGGTCATGCAAGAGTGGCGTTCGTTCACTGGCTGCTTCAGGGTGCGAGGGCATAGCTCAGCTTTGCTGCGGGGAGGCAGCGTGTATTAGACCGAGACATGACTGCGAGCTGGCCGATAGATATGGCCTAGAGATACAAAGACATGTGTATGCACAGTGACGCGACCATATCTCTGTAAGTCTCGCTTATCAACCGCTCATCGCGATTCTGCTGGTCTCAAAGCTGGGGAAGCTTGTCCCGGGATGGAGTATCGTGTGGAGAGATAAGGATCCGTGGGGAGGTGTCGAGATCTTGATGTGATAGGCGCAAATCGCGTACACAACGCTAGCCACATTGGCGTGTTATCAGTGTGGCACCACGCTCCTACGATCAAAGGTGTAGCAAAGGCGACTGCGGATGATCGTACTCGTGATGATCAAAGTACCTTCGAGGACACAGTTCTGTTTACTGTCAACGTGTGTGGTCCGTAATTGGGTCAGATGGGGTATTGGGAACAGCATGAGATACAATCAGAGCTATAGTACCATATCTTTACAGACGTAACGTGCGTAGAGAACATGCACGCTCTGATGTCCAGACCAGATGCGCCAAATGACCAAGTCGCGTTGTTAAAAGCTGACTGAACCGCCGTCTAGACCAAAGCACATTGATATTGCCACATGCGAGCGCCAGTTCGATCCGTCCCACCACCAGTCCGCGAGATATCAGGGAGTCAAGGAAAATAGTACTCGAAGTTGCTTTAACAGGCCTATGCCTTCTGAGCAGCCTTTTCGCTGGCATACTTCTGCCTTGTGGCCAAAGCTGCGTCCTCGAATCGCTATTGTGTCACGTTAGCTTCAGCTTCTTGTGCGTACTCGTGGAAACAGCATACCTGCTTCTCGCTGGCGCTGAGCGCCTTCCACTCCTCGGATAAAAGTTTAGACACCTCAGGGATCTGCATGCCCTTGAAGTCCGGGCTCTTCGTTCGCTCAGCAGTAAAGATTGTCCACGCGGCTACGGGGCGTTTCACAGCGCGCTTGTCTACGATAGCCTGGCAATGGGCCGGGAGGCCGAGAGTCTTGCGTCCTGCTGATTTTTTTCTTCTGAGCTGAGCGCGGGCATTGTTGGCAATGCGGATCTGGTCGGGCGTATACGACTCTACCCAGTTCTTGTACTCGACCGCACGGGCTTCATTGATTTCAGCGGCCTTGTGGTTGAAGCTCTGTGTGACGTCAGTTGAATGCTCGCGACTGGAGTGGAGGAACATGCCTCATGCTCAGCGGGCGTGATTGCACCCCAGCTTTTGGTGGAGTCAGTAAAATCGGGCTTCGCGCCCCCCTCGTAGGCGTTCTTCACTTTCTCAGAGAAGAACACGTTGTAGGCTGTGACCGAATTGCGACGGACAGGCTCTTTGAGCGCAAGCTTTTTCAGTTCGCGGATGAGCGCCTTCTCCTTCTCTTCCTCTGTGAGCACCTTCCTGGCCTTCTTGACGGGCTTCTTCGTGACAGCCTTCTTCTTGGCTTTCTTCGGCGCGGCCTTCTTCGCAGCAGGTTTCTTCGCGGCAGTCTTCTTCGCAGCAGTCTTCTTCACGGCAGGCTTCTCAGAAGAGGTGGTCTTCGTCACAGACTGCCCCGCGGCAGCCTTCGCCTTGACGGCCTTCTTGACCGTGTCGGCGGGGTCCTTGGTGGCATACGAGCGGACCTGGAGCTGCGACGCGTGCAGTAGCGTGCGAATGGGCAGGGAGTAGCCGGCGCGCGCAGTCTGGACGAGAGTGGCGAGCTTGGGTAGGCCGGGTGCAGCTTGTTTGGGTGTCTCAGCCGCCAAGCGGCAGAGCGCGCCACGGGCCAGCATCGTAGAGGTGTGTGGTCGCGTCGACGTGTGTGTTGTCTCACGGAGGGTCTGAACAGCGGCGGTTGCGCGGTTGGCGGGCAATTGGACGGGCGCTGTGGGGTGGTAGTGTCGTGGTCCGGATTCGGACGCGAGACAGCTTCCAAGGCGGGTGGTTGGTGGCCCTTGCATAAGCGGAGACACGATCGACGGGACGTCAACAGCCAAGCCAAGCGAGGAGTCAATAGATCTGACACAACGCCATTGGTGCGACGCCATAGGGCGAGGAGACGAATCAGCACGTGTTCTCAATTGTATGCGAATGTAATTAAAAAGAACGCCACCCAAAACAGCTCTACATGATGTATGTACAAAACAAACGCGTCCGCCTTTTACCAGAGAGTCTAGATCCACATAGATCAAGGTAACTTTTGGACTTGGCCGCCGAGCAGCGATGCGAGATGGATCGGGTCGCGTCAACTAGACGACCTTGTAGCTGTTGTGAAGTTAGCGGTGCACGTCACGAGACATATGAGCGGATTCTTACCTCCAGGGGTGGTCCTCGTCACCGTACTGGATGGCCTCCATCCACTCCTTCATCTGCAGCGCGATCGGTCCAGCCTCAACGTGGTCTTCAAGACCGCAGTCGACGAGGCGGCCCTTCCAGCTGATCTTGCGCACAGGGCTGACAATCGCGGCGGTTCCAGCACCAAAGACCTCCATCATGCGGCCCTCATCGGCCGCGTCAGCAATGTCCTTCATGGTGAACTTCTTCTCGAGGATGCTCCAGCCCTTGGGCTCCAAGCGCTCCCTCGCAAGAGCCAGGATCGAGTCGCGCGTAACGCCCTCGAGAATGGTTCCGTCGAGCGGTGCGGTGAGCAGCTCGGGCTTGCCAGTCTCCTTGTTCTTGACCGCGGCGAACAGGTTCATGGTGCCCACCTCGGTGATGTACTCCTCCTCGCCAAACAGCCAGAGGTTCTGGTGGAACCCGCGGCTGGCGGCCTGCATCTGCGGCACAATGCATGGCGCGTAGTTGGCGCCGAGCTTCTTGTCTCCGACGCCGCCAGGCCATGCGCGCACAGCGTAGTCGGTAGCCTCGAGCGACACAGCCTTGAAGCCGGTGGGATAGTATGGGCCGACGGGCGATGCGATAACGTAGAGGAGCGCGGATGCAGGCGGGCCAACGCCAAGGGTGCGCTGGGTTCCAATCATGGTGGGGCGCAGGTAGAGTGAGTATCCACGGGCGCTGTAGTATGGTCAGCTTCTTCTTCGCCCGTACCACGACTGTTGTAGCTTACTCGGGGATGAAGCGTGCGTCCTCCTTGACGAACTTGCCAATCAGCTCCATGAGCGCATCGGGGTCGAAGTTGGGCAACGCAATGCGAGCCGACGACTTGTTCAGACGCGCCATGTTCTTGTCTGGCCTAAACAGTCTGATGTTGCCGTTCTTGTCCTTGTACGCCTTCATGCCTTCGAAGCACTCGAACGCATAGTGGAACACACATGTCGCCGGGTCGAGGCTCAGGTTCTGGTACGGTGTGATGCGCGCTGGTAGCCATCCTTCTGCCGCTGTCCATTCGAGCGAGAGCATGTGATCTGTGGGCTTTGTTTAGCCACCTACGTCGTTGATACACCATTCGTAGCTTCTACCTGTGAAGTTGCGGCCGAAAATGAGATCCGCCGGGGGCAGCAAGTCCTTCGGCGACGTCGTCCTGGTGACGCTGAGCCTGGTCGGGTCGATATCCTGGATCTTGTTGCCAACGGAGGCATCAGCGTGGATGCTGTACGGCCGCTGAGTCCGACATCGCAGCGATGCGCTGAGCGGTGCAGCTGTCGAGCGGAAGGCGCAATTGGAGAGCGACGAAAGCAAACGCGACGATCGTTGCTGCAACATGATGTGTGAGTGCTGCAGGACTGGGGAACAGAGTGTGGGGATTAAGAACGGCGGTCGCAGTGACTGTCCTCGAAATCTTGCAGGGTTCATCAACCGACAGTGACCGCTTCGGCTTTTTGTTGCCGCTAACGGCCCTCGAATCATTGGTCCTTCATCGGCAACCCTCCGATGTCCGCAGCTCGTAGGGCGCGTCCGAGCAACCCTGATAACGGATAGCTGAGGGTATTCACGTCAGAGTCTCTACATAGAAAAGCGTTGCGCTTTCGGAGATTGGCCAGACTATGTCCGTGAACTAGCTATACGGCGTACCACCATGCTGTAGTCACAGTCATTGAACACGATGAGTAAGGCTCAGAAAGTCCTCGTGGATGCTTTCGAGGCACGTGTTGAACGACAGATGACGACGAATGAATTCGTCTCTAGTAGCTGTGGTGAGTTTCACCTTTGACTATCGCCATCTTGCTGAAGACAGGAGGTATTCCAGACGTCACAATAAACAACCAAGGTACCACTAGTAGGGGTACAGTCAACAAAACAACGGTATCATTCGAAATGACAGAAGGTCGACATGTATCATGTAATTAATTGTTTGGCATTCGGCATTCACTCTCGCGACGACTCCTCTACTACCGCAGCAGCCGGCTTAGGGAAAGTCGGCGCATAAGCACTCTTCTCTCTAATCTTAGCTCCCTTGAGGTAAAACCAAACTGGTACAGGGATAAGAAGTGCGGCGAGAATACCGAGCAGAGTAGACGCCCACTGAATGCCCATACCCTCGAACATCTGGCGTGCGAACAGAGGGAACGCAGCTCCACATAAACTACGTAGGAACGTATTCGCGGCGATGGCTGAGGCAGCGGACATAAGATACGCATCGACGAGATAATTGAGCGCTTGGAGGAAGATGGCTAGGAGACCAAAGCCGGTGAGGAGGCCGGAGATTGTGGGAACTAAAGGCCGTCAGTCAAAGTCTCAACACCTGAGCTGTTTGCCGAAGGTTTACCTATCCAGTGAACGTTGGGGTTATATCCCGTCCACCCAAACCAAAACAAGCCAGCTGAGAAGCATGCACCTCCAATGATGACTTCTGGCAGACGCCACTCGGGGATGGGTACATTATTATTAGCAGCGAGCTTCTTCTGGTATCCTGGCTGGCGCAAGAAGATGAAGGTAGCAGCAAGAAGCTGACCCATGATCATGCCAAAGAAGGGGAGGCCTCCAACACCAAGATTAATACCGTGGATACCCTGGAATACAAGCGGATAGGCTGTAAGGAAAAGGTAAAGGAGGCCATAGATGAAAGCCATGTAAACACTCAGGAGCAGCACAATACGCTCTGTAATCAGCATCTTGAGCGGTCTGGAGAAGTTCTTCTCAAGGAGCTCTCTAAAGTCGATTTCAATCTCCTCCTGTTTGGCATGGATACGGAGAACCCGAAGGAGGCAATAACAAGTGGAAGTCGTCGGCCCTTCAACTCCGAAAATGGCGCCCTGTAGATAGTTAGTATATGTAATGCTCAGTATGATCATAGATGTCCACCATAGGATGGGCCCAGTGGCAAAGCCAAGTACATAGAGTGAAGTTGCCAGTGTTGCAACAACTGAGTCCACTCCGTATATCCGCGCAATCGCTCCAGTCGCACTTGAGATAATACTTGAACCAAAAGCCGCCGTAAGCGTAGTAAAGCCGAGCATAGCAGCAGTAGCAACCTTCTTCTTCAACGGCCAGTTCTGCGCATGCAGGGGATCATCGTGCCCATCGAATTCTACCACGTAGGCGTCGCGCTCCGGCAGCTGTGGTGGATATGGCTTGCCAGCTCCAAAGGCTGGTAGCGGCTTCCTACTCGTTCTACTTCGTAAGCTGGCGCCTACGGTCCCAGAGTGCTGTGAGCTCTGGGTGTGGATTCGGCTCAGTGCTGTCTTATGGCGCTCGAGCTCTGTGCCAGTATCACGTTGTGTGGGGACACGGGACATGGCGGCATCATGTTCGACATCTGATGCTTCTGACGATGACGTCGAGGCGCTCGATGCTGTAAATGTTCGCGCAACTGGCTCCTGTCTTTCTTCCTTCTCTGCGTCTGTGGTCGAGGCTGAGGCCCCAAAACGGTCCGGGCTGGCATCCGTCTCTGCGCGTTCGATGAGCTTGTCGACGTTATTCCCCGGCATGTTAAGTGTTATGCGTCGCAAGCAGTGTGCTCCAGTAATCAGTCTTCAGCTGGACAAACAAGTCTCTTGACACAAGGGTGTAACTAGTAATATATGCTTCTGACAGCTCCGTGAACCCGGTTAACTCCAGAGCTAGCGGGTGTCCGCGCTTCTGTTCGGGCACCAGGGAAATGCGATGGTGGGTCAGTCATAACTTCCAGGAGGCGATCATTCGAGATTCTGCAATAGAGATCGCAGAGAAAGCCACGGCTGAAGTCCATTAAAGCGATTGAAACTGCATTGTCGCGAACATTCTGAGTAACTGGCAACGTTCACTCACGGAGTAGAGGGAATGACGTCGTAAGGCACAAGTTAAGCCTCTTTACAAGGATTAAGCTCAGCTCGGTCAGAACGGACTGCTTCCGCGGGGTGCCATAAGGGGCGAGGTCGAGAACTGCAGGCTCCACCAGCACCGGATTTGATGAGCAATCTGTTTTCTCTTGTATGTTATGTAATCGCCAAATTCCAAATATCCGAGTGTTGCCTACTCATGTGTCCCGTTATATGGCCGTCTGCAGGACGACGAAGTTGATGCGCTGTGGCATGAACGGCGTTGGAATTGTGCCCTGTCAATCCACTTTTAGCCTTTACACTTCTGCAGGATACCCCATTCAAATGTCCCTCATAGCGAACACATTCAGTGCTAGGTTCTGGCATAGTCCGGCAATTGTGTTATGGCGAATAACAATGCTATTCAGCTTTGGCTACTGTCCTCGTACGAGCGCCTATCCAATTCGTTCAGCAGTTCGATATGGGTGTGTACCTCCTACTTTCAAGTACTTTGCAGATTCGGCCCAGTATCTGTGCTCAAATACTCGAACTCCTGACAAATCATTGCCTAAAAATCGTGGCACGGGAGTGTTAAACATAAATATCACGGCAATGGATGGAATAGTTGAATGGTGGGTGTCTCTGCAAAGCAGAGAAGACTGACATCTTTGTCAAGTCGTGATTTTGTTCTGTCGTCTAGCGGCGCTCATAAAGACGTCAAACTGTAATCATCCCCAACCTTCTCATCATAAACGTCATAACAGCAGACTTTCGTCTACAACTTCTGCATGGCAACAATGTCGGTGGACTGGACGTGGTCCTCGAACTCCTCAATCTTCTGCTGGAGCTCGTCGAGAGAGACCTTGTCGTCCTCAACAACCAAGTTAATCTGGAGCTTCTTGATACCGAAACCAACAGCGACCAGCTGGGAGGCACCCCAGACAAGACCGTCCTGCTCGATGGACAGGACATTGGCCTTGAGCTCATCCATGTTTGTCTCGTCATCTGTACCCTGTCAGTGTCTGCTAGCCTCGCGGTTGACTTGTAAACTTACCCCAGGGCTTAACGTCCATGGTGACGATAGACTTGGCAGCGGGCTTTACCTTGCCAGCCTTCTTCTTGTTGTACTCGGCAAGACGCTCGGCCTTGATGCGCTCGGCCTCCTCATCGACCTCATCGTCAGAGCCGAACAGGTCGACCTCGTCGTCATCCTCCTCAGCCTCCTTCTCGGGAGCCTTGGCGGGGTTGACAGTGAGCTCGCTGGACTCGGGGCCGTAGGCGGTGGCCTCCTTGGTTGGGTCACCGGGAAGGGTCTCGAACTCGCCCTCGAAGGTGAGGATGTGGTTGTACCACCTCCAGGCGTAAGGGAACTTCTCGGGGGCAGGGATCTGCTTGATCTGCTGGAAGACCTTGACGTCGGCCTGCGACGGGGTGTAGCTAGTAATCGTCAGACTATGACTCCACCAGATAAAAGTAGACAAGTAGCAAAAACGTGGGGTATGTCAGAGTTGCGACAAGCGCTGTGGTTTTGTATTCAGATAGCGGGGTCTTAAGCCGCCTCATTAACACGGACCAAATGTTCTCATCATGAAAGAAGGTTTGAAAGAAATAATGTTGTGGTGCGGCGAAAACAACACCAGAGATGATGGTGGGGTAGCAACTTACCTAACGATGTAGCTGCGGGTCTTGACCCAGTTGTTCAGGAGGGTAAGACCTGCATCGGAAACGAAATCGGTGAAGCCCATGTTTGCGATTGAGGGTGAGTTGTGGAAAGGAGGATATGCAGTCGCGTTGGTGTCGTGGAGGAAGGGGGGCAGCCAGAGTTTTTGGTGCAAGATTGGGCGCTAAGGATTTTGCGAGATGCCAAGGTGGGGCCGGACGCACGTGCTTTCGTGCCTTCTTCTGAGCGCTTCAAGCGCACCTCCGTGAGTCAACATTCGAGTCAACTCCTTATGTCTGACGCACTATTACTTTTGTTGCGGTTCCTTGGTAGCTGTATGACTGCTCGAACCGGTCGTCTGCTATGGGGCTGTCGCGAAGCGTCGCGCAACGTCGTAGAAGATCGTCGAATGATCGCGGAGCTTCGAGCTCAAGCAGCGTCCGCGCGCCATGGATCAAGAATATAATCATGCATCTTCACTCCATCTCTCCATCCACGACTTCTCGTACTGCTGTATAGACTGTTGCATACCATCATGCTGACCAGTAGAGCGCGTGTCGCCGCAAGGCGCATTGCCCCGATCCCTCGACTTGCCATCCGCCCTTCGCCACTATGTCGTTTACCGGCAACGCGATTAACACAGTCACCCAGCATATCCGGATCGATTAGTGCGGCCAGAGCATATGCCAGCGGTCGACCGCACCCTCCAGGTGGGACTCATCGCATGAATTTAAGTCCCGACCCCGAAAAAGCTGCACTTGAGGAATTTGGCGTCGACCTCACAGAACGAGCGCGGAACGGAAAGCTCGACCCAGTCATCGGCAGAGACAGCGAAATTCAACGGACGATACAGATCCTTTCGAGACGAACAAAAAACAATCCCGTTGTAATCGGACAAGCTGGCACAGGCAAGACAGCTATCATGGAAGGGCTGGCGCAACGCATCGTCAAGGGCGACGTACCTGAGTCAATCAAGAACAAGCGCGTCATCAGCCTCGATCTTGGTTCCCTGATTGCCGGCGCAAAGTTCCGTGGTGATTTTGAAGAACGTTTGAAAAGGGTCTTGAAGGAGGTAGAAGAAGCGCAGAAGGGCGTCATCTTATTCGTCGACGAGCTTCATACACTGCTTGGTTTGGGCAAGGCTGAAGGTAGTATTGATGCCAGTAACCTGCTAAAGCCAGCCCTTTCCCGGGGCGAGCTCCAGCTATGCGGCGCTACCACTCTTAATGAGTATCGATCAATCGAGAAAGATGCGGCATTGGCTCGACGTTTCCAGCCCATCCTTGTCGGTGAGCCCACTGTGCAAGATACGATCTCCATTCTGCGGGGAATCAAGGAGCGCTACGAAGTTCATCACGGAGTCAGAATTACCGACCCAGCCTTGGTAGCCGCTGCGACATACAGCAACCGCTATATTACAGACCGCTTTCTGCCCGACAAAGCTATCGATTTGGTAGACGAGGCTGCGAGCGCTCTCCGCCTCCAGCAGGAAAGCAAGCCAGATGCAATTCAAGAGCTCGACCGCCAGATCATGACGATCCAGATCGAACTCGAGTCGCTGCGCAAGGAGACCGACATTACCAGCAAGGAGAGACGGGAACGTCTGGAAGAAACATTGAAGCAGAAGCAAGCTGACGTAAAGGTGCTTACTGAGAAGTGGGAGAAGGAACGTGCTGAGCTCGATGCGATCAAAAATGCCCAAGAAGATCTCGAGAAGGCCAAAGTCGAACTTGAACAAGCTCGCCTCGATGGCGACTTTGCCAAGGCAGGGCGACTGCAGTACAGTACGATCCCCGAGCTCAAAAAGACGTTACCGAACGATGACGAGGTTGCCGGGGGCGGTCGACCCGATTCGCTACTGCACGACTCTGTTACCGCCGACGATATTGCCTCAGTGGTCTCTCGGACTACTGGCATTCCCCTATCCAAACTCAACGCTGGTGATATGGAGAAGCTCGTGCACATGGAGGATACGTTACGCCAGTATGTCAAGGGACAGGACGAAGCCCTCACAGCTGTGGCCAACGCTATTCGCATGCAGAGGGCTGGTCTATCAGGAGAGAACAGGCCAATCGCATCCTTTATGATGCTAGGCCCTACTGGTGTGGGTAAGACTGAGGTGTGCAAAAGGCTAGCGGAGTATCTGTTCAGCACCCCTCAAGCCGTACTTCGGTTTGACATGAGCGAATTCAGCGAAAAGCATACAGTATCTCGCCTCATTGGCTCCCCTGCTGGTTCGTACCCATCACTTAAACCCTCTTTCCAAGGTACCTAGCTAACTTGTAAATAGGATACGTCGGCTATGAAGACGCCGGCCAACTTACAGAAGCAGTACGACGGAAGCCTTACGCCGTTCTCTTGTTCGATGAGTTCGAGAAGGCCCACAAAGACATCTCAACGCTGCTCCTCCAGGTGCTTGGTGAAGGCTTTTTGACCGATGCGCAAGGCCATAAGATCGACTTCCGGAACACCATCATCGTCATGACATCCAATCTTGGGGCAGATATTATTGTCGGAGACAACGCTGTCGACTCATCTGGTAAAGACTCGAGCGAGATCTCGCCCAAAGTTCGCGATGCAGTCATGGCCGTCACACAGTCCCACTACGCACCGGAGTTCATCAATCGTCTCGATGAATTCATCGTCTTCCGTCGCCTGTCTCGCGAGGCTTTGCGTGACATCGTTGATATCAGGCTGAAAGAGCTTCAGCAGCGACTGGAAGATCGTAGGATCGTGCTAGATTGTTCAGACGAAGTGAAACAATGGCTCTGCGACCGAGGTTATGATCCGAGATATGGCGCACGTCCATTGAATAGGCTCATTGCTAAGGAGGTCGGCAACGGCCTTGCAGACAAGATCATCAGAGGGGAGGTACGAAGTGGTAATTCTGCCAAAGTTACTATTCGTGAGGATGGGTCTGGTCTCACTGTGGCAACAGCATCCTGAAACCGAGACGTTTATGGTGAGACGACTTTAACGCGATGTTGTTATGTGCCTTGCTCGTATATCATGTAAAATCACTGTATAGTAGATAGATATCTTCTTTGTCAACGATACCAATGCATTGTTAAGTTTTCTTCATTAGAAATGCATTTCAGCATGCTAGTGTGTATGTACGTTGCGTGATCTTGCTGATAAATGGAAGGTGTCCTCGCGCTTAGTTTGTTGTGACTTCCTCTTCCGATAGATCCGTTCATATTCTCTCTCACCACGACTGACATCGGGACGGACACAATCCCAGATCACGCGTGCAACCTCTAGTCTCGACGGACACGCAATGCCGCCTAAACCACCGAGCAAGCGCTACAAGAGTAGCCGCAGCTCTGGCTCATCACGTGCTGGCTACACTGACAGCAGCCGAAGCTCAACTACGTCGCGCCATGCTACTGCGCGATCTGCACCAGTCGCAATTGTTAGCTCTTCTAGATACCGTCGACTACAGTCACCCGAACAAGGCAACACACCTGTCGTCCACTCTGACGCTCACGAGGTCGATCGAGCAATAAACCACGACGATGTTCACGACGATACTTTGGGTGAGATCATCATGGCCGTTGACATGACTCCTCGCGGCACAATAGGGTGTTGTTACTATGTTGCCCAGGAGGAGAGGCTTTACTTCATGGAGGACGTACAACTCGGCGACATCAATGTTGTTGACACTCGTGAGTTCAGCTCTAATCTTGATAGCAAGGTGCTTCGCTGACAAGTCAATAGTGAAGAGCTTTGTTGATCCAACAATCATCCTTATTTCATCAAAAGTCGACGATGCAGTAGTTGATCACTTGGATCCTGAGGCCAAGAGTGATGAGTTGAACAGTGGCAGCAAAGATCAGTTTCGACTTCCCTTTTTGTTGGACGTTCGTCCTCCAAGTGAGTTCTACTATGACACAGCAAAGAACAAACTCATGACTTTGATGTTGGGTGAGGAGGGGGGTCCCCGAGTGAGCTTCAATGTGCCAGGTGATCATCTCGGCGGACATGATGTTGAAAGTGCACCCGGACAGCAAGGCCACTTACTTCGACTTGCAGGTTGGGTTGACATGGAAAGCTGTATAACAGTATGTATGTCATAAGTGTGTGTCTGGAACAACTGACTAACCTAGTGGTCAGGTTGGGTGCACTGGAGCACTTCTTTCGTATCTACAACGAAGACGTGCCGCAGCATTCTTACCTGGTGATAAAGCAGCACACATGATGTTTCGAGTCACAACTCTTGAGATGTTCAGTCTACGGGATACCATGTTCATAAACGCAGATACACTGCGTTCGCTTGGAGTTATTGACGCAGAGGCGCACCCGCATTCGCACAACAGAGGACCGAGCGCCAGTTCCGGGGCGAAAGAAGGGCTTTCTGTATATGGAATATTCCATCATCTCGCAAAAACACCACAAGGCAGATTTCTGCTCCGTCAATCTTTTCTGCGTCCGAGTCTGAACATTGATGTCATCAACGAGCGGCTGGACGCTGTCAGCACCCTCTCTCGCGCGGAAAACGCGTCTGCCCTCGATGATCTTGTACACAACATGAAAAATATCGGCAATATGCGCGTGATGATGATTAATCTAAGAAAAGGTGTCGGGGGGTCCACGACGGGGAGAAACGGTCTTTCAAAGAGCGTTTGGACCTCTATTCGGGAGGTGAGAAGTGTACATACCTAGCTGCATTCGAATAACTAATTCAACTATGTAGTTTGCTTTTCATGCCCTCAAGATCAAGGATGCCCTTCAGAACGTCATTTGCGGTGGTAATCTTACTATACGGGTCAAGGTATGTAGGAGATACGAGGCTTGATTCAAGTGCTAACACTATATAGGTCTTTGAAAGGTTCGAAGGTTACCATTTAGCTCAAGTTGGCCGAAAGATCAGTGAGACAGTGGATTTCGAAAAGTCAGGAGAGGAACGGCGAACAGTAATTCTTCCTGGTGTTGACGAACAGTTGGATCACATGAAAAGGACACTTGATGGACTCGAGAACATACTTGACAAAGTCGCAAGTAAACTGTCTGAGGGAATGACTGCCGAATTACGGGCATCGTTGAACGTCATATACTTCCCCCAAATTGGCTTTCTTGTCATCGTACCACAGGACCCTGCCACTGGAGCTGCGATATACAACGGTACTATTGATAACCCCTGGGAACTGATGTTCTCTGCGGAGTGAGTGCAATGAGCATGATACAAGTATGCGTGCTAACCTTTAGCTTAGAGGACAAGTCTATTTCAAGACCGCTGAGGTAAGAGAAATGGACAGTCACTTCGGAGACGTATACGGTATTATATCAGATCGTGAGATTGAGATCAGCCACGAGCTAGCACAGTTCGTACTGCAGCACGAAGAGCTGTTTACGTCATGCTCCGATGTGTGCGGCGAGCTCGATACGTGAGTGGCCTCTTCATATCTATACATGTTGTACTTACTTGGTCCTCAGCTTACTGGCACTGGCACAGGGTGCGAAGATATACAATCTCGTACGACCACACATGATACTTGAGAACTCCATCCGGATCGATAAGGGCCGGTAAGTGTTGGTACCCGAACGTGCCCGCTGTAAACTGAACTCGGTGCAGTCACATACTTCAAGAGCGAACGATTTCTTCTTTTGTTCCAAACGATACGTTCGTCGCTGGTGGAGCAGGAGATAACGGATCTGATGTCAACCAGCAACGCAGGTCTTCTAACTATTCGCACGGCAGCTCTGTGTCCAATGAGGACGGACCAAGCATGCTTGTATTGACAGGACCGAACTATTCTGGAAAGAGCGTCTACTTGAAACAGGTGGCTCTGATCACCTTCATGGCGCATGTTGGGTCGTTCGTGCCTGCAGAATGCGCACAAATCGGGCTCACCGACAAAATCCTTTCCCGAGTTACCACACGTGAGACCGTCTCCCGCGTTCAGAGCGCATTCATGATCGATTTGCAGCAAATTTCACTTGCGTTGAACCTGGCGACTCGCAGAAGTCTTCTTATTATAGACGAGTTCGGAAAGGGAACAGATGCCAGTGATGGAGCAGGGTTAGCATGTGCAGTTATGGAGTATCTCCTTAACCTGGGCAGTGAGAGACCGAAAGTGATTGGGGCGACTCATTTCCACGGTAAGATCAGCCAACCTTGATGAGCCAACCGTGGGCTAATATATTGAGAAGAAATTTTCGAGATGGGATTGCTAAACCTGAGACCGGCACTTGCTTTCGGACATCTCGAAGTAAAAGTTGATGCCGAAAAATCGCAAGTCGATAATCAGATAACATACCTTTACAAGTGCGATGGCGATAGCTGTGATCTTTCTGCATACAACGCTGACCAGAGTGCAGCTTTCGCGAAGGAAGGAGTATCTCAAGCTTTGGCACCTCGTAAACTATCCTGCTTATACCGCCTTATGGTCTTCGCTGACGTGTCCAAGTTGTGCAGCCATGAACGGAATTCCTGAAGAAATCGTCCGAAGGGCAGAAGACTTGGTCCTCTCCTCAATAAAAGGCGAGGACTTGGTAGCTGCTTGCTGTCAAATGCCGGAAAGCGAAGCCAGAGAGCTCGAAGAAGCTGTATGCATGTTCAGACACTCTCAAACCAAGCTGATATGACCAGGAAATGATTGCACGGGACTTCCTGAAGGCCGACGTCTACAAGGACCCTAGAACAACACTGTCGGACATTCTAGCAATCTCAACAACCACGGACTCCCGTTCATAGAAGGAGATTTGGGGGCATAATGGTGCCCATTGGCGGATCCATCGATTATGAATCGTGCGGAGATCGTAAGCTGCAGATGTCAGCATTGTGTTATTGGCCCCGTAGTGCTTCTGATTCAACAAAGTGTTTCAAGGTTCCAACTTATATGTTTCCACGGCAGTACAGGCATCTTGCGAAGAATCTCATGCTGGTGCTCACTCAGACGCGCGTTCTTGCTATTACCTTCAGCATTCGCGCTCTTCAACTTCACGATTACAACAACACCGTGATAATCTAGACGAACACTGTTCGCCGTGTCTTCGCAGACATGTTCGATGGTATACACAGCTAATCGGACCGTGCCCGACTTAGCTAAGATGTAAGTTGCGACAAGAGTGCGATACGCATGTACTTACGATTGTGCCGGCCATTCTCTGCTGCGCTATACTGGTAAGGAATCTAGGACCGATCATTCAGGTAGCGTGTTGCGCGGCTACTAGGCGGTAAGCGCCGGGGGACGCCTGACTGCGGGCTGTTGACGAAGGGATGTCCGTTGCGTTTGAATGTCCGTTGCGTTTGAGGATATTGCTGATATACTTTGATAGACACTGATATCCTATCCAGAAGTCTTTTTGGTTTTCTTCGAACTATACTGTACACACTACGGCCTCTAGCAACTACACACGCTGTTGCGCCCACAACATCTCGTCATTCGATGCGTGCGTTTCCCTACAGACACTGCACTTGCCAACAGACCGTGTTCAGGATCCCTCTCCGGAACGTTGTAGAGACGAATATGTTGCAGCAAACTGAAGCTGACGTGGGAACTGTCGAGGGAGCTGGCTGTAAAGGGTCAGAGGAATTTCACAACATCAACACTTGTCTCAAAGCTCTAGCACTCTATGCGTTTCAGCCTCCCGCTATACGGTGGAACCCCTGCGTCAGGCCTGCCTTCGGGTTTCCAAAGATCGAACTTGTGGACCTACTCTTCTTGAGTTGAAACCTCAGATGGGGCCAGGTAGCGATCCAGTAAACCCAGCAGTCGCTGCAGTCACTGCAGAACCGAGCTTATGTTTCATGTTACGACGATTACGGATCCAAAAAATAGAGTCGACTGTACTAGCACAGCGTGTAGTACACTCTGGCCCAGGCCCTCCGAGTGCATGGCTGCAGGTGAACAGGAGGGTACTTGGGGCCACGGTCATACTCAACGGGAGTCTTATGACCTCCAACGCCCAAGACCTCGTAACGAGGGTAATATCTTCGAAAATCTGGTCTCTTGCTTGCCAGTTGCTAAGGCATGGCCATTGACTGGCTAGGTCCTTCTGTGGCGGTCGGTCCCCGAACCTGGCAAGGCCACCTTCTTTCGACAAGTCAGGACGGTTAGATCCAAGGTGGAGGCTGCTTAGGCATCCCTTCAATTCCTCTAAAATCGCTTATTACCAATCTATATCATCCTGAAATGGTTGGGTGTGTGCAGAGCATTGCATCTGGCGGTCTCAGGCACAGCTGCTTCGATCCGTGCTGCCGGGCGCCAGGCAATTGCCCAGAACATGTACAACAGCCGGTGTTGGACCGAAATGTCAAGTAATATGCTTCCCACGTCACAACAAGGGCTTCTGATCTACACTGGATGGCATGAGTGTGTCATGAAGAAGGATGCGTGGCAATCTTGGGTAGATCGGGAACTCGAGCTTGAACCGACACGTGCGTCATGACACGCGCCCAACAGCGAGTCCATACCCAGCTGTGTGCTGTTGCTAGATCGGTAAACTAACGATTTGAAATACGCAAACATACAATGCGCACAATGCGCAAACGCTGTGAGCGGCGACCAACGCGATACCTGTGCGAGAGTTACCGGCGCGCGCCGCACCTGGAGGAGCTCACACTCGACTTGCGCACATAGATAGCAGATCTGTTCCTGCATCGATCGCCCCAGCCTCGTGGAGCTCGATATCAAGCACGAGACGCCAGCCTTCTAAACTTCCCAGAAGGTATGTCATGCCGTGTGATGCTATTTTGGGTTTTTGGAGTCGCGGTTAACATGGGGAGGTACATACCGCAGGCGAGGCTGAGCACAGCCCCACACATATTGTACCCAGAGGCCACGAGGTTTCTATTCGCGACAGAGCGATTACACAAACCCAGCATCGCATCAACAGATCGGCTTCGCGAGGCCTCCCAGAACTGAACCCAGATCAGGTGTAGGAGCGGGCGACACTCCGTGCCGTTGCACCGGCCTTGGACGAGGATGGCGGTCTCGACCTCCCACGAAAGAGCCTTGATAGGAGATCCTGCGCAACGCTGACGATTTGTGTGACTTGAAAAGATCCACCAGGGCCTGCGCCAAAGTGGCATGGCGGTATCTCACACCGCAGTATCGGCGCGCTCATCTGTCCCCGCTGTGCCTTGTAGCACCCAGCCCTGGGGAACGTTTGCAAGCGCTGCCCTTGTGCGCGGTTCTAGCAGCACTAGACGCCATCGCTGATATCAAACGATGATGATGTCAAATTTTATCTCGCAGAGGCTATTACGCTTAAAACGGGAAAGCTGGCAAAGCGCCGTTTATTTTGGTGTGGGCACGTCTTCATTCGAACCAGTCAGCGCTAGAAGCAGTTCACATCGCCGACACTATGGTATCCATCCAGTCATTGGACCACGACCGCAGGAGCGTCGATTTCTGCATCAGTCAAGGGCTTACAGAGTGATCAGCTTGTCATTGTCTGAATGGACGATGAAGGCAGATAACGTGCGACCCGAGGAGGGCAATCGGCAGCACTCTCTTGCACACCAAAGCCGCGGTATAGATGGTCAAACTTTAGACTGCGCAGCCTCGCTGAAGGTTACCGTGACCTTGGTACATAGGTTCCACAGGTATGCCTCGCCGAATTTGGAGTGTTTCGATTCTGGAGGCTGGCAATGGCGCGAAACTCGATGCTAGACAATCTCCGCCAGGCAGCGAACGGTCCCTAGGCCAAGAAGACGACAGGTGGATCTTCGAAGGCATCAATGAACCGGCCCGAGCCTGTACATCGGCAGGTGCGAGTGCGCTCAGCATAGTCCTTGGACTACACTATGTCTAAAGTGGGATTAATGTTGCTGTAAGCTCTCAGCCCCGTTTGACATCCCTGTTCCGGTAGCTGCAGCGTACCCTGCCCCTGGTTCACCAAGCGTAAGCATAGACGCTCACTACTCTGCCCCGGCAAATGCAGCCTGCACATGCACTTTAAGTGCATTCCGACGTGGTGACTTTCATCGCCCTAGTCTATCTTCAGCAATACCAGTTCCAACACCACTCGTATATAACATACCACTCCTCTTCCAAGGGACTTCCATCACCACGAGCCATCAGACAACTTTGCAAGATGTTCCAGACCGTCCCTCAAATCTACACGCCTCAGTCAACACCTTCACCTCCCACAGACAACATGCTTTCCCCTCCTACAAACACAATGGCTACAAGCACAATGGTCCCCACTGGCCCGAGTGGTCAACCCAAGCCTAGGAAGATGCGAGCGTCATGCGATGCTTGTTCTCGTGCAAAGGTCAAGTGCGATAAGGTTCGACCTGCTTGCCAACGCTGCGGCAACATGAATATCTGCTGCAACTATTCCCCTTCGATGAGGTAGGCTCTTCCCTTGATCAGCATGCTCTTAGCTCCAAGTAACTCACACGAATATAGGCTAGGCAAACCGCGCAAGAACAGGAACCCAGACGGTAGCATTATTCGCGACATCTCGAGAGCAAGCTCATGTGGGCCATTTGGATCCAGGCCCGATATCGCTCCCCGAATTGCCTCATACACTGTCGAAAGCTCACCGGAGCCGTCAACGGACCCGTTCTATCTTCGCCCCTCAACGCCCAATTTTCAGTTTCAAGACACATTCGCGAACAATTTCGGTGGCAACCAGTCTCCTCCATATTCAGAGGCCAGTTGGTCGAATGAGGAGCCGATGGCATTCCAGCCTTCCATGGACATGACGATTCCTGTGCCTCAGTTTTCTCCTCTCTCTCCATACAATGGTGCAGGGCATACTCGCTCCACGAGCATGCGAAGTCAGCCAGACTTCCTGGCCCCTATAGACAACGGCCTGATGTCACCACCGATAGCCAGCCCGCTTGTGTTCGGCCTACAAGACCAGCAAAGTCTTCCCATGTTCGAGCCTGAGTCATTCACCTTATCTCCACCCTTGATGGCGGCGCCGCAGCCTGTCGCAGTCGCTCCTGTTTCTGTTCAAAACCATGACTGCACCAAGTTCGCTTTCCAAATCCTGAACAGCCTCTATTCGCCACCCTCGTCTCAGCCTTCCTTTAACGACTTTAATGGCACAGCTGACGGTCTCCCCACCCTTGACGCTGTCCTTTCGGCAAACAAAGCTGCAGTGGAAAGCCTCTCGGCTCTCCTTGGTTGCCCGTGTTCAGCGAACCCGCACTTCTCCACCACCATTGCCTTCTCAATCACAAAGATTCTATCCTGGTATCAGGCCATTGCTGGCATTGCTCAGGACATCATCTCGCCCATCAACACTCGTATGGAGGCATTCACACACACACCCATACTTCTTGGTGACTTCAAGCTCGAAGCTGAGGACGAAGAGACCTTCCGGACCCAGATCATCCTCGGCGAGTTGAGAAAAGTCGAGAAGCTCATCGACGTTTTTTCTGCCTGCTATTGCAATGCCTCCAATGACAGCGTTGACTCGAGCGTCTACATGTCTCTAGAGTCACTGCTCCGCACTCGGGTCCGAGACACATTCAAGGTGACCATGCGCACAGCGCCCCTTGACGTCAAGCGTCAGGTCGCCTGTCGTACCCAAAACCGTATGCGTGTCAACACTTTGTAAAACTTCTCTTTTGTCAGATTTGCAGCATTTCAGCGCTATGATACCCTCGCTAAGCATTTTGTTCTCATTGCATCTTTCTTTCTTATACGATAGAGCAGTGTCGCTCTCGTTTGCATATGCATGTTCGGGGTCACACCGGGAAGTTTGATGGAGTTATAGTATATATAAAGCTGGTTATTTTACTACAAAGTATATTCGGCGTTCTGAATCCAATAAAATTCCCTTCTCTGTACAAACCATCAGTCGCGAGTGTAACCCTTCACGATGTAGTGTTCCTGATTCTACAAGTTCGTCGAGGTGTTGCTTATTCTACCTTTCCTAGGCGCTCATCACAGATGGCAGGTCCCAACATTCAGCTCAACAACCTTCATAGAAACCAGAACCCCACTATCCAAGCCCTCGACCAACAACTCACGCCACATTCTCACCGGAACTGCCGCCGCAACTTCGACAGATCCGTACGGCCCCCAAACCAGGGACTGGGATTGTACAACAGCGTCCTTCCCTGGTTTACTTCTACTAGCTCAAGGCGGATTCGAAGACTTGATTGCTGCTGTTTCAGACGGCCCTGAAACAGCTTGTAGAAAGGCGCTTACTGGTTCAAATCTGCCTAAAGATCGAGCTCTCGAGTGGGATGTGGCAAGGTGAAGGCGGTGGAGCATGGAGATGCCTGGTGATCGACATCAGCCCCCAAGTTGAGCACGTCACCACCTTTCACAGCAGCCTTAAGCGGATCGATCTAGAGTACTATTCGAGCAAACTTGCCACACATATTATCTACCAACACCCTGCTTCATCAATTCTCAGGCACCCAGCACCCTCCCTCCAGTTCATAGTTCACGCCCAAGCTCAGGCCATGCGGGTGGCTTCGGTCCACCCCTACTACATCAAGCAGGGGTACCATGCATGTACCAATCGTAAAATTAGAGGGCCGCACCGCGATGTTGGCGGCGCTGCGCCAGGCCGAGGGTGCGGCTGTTTTGGGCGGAGTGGCTGAGACTTTCGATAGGTACGTGCTTACGTGCAGCGCGAGCGGGTGACCGGTTTTGTACAAGCCCTGGTTTGGGAAGTGGGATGCTTGTGCGAGGCGACGCTTACTCAGATCGCTATCGGTCTCTGCTGATGAAAAGGGAAAGAGGGGTTGATGATGGACTAGGAGGGTGTACCAGATTTTCAGTCTAAGTAAGCCGGTGGTATTTGCAGCGTTGATGACTTGATGACTTCCGAAGGAACTCGAGTCATCACCTCAGGTAGCCCAGCCTTCTTCTGACTTTGTCCAACCTCTCGCCTTGCGCGGATAAACCCATCCTGCACGATTTCTTCCGTTGCGAGGTAGGTACCCCACGCACTCGCACGTGCCAGGTACATCCTAATTGCGCTCTTGCATCAGGCAGACCATGCAGTCTTCTGTAGGTAGGCCTTAGTTTAGGATAAAGTCGTTCCTGTTTCTGCAGAAAACATGATATGCACAGCTACGTAGTCTATCCAAAGTCTCCAAACCCACGCACCTCCACGCTCCGTGAGGCGCGCGAACCACGATCCTTGCGAGCACCTGCATGCACCCTTGCATATCTACCGGGGTTCCTGAACTAAGCATCCTAGCGCGTCAAAATCAGCAGTCGGGCTGTAAATACTTAAATCGAGCATTTCAATTGGCTACTATAGATTAAATTCCGACACTCTGGAATAGCCAATACACATGTGCAGGCAAGAGTAGCGCCAGGCCAGGTGTGGTGAATTTTGCTTTTCTTAGGCTCACGACGCACTGGATGAAGGGTTTTAGCCGTATAGAAGTCGGAACAGCCAATAAGGGCTGTGACACTGTGCCGTAGGTGCCGCCAGCGAGCAAGAAGGGAAGACACTGCCCCGTTTCGAGTGGTATGTTTTGGGCGACCAGAAAGTTCCTGACCATGCCGCAAGAGGATCATTCTTTGCAATGACGGGAGAGAGATGCTGTCCGTAACAGGCCAAAAGAATGGTACTAAATTTGGGACCTTCAAGGCTGGAGATGAGCACGTGCTCGAGCTTCTCTAAGACGAGGTCCACGGTAGTTGGTCAAGTAGCTGCGGGTCGGCGAGTTTGTCGCACGTATGGATGATGCCAACGACCTGTATACCTGATAAGGCTGTGAGAGCCCGGACCGACTGTCTGTTGGTGACCATGCATATTCTCCTTCCCTTTGCATAGCCCGCTCAGATGGCAAAGAGACAACGCTTCCTATCTGTCGTCATTGTCTCGCATAGGCAAACTCGCGTGAGCAGTTCAGATAAGAGCTGCTGGGAATAATGAACGGCTGGGTGGGTCTCACCGAGCAACGACGTAAGAGCAGCAAAGTCTTGTAAGGATCTCGGGAGTTCCATGAGGGCTTTCTAAGCCGATTGCATACGAGATGCTTCCGCTAGATTTGCTGCTGTAAACACGTTGATGCATACCTCTAGGTGCCCATGTCAGCTCATGATGTATGGCCTCGTGCAGAGAGTTAGACCTTTGGCAGCAAGAATTTGGCCCCCACGGTTGTAGATCTGTGCCTGTTGAAAGTATGACACCGAAATCACATGGGCTCGTACGACGCGGACCTATGATCCCGTCTGCACAATGTGCTCGATTGTATTCTGAGTAATCGGCGTCATCGACGTCAGCTTCGACGATGGCGTTTTCCTATGAGTGGGTATAAGGATGAGAATCGCCAGCCTGAGATCGGCATATCAACTTGGCCATGGCCGAAATAGAGCGATAGACGAAACCCGGCGGTGTGTCCGTAGGCCATGCAGGCCTTAAAGCACTCTTGCACAAGGTGAGAAACTCATACTGTCTATATTCATGACCAGCATGGGACCACATTCGAGTGGTCTGTCTGCGATAGTTGAAGAATTATATGGTATGCAATATCTAGGTCTGATAGCTGTCGGCTGTGCGGATGTTGTCAGGGTATTTATGAGCCCCCATTCTAAGAAGGATTACACGAATCAGATATCTGAAATAGCAGAACGGTCTCTGACCATGGAAAGGAGGACTAAAAGTGCCCCAGATTCATCTACCGTTGTATTGCGAGCCTGATACCTCTATAGCACATAGATGCTATGTTCCGGGTTCCGGTGTTGCTGCGCTTTGACGAGTGGCTACAGACGATTGTCCTTTCGGTCATGGTTATGCTTTTGAGTTGAAGCTCAGATAAGGCCACTCAGAGACGGCGTGGATTGCTACACTTCACCTGACTATTGCTAGGATCTCTTCACAGCAGCGTTCAATGCCCTGTATAGCCCCATTCTAGATCTGTCGAATGGAGTCGACCGTGACCCACGCCTTTCGCCGCAAGGAATATCGATGAGGGGATATTCTGCGAGTTTGAAGATCTACGTTCATTGCACAGGATGCGCTTAACACAGCATCGTATCCTCAGGGAAGCTGGGATTCAGTCGACGTTTCCACGTTTCGGGAGTACGCGTTCGCTCTGCTTATGTTGCAAACCTGTAAGCAGTTCGCATGTGCTGTCGGTATATCCTGAAACGAAGACATCGCTGTTTCAGAGATACACACCCTCCTCGTCCTCCTCAGCGTGCGCTGAGGTGCCATTTGTCTGCTCCTGACCAGTTGGTGCAGTCAGGCTTGTGCCATTTTGTGTTGGCGTTGTACCATTCATTCCAATAGTGCCTTCTTCTTTCCTAACCTCGCCCTCATCTCTAGGCCTCCAGGGCAAACTGCGCACCTCTTCGACCTCTTTCCTGATCATGTCCATGCGCTCGTTGAACGTCTTCATGACCTGTCGGTTCTCGAGCAGTGCCTCATAGCAGTCGCGATCGTCGTTTTCTCGTGCATAATCTTCTAGCTGCTTGTTGCTCGACTCAAGATGTGTGATGTTATTGGACAGCTCGGCGTGCTTTGCGTAGAGGGAGGAGATTGGGAGTTCGGTGAGTGCGGCTGCGAACCGCGCAGCCGTGATTGGTCTTGAATCGGTAGACATCGCGATACTGATTGTGTGTGGATCTCAGCGTGAGGAGTGGGTGATTGTTGTGGTGTCAAGACGAAGGCGAAAGTCATGGAAGCAGGAGCTTTGGAAGCTCATGTGGGGCTGGTGGGGCGCGCCTTCTGGTCCTATTGCTGGTCATCAACATGGCCATGAACACCAACATCCACATCGAAGTTCTGTTACCTGTCAAATACGGCGTATCACCTGTATTGGATAGCTCGGCAAGCCTTAATATGTCCTATACAATTGTCGAGACTGTCTTCCACGATCCGCATTGTGTGTCCGGCTCAATTGCACACCCTTCGCGGGAAAGCTTGACTATGGACCACATACCGAAAGAATCCGAATGAGTCCAGTGGTGAGCTAGCTAGCTATACTGTAGTGAACTAAATGGGTTTAGTACTTCCACCACTCCCTTGGTCGGCATACCAGATACGCGACATCATTAGCCATGTCCGCTTGATGGAGATACCGAGACTATAGGCTAGTAGAGCGTCACGAGCGGAATTTATGGCGGAGCTGGTTTGATTTGGATCTATAAAAATGGAACTTGGCTCCAGAGGGGATTCACAACAGTCTTCCCGTTCTTTGCTCCGCAGTCGACTCACTTAATATGGCTCAGTGTTTCTGTGGAGGCTTTCTAGCATTGCTCTCTTTCATCACTACAGTGCTCTCCGCACCAGCCGCCGTAGACCCAACCGTAACCATCGTACCCGGCGTTATCATAGGAACCACAACTAAGCCCGTCAACCAACCAGCGCTTACCGCATCTGCCAATGCTTACCTTGGAGTGCCCTTCGCGAAGTCTCCGCCAGATAGATTTAGCCCACCAGAAGCAGCGCTTCCATGGACTATGCCGTTTCAGGCTAAGGCTGTGAAGCCTGCATGCATACAGCAGTTTTCTGGGCTTGGACAAGCACAGGAACTGAGTAAGCAATTTTTCAATAACCCCGCTGGCCCAGCTCCTGAAGAGAGTGAGGACTGCATGTACCTCAATATATACACTCCGCTGGGAGTAACATCTGATAGTGAGAAAGCAGTAATGCTCTGGTTATTTGGGGTATGTGGTTCATCACACACAAACGTTGTGCGAGTACTGATCAGCCCAGGGCAATCTACAGTTCGGCACAGGTGGTCTTCAGTATTACGACGGAAGCTCTCTCGCTATCACTCAAGATGTCGTCGTAGTGACCATCAACTATCGCACCAACAGTACGTCTTCCGTTTGTGAACATCGTAAGCATTTACTGACTGTGCCAAGTCTTTGGCTTCTCCAACTCTCCAGAAGTCCCATTTGGCTCCCAAAACTCAGGCTTCCTTGACCAACGTTTCGCACTTCAATGGGTACAACAGAACATCGCTGCCTTTGGTGGGGACCCCTCACGCGTGACCCTCTTTGGTGAATCCGCAGGGGGTGAGTCTGTGAAACAACTCCTGGCTAATCCTCCCTCTCCACGTCCATTCTCGGCTGCAATCCTCCAGAGTCAGAACGCTGTGCTCACCGGGAACGGTGCGTTAAGTTACACCAAGGTTCTTGCCAATTTTGGGTGTTTGGACATCGCTTGCTTGAAAAATATTGATGCTTTCAAGATCAAAAGCTATATTGAAGAAAAGAGTTTGTTCTTTCCACCAGTGAACGGTGATGGGACGTTCACCGACGATGTGAGACACAGTATCGCGAAGGAAAGATGGGCAGACGTGCCCACATTCTTCGGTACCACCCTTAATGAAGCGCGTGTATTCCTCGCCATTCTAGGTTTGAACAATGGCACTGCAGCTGTTGACGGTGCGTTTGAGAGCGTGGGAATCACAAGCCCATTAGTCAGGGAGAGCATTCTGGCCATGTACACCGCACGAGGCATCGACGATCTCTATCTAAAAGCGGATCAGTGAGTTTATCCTTCCTACTCTTATCTCATCTGTCATCAAAACGAAAGTAAGCTAACGACCGTGTTAGCATACTGACCGACTTGTTGTTCACGTGCACAACAAGTACCCTGACCTCCTTACTTGCTCACAAGGGCTTTGAAACCTACCGTTACCGCTTCGACGCCTCCTTCTCAACTACATCGCTCTTTGATAACTCTGGTGCCTACCACACCTCTGACATTCCCGAGGTCTTTGGAACCTACCCGCTGTCCAACGAGGCCGGTGTTGCGACAGCGCAGCAAATCGAGCTGAGTGCGTTCATACAGAAGACGTGGGCAGACTTTGCAAAGAACCCGGGCAAAGGTGTGGGATGGCCAAAAGTGGGTAGTGCCTTTGGAATGGAGCTGGGCTTGTTGGGAAGCGATGGAAGTAGTGGCGTTGATGTTGTGCACACCATTACCGCGGATTATCCTTGTTTGTTGCTTGCTCCGATTGGAGACTTGTCGAAGTTGAACTACAAGTGAAATTGGATATTTCAATTTCGGCTACGACAAATTACTATCGAAAAAAGTCCCAGCCGTAAGGTCGTAGGCACAACCAATTAATTCTGTCCTATGCATGTGGGTCTTTGACTTTACTTTGTTCTAACTTCAGTCTCGTCTCCTGCCAATCCTTAAGCACGAGATAATGACCGAAACGTATGTGAAAGATTCAGTTATAGTGTTACTAATTGTGTCGAGTGAAGGAAATCAGCGAGCATATCGTGTGCATTTTATAGGAAAGAATTCCACACGACACAGGCCATAAAAGTTCGAACCCTTCAATCAAGCACATCACTCATAGCAAACAAGATAAAGTTCTTCAATCAGATACATTGAACGCTCGAAGCGTACGTCAAATGCTGTCTATGTGTACTAAAACGCCGAACTCCACCGGACCCACTGCTCCAGGCAGAAGTGAATGGCCAAGCCAACGATGAAATTCTAATGCAAACCAAACGATGACCCCTGCAATGCAATTTCCTAACCGAACCTTTATCTTGTCATGTCATGGCCATCGGCCCTCTCCCTGGTGGTGAACTTAATAAGGAGGGAGAGCAGTGCGAGCGTTGCGGTGGAGGTCGCGGCGAGCGATCGCACCGTTGGAGCACTTGGTACCGGCAGCAACGGACTGGTAGACGACTTGACCGTTGGAACAGATTCCAAACTGAGAATCGCCGTTGCACATAATGGCACCTTCGTCGGAGCAGGACGAGCCGCCTCCAGTGGAACCGCCAGTCGTGGGAGTCTGGGGTGCCTTGGGTGCGGTAGGGGCAGGCTCTTCGGGTGTTGAGGCGGCAGGCTCCTTGGGTGTGGGAGTGGGCTCCTTGGGGGTAGTAGGAGACGAGGGAGCGGAGCCAGAGCCACCGGTGCTGCCACCCTCAGAGGCAACGCCACCGCAGAGCTCCATGAAGGGGCCAGTGCCGAGCTTGGCAACGGACTTGCCGGGGTTAGCGAAGGTATAATCAGAACCCTCTTTGGTCTTGCATGCACCTCCGATGTTCGCGGTAGCCATGTCTGGCAGGCTGTCGAAGCCCTCTCCAGTGCCACCGGCGACTTTGATGGGCGCGCAGTTCATGTACATCTCGCGGTTTCCAGACTTGTTGAACCAGGTCCAAGCCATCGTAAGGCGGCCTTCAGGAAGCGTGGCTGGGACCGTGAACTTGTAAGAACCGAGATCCTTAGCACTATTAATGTTTCCTGGGAAGGTCGTAGGGCAGCCACCTTCGATGGAATGAATGACCTTCCACTCAGAGTCTTTGGTAGGCTTCTCGTCCTTGCTGACAGAGATTTGACAGGATCCGCCAGAGTGGGTAGCAGTCTGGTCTGAGGGGAACTTGACGGTAACATCAGAGCCAACAGTCCAATCGTTAACGGTTATGACCTCGTAGCTGCTACCCTGGCAAGGAAAGTCTGAGCCAGACGGGTCCAGCGGGTTCTTCTTGACACCACCAAAAGGAACGGGGCTCTCGAGAAACATGTGAGCGGAGGTGATGGAAGCCATGGCCAGCATGGTTGCGAGGAGAGAAGTCTTAGTCATAGTGGGAGACATCTTTGTTGAGTTGGTTGAGGATGTAGTGTTGTTGAAAATGTTGTTGAAAAGACAGGAAGTGATCAGAAGCTGAAGTTTTGGCTTGTCAAAAGCGAAGTTGGTGAAAGATTGAAAGTTGAAGGAGTGTGAATGTTCAGAACCAGTCTGAAGAGTGCTGTTGAGTGAATGTGGTTGTTGTTGCTTAGTTGGAGCTTCGATGATGTGTATTGGAAGCTTCTTGAGGTTGCTTAAGTAGTTTTTCGAAAGTAGAGCGCCGAGTAGCCACAATGCAAGTCCGTTGGCGTTGTGGGGCAACATGGCAGCCTGCCTATTGTGCAGGAGCCTCATAATGAGACAATGGCCGGACACCGTGAAAAAGAGGTGAATGGGAGTACCCGCACTGCGTTGTAGAGATACAGCACCAACAAATCAGATCGAGGGATATGGCTTTGAGCGAATCACGTAGAAGCGGACTCAGAGATCTCATATTCCATTTCCTGCCTAAAAGGCGTGGGTCTGTGGCTGTTCATTGTGGGAACGGCCATGGTTGGTTCCCGGCGTACGACATTTGTGGTCTTGACGACGAAACAAAGACCTACCATCACCAACCTGGTTATGTCACGCACACAGTGTGTGTGGTCTGGAAGATAGCATATTCATTCAGCAGCTTCAATAGCGAGCGAAGCATGAGTCTCGAGACCAACATGGACTGCTGGACGTGGGCCTCCCGGAGTGAAGGCAAGGCCGCGCCTCGATGTCCGTCAGCGCGGGTTTCAATATCGGGGTTCGCAGGGTCCACCTTTGCAGTCATCACCGTACGGTTAGTTATACGAGGCATTGGGTTGAGAGCAGTAGCCCTGACTCTAGCGTTTCGTAGCTCTGTGATTTTGACATGAAGAGGCGTGGACCAAGGGTGGTCCACACGAAGTCGATGCTCAGACTCAGAATGGTCTGTCAATTCTTCTTGCCCCAATGCGGCATTAGCGTATGCTGACTTAGCAAAGGCATCTGGAGGTCGCGCTGCATCATGCTGATCGCAAGGAACGCGAAACAAACCTCAGAACTCGGACCAGGCCGCCAGGCAAGGGGAGGAAATACGTCAATCTGCAACTCGACCTCTTCTCTGACCCTTCCCGGACCTCGACGCACGACCAACTGCCACACGCGCTGGTTGCGACGCGTCTGCTGCTCGCCCAGCTCTTCTGAGCTTGCTCACCTGTCGCACCGCTGCGCAGCTCAGCAGCCATGTTCACCACTACGGGCAAGACGGCGCCGCCGCAGGCGTTTATGTCGAGCTATGCGCCGCGACTGCGATCGCATGGCAATTCGCTGATGTCCCCCATCGTGCCGCCGTCAAACACCCTCCCTGCGCCGCGCGTTACGAAGCGCGGAACTGCCGTCCTCAGCTATGCTGAAGATGCGTTCGACGACGACGACTTTGAGGACAGCGACCGCCCGAGGCGCGCGACCGGCCTGCGCAGTGTGCAAAGGGATGCCACCATGAACTTGGACCAGACGGCGCAAATAGCAGCGCTGGGACAGGAGCTCACAGCACCCATTGAGGTGCAAGGCATTTGGAGAGATTGGATGGGAAGGCCCAAGCGCACTTTGTGAGTGCACGTGTGGACAAGTCATGACCGTGGCTAATTGTCGTAGAACGGAAAAGCAGGTGCAAGTACAGGCTGCGCTCCCTGTGACCCTGATTCCCATTCGAATAGACATGGATATCCAGCCGTTTCGACCAGAAGCACCATTGCCTACCCCCTCGAATTCGCGCGACTTCGGCATCAACGAAAGCCTCCCAGCGTACAAGCAGCCAGACGTGACGCCAGCCTATCGGCTCAAGGATTCGTTCCTTTGGAACCTCCACGAAGCCCTTATGACACCCGACCAGTTCGCAAAGCAGTTCGTTGATGAGCTCGATCTGCCGACCGACCGTAAGCCTCAGATCATCTACAACATTGCAGGTCAAATACGACAGCAACTCGAGGAGTATGCTGGGGTTGCTCTACACCCGCTCTTCCACTCGACTACGGCGCCATCCCTCCAAGGTACCACAGCAAAACCCTCCTTGCTCCCTGCAACTCGGGATGGAACTTCAACTCCGGCACTTGCGCCGACAAACGGCACCTCGACACCTGTGACAAATGGCGCGATCCAAACCAATGGTGCAAACACGCCTGCGCCTATCGCAATACCACTCGGAGTGTCAGCATCTGCCACCGCATTGCCTTCCGAGGAGCTTCACAATCCAGACGACACCTACCGTTGCATAGTCACCCTCAATATTAATCTGATGAACCGTCTGTACACCGATAAGTTCGAATGGTCTTTGCTCCATCCCCCGGGCTTTGCAGAGATGTTCGCACAAATCACATGTGCTGATCTGGGCTTACCAGGCGAATGGGTATCCTCAATGACCCATGCCATCTACGAGGCGGTGCTCCGCTTGAAGAAGGAAGCTTGCGAGAATGGCGGACTTGTTGGAGATGGAGAAATCGACAACGATGCTGTTGAGCCATCAACAGGCGCAGGCTGGAGGTATGACCATGAACACTTGTGCGACGAGTGGGAGCCCAAGGTCGAGATGTTGTCGCAAGATGAAATTGAGAAGCGTGAAGGCGATCGTGAGAGACAGATCAGAAGGTTACGGAGAGAAACAGCACGCTTTTCTTCAACCGCGAACATGTCCGGCACACCACAGAACGAGTTTTTCAGCAATATCGAGCAACAAGAAAATATGGGTCGCGGTGAGCGAAGCAAAAAGAAGAGGCGATTCAGGAGTCTCAGTCCCGTTGGGCGAGACACACCCGGTGCCGGCTCTGGCTATGGTGGGGAGGGTGGAGGATTGCAGGAAGGGTACGTATTGACTACAAGTACAATCCTTGGCTTATCTAACAAACATCTCCAGGGAGCGGCAAGCGTGGCGTTGCGCACATTGCTACGTTTGGGGCACTGCCGTCTGGGCTGTCCGCGACGGGCCACGGGGCCCGCGCACACTTTGTCACAATTGTGGCTACCTGTACGAACGGGACAAGAAACTCCCACCGTGGTCAGAACATTTGTTCTTTAACGATCGCCCTTATCATGAAGTTCAGCAGTATCGGACACAGCGGTAAATCCTCTTGAAGTTGGACTATCGTTGCTTGCTTGCACGGGACAATCCTTACCACTGTAATGAGACTGGCCACGAGTCGAACCTATATGTTATTACCTCTATAGCATTCACCAGCGCGGCGTCCTGAATGTTTGGTAGAATGCGTGTCAGATATCAAGACCCAGGGAGCGGAGGGCGGAGGACGAATCGAGCGTGTTGATAGGCAGCAGTGTCTGCTCATTATTCGACGCGTCAAGCGCCTTTCAAGTCAGTGTCGATCGTCAATCACAAAGCGTTGTCTTACTGGCCATCGTACAGTATAAAGCCATCTGTCACAACAACAATACGAACAGATTCCACCATCTGATCCATCAATGATAGCATGGCACACGTACTGTCACGATTGGTTGGGTAAGAACAGTCAATGCACGTCACCGTATCGGCGGCCGGCTCAGTCATGCGAATCATTCGTGTTGTACAGGTGGCACGGCTGTCTTTACTTTTCAAGAGCACAATAGGCAGAGTTTTCGAGAACAATAAGATATACCAGACTTACAGAACCACACTCGCAAGCAATCAAATATCGGCAATATACCCGAGATCATGATGATCATCACAAGGGATTGGACCTGCCTGATTCAGGTAATGTTCAGTGCATACATCGCTCGATGAGACGTTGTAGGATCAGATTCTCCGGCTCTGTAGCAAAAGAGCAGATATGTGCACAATTTGTATGACGGACAGCCATCGACGCAAAATCGGGATGAGGCCGGCCTTCGCATCGTTGAGCTGGACAACAAAGAACAATAGCAACAATTAGCTCCACCACGCATGGCCTCTCACCGGCCACGATTCAATGCATGACACGATCGGAATTCCCTCCGGCCCATCACCACGTCTACTCATGTCTAGGAGCACCCCTCGACTCGCGAAGGTAGTACACCCACGTAACACTGCGGGCGGCGAAGTGCACTAGCGCATGTTGGCTTTATTGACCACAATAGCAAGCTATCGGTCCGCATGAGCGCGCACCCGTGTCAAAGTGCTATTGTGTGCGTGTTTCATGAGCTGGTCAATATCAGCGCTGTAGTGAGCAAACGGTGAGTGGAAAGGGCGGGTGTGGCGCGGTGTGCCAGTGCTGGTGTATTTGTATGGCGGCGGCCGCCGAGTTTCGGGTTGAGTGAAAGTTTTCCTGCGGTCCAGAATTTGCTATTGTAACTTATTCGAGCTGAAGCATAGCGTGTGAGTATTACTGGTATATATTGCGATGTGGTATGCTCATGGTGTGTTCAGCGCTCCTTGCCGTCATTCGACTGCCTCCGAACATTCGATCCCCAAGCTCAGTGCCGCTTCGACACCCGGACGTCGCCGTCCCTCGCAGATCTCCAGACACCCTACGTAAGGAGTCAGTCCACCTTGGATAATTTGCTGTAATTGCCGAAAACGTTTCGGTTGAAGTCTCATCCAGTTTTCGTGGTCACTCGCTCGTGTAGCAAGCGTTGAGGCGAAAAGTGGTTGCTCAACCCACCATCACGCCACACATCAGCATCACGATACCCCACAACTAGCCAGGCACCTGATTGACGACGCAACTACCAGCCTTATAATTCATCATGGATCCATGGAGAAATCCAGCGTTGCAGAACGCAAAAATACAAACATTCTCATCATCGATCAGAGATTCAGCCCATTCAAACACAGACCAAGATTCGCCCGAAGACCACAGTGATATGCCAGCACCACCTGCCTACCACATGGTTGTCGATCCTGAAGCACACACATCCAACATGTCCTCGCCCTACGATCCCGAGATAGAGGACGAGAGAGAAGACAGCGACGACGACACCCCCGAAATCACGATTAATGCAACAACGCAAATTCGAGGAAGTGGAAACATCATTTCCATCGCGCAGATGGACAGCGTACGGATCGCGGGTCTTATCGCTACAATAATTTCGGGGGATCCTGCACATTCAGAACCAGCAGCGTCTACAGCATCTACGCCGCCACCGCAAGTACCTGTCACCAACCTGAGTTCAAACTCAAACCGCACTGTAAGGAAGAAGAAGGGTGGTCTCAACGTCAACATCACCGTCAACTGCGGCGCAACCATCATCGGCGACCGCAACATTGTCGGCCCTGGGCTCGGCGACATCGCGCGACAGATGCAACTCGCGCAGCGCAATGCAGCGATGCAAGCGCACCAGCAGCAACAGCAGACACAAATCTTACAACAGCAGAAGCTCGCACAAGGTCTCGCACAAGCCCAGGCGCAGAAGCAGTCGCAGATGAATCTGCAGCACAGTCTGGAGAGGAGCGAGGCCGTTCCAGGGCTCGCGCACTGCCATCAGAATCTGTATCAGAGCCAGGCCGGGTTGGTAGGCATTGGGCAGGTTACTGGGCAGGTTACACCGCCGATGTCCAGAAGTGGCAGCTTTGGGTGCGAGGGGAGTCCCAAAGGGAAGAGGAAGGCAGAGGATGATGCCGGGGAAGGGTTGCTCATGTTGAAGAGGAGGTGTTGAGTGTTTTCGGTTCGAGGCATGATGTTTGGCGTTGAGGCTCAATGATGCATTTGCTGGCGTACCAAGGTTTAGCGTTTACGAAGTCATGATTGGTATGAAGCCATGCTGGGTTTGTCACCTATTGCTGTGTCCATCGAGATAGCCCTTACCTACATTCATAATGTTCAAGAAAGCTATTTCTAAATCACCGGCTGGTGCCGGTTTGATGCTCTTGAAGACAGCGGCTGTCATGGGTAGATACCGCGGTGATCAAACGTTGATGTGACACCTGCGATGTGGTTCCGTCTTGAGTGGATGCTGATGCAGTGTGCACACCCTCAAGTCCTGGGTTTTCATTAAGGGTCTAGTGAGAGCCAATTATTCAAGAGCCGCCTGGAGCCGGCACCGCGGTAGGACAGGGAGGATGACGCCAGGGAAGACCAAGGCTTGTCGTTATTTCCTTGAGACATTGTGCAACCGAGTGAGAGAACCATCTCGTAAGAGAATCGTTACGTGGGTGCAGACAATGCAAGAATAGTTGTCTAGGTCGCCATTCCATTTGTTGATACACCATGATGATTTTGGGTGACACGAGTCGAGCGAGTGCGGAGTTAGTTGTGTCGACCGGACCGAATTGGTGATGGATTGCAAGGTGGTCAATGTGGCCGCGGTGAACGAGCTCAAGCTGCCGGCGGTGACACTCTGCCGCAAGGTGGCCTCTTCGCCACCGTGCGCGGAGGTCCCTGAGATACTCCCGCATAGCAACAGCTGCCACCGCTGCGAATTTGCGTATGCAATCAACAGTAGCTTTGCTACATATAGCGTACGGTCACAGGAGACGTGCACACAATCGTGGATACATTTTTGAATATGTGAAAGAGTGAATTGATCAACCACGGGTGACGCAGCCTCGTGAACCCTTGCCCGTTCTCCGCAATAGCGCCATACCAAACGGGCAAGCACCGCACTCAACATCACCTCCAGCTCCTTCCTCCACAACACCAGTCTCCCTCTCACTCTCTCGGCTTGCCCTTTTTTCGTGGCACGCATCTGGCTCAAGATATAAACCAGATCGGTTCCTCGCTTGCTTTCCACGTCTCCTTATCACTAGGACGCAGCAGCAGGAGCTCCAAAGCCGACGGCCGGCCACCTTGCCAATCCCTTTCCCACCGACGCCGCATTTGTGTTCTGTGCGACCAACGAGGTCCTTGACACAACATCATCAATTGTGCGCCCCCTCGCAGGTAGCCTACGCTCACCACCTTACACAAGGGGTTACCAAGCGCACCCGTTGAACGCGCAACACAATCGCGCTGCCGCTACAGCTCAAGTGCGCCTCTAGTCGTCACCTTGACTTGCTTCAGAGGTCCACGGGTAGCTGCCTCGATCCACCAATACACCTGCCTGATCGCATACCTTCGACAAGATGCAGTCGTGGATGAGCTGGGCCACCTTCTTGGCCATCCTGGCCGCAGGCTACTTCTACTACGCTCCGAAGCTCAACGCCGACACCCGAGGTCGATCCACGGCGCCCACAAGTACCACAAGCACCAAACAAGTTGATTGGAGCGACTCGGACAGCAAACCGAAGGCGGCTGCAAAGCAACCTAAGAAGCAGGCTAAGGCCAAGGCTCCTAAGAAGTCGATTCAGGAGGCTGTTCAAGAGGCTGGCAGCAAAGTCAAGGCCGAGTTTGATGCAGCTACCTCCGCTGGTGCTGACGCCAGTGACTCCTCGCCCGCTACGTCGCCTGTTCGCGCCGCACCAAAGGCCCCGAGTGGCAAGGATGTCTCTGACATGCTCCCTTCATCTGGTTCCATCGCCAACGTCCTGAGCATTAAGGCTTCTGATAAGCCTGCGAAGGCCTCCAAGCCCAAGGCCCAGAAGGTCGAGACACCTCAGGAGACCAAGAAGCAGCGCCAGAACCGCCAGAAGAAGGAGGCAGAGAAGGCCCAGCGTGAGGAGGATGAGAAGACGCGCCAGGTTCTCCTCGAGAACCAGCGCCGCACTGCTCGCGAGGCTCGTGGAGAGCCCGCAAAGAACGGTGCACCTGCTAAGCTGCCTTCCAACAACCCATGGTCCGGCCAGACTTCTGGCGGTGCCGTTCAAGCGCCCTCTTCTGCTCCCACCGGTCAGCTCCTCGATACTTTCGACGTCGCTTCCACTGCTAGCTCTAGCGCTACTAATGGAACCATGAACACCCCCGACACCGTCTCAAACAGTGGTAGCTACAACGGTTTGCCTTCTGAGGAGGAGCAGCTTCGATTGGCTATGGAGGACGACTCTGCCTGGACCACTATCCCTAAGGGAGGCAAGAAGCAGAAGGTCGCTCAGGTTGTCGAGGAGAGCAACACCCCTAGCGCTGCTCCTGTGCAGCCCATCAAGGCTACTCAAGCACCTCAGGCCAAGAAGGCTGAGAACCGAGCACCGATCTCGAGCTCTCGCTACGGCATCCTTTCGGAGCCCTTCACGACCACCGAGAAGGACTCCGACTGGCCCGTTATGTGAGCGTAAGCCTTATACCACTTGCCCATGACCCTTGGGTAGATTGGAAGATTTTGACGTCCACCTCCCTTCCGCATGCGGTGAATGCCGCCATTAGAGGCTAGTGCCTCCGTACCATCCCAGAACCCGGCTCATGCACTTGCGCAAGTGCGAGGGCACGGCTGAGGGAATGTCACACGTTTTGTAAAGCATCTGTGAGATATCGACAACCTCTTTTGCCTTTATGGCACGAAAAGTGGCTTTGGAGTATTGGTCCATTTCGATACCTATAATGATAAATTAGTAGCTCCATCTCATCATGTACTTCCCTTCTTGTTCAGTCGAGGAGCCATCTTGCTTCACGGTAATTCGGCGATCAATGAAACTAAACCATTTGCACCCGTAGTTTTTCGGCTGTCCCTGTTGACCGTGAGCTGTAAATGGTACATTTGAAAGCACCATCCCAAAATATGTTCTCATTGGTCATACAGGACTTCTCAGCTACGCAGTCAGCATTGCGAAAGTGACGTTCAATGTGCGACCAGTAAAGAGCTTGTGTAGGTCAGCCGTGACGTTCGTGTTGTCACCTCCCCTCATTCATCAGCTCCAGAATGGTGGACCTCGGAAGGTGCTAAGCAGCATCAGATCCGTTTCAGCATAAACAACGGCACACGTATCCAAAACCCACAAGTGTATATTAGCTACGGAAGTCCGCAATTAAGGGACGTGCAGCTGCGGAATAGCTCTAGAATTACAACTTACATACAAAGGATTGTCTCACCAAGCTTCGGTGCAGATCTAGGGTGCCATTGCTAGCGCTCCAGTGCCAAGCGACACCTGTCCTCTCACGGTAGAGCTTCACAACATCCATATCCGCCCACCCAGCGCCACTCCTTACATTTTCAACCGGCTCCTCTCTTTTGCTTTCGAACGCAGCTATGGCGCAAATTCGGGGCACAGCGGGCTACCACCTGGGAAACCAGAGCCCATTCGGTAACGCTGGACGGAACGATGGCACGACGAATGACCCAAGCCCGCTTGATCAGCTCAGAGAGCAGACAAACAAGATTGAAGATTTCCTGGACACGATGTCCGACCCGATCAAGCCGTGAGTCCCCTGAAGCTCTCGAAAGCAGAAGCGCAGAGGCGCGGTAGCGTGAAGCTCTCCGTGTGACAATGGAGCTGACACAAGCTGAATAGATACCTTCCAGCCATCGGCCGCTTCTTGATCGTGGTCACTTTCCTCGAAGATGCGCTGCGCATCTTAACACAATGGAGTGACCAGCTTACATACCTCCACGACTACCGAAAGAGTACGCGACTCCACCACTTTGGCAGCTCTGATTGAGCAATTGCTGACAATGCATGTTCTACAGTCTGGAACGGCTTCACTCACGCATTCCTCATCATCAATGTGGTCACAATGACAGCATGCTCGATCATGGTCATCGCACGAAAGCACTCGGAATACGCTGTAGCTGGTCTCATGAGCGTGGTTGTCATGCAGGGCATCGGATACGGTCTCGTCTTCGACCTAAACTTCTTCCTCCGCAACCTTTCGGTTATGGGCGGTCTCATGATGGTTCTCTCGGATTCCTGGGTTCGCAAGAAGTTCGCTCCGGCCGGCCTTCCCCAGCTCGATGAGAAGGACAAGAAGATGTACTTTCAGCTTGCTGGACGTGTTCTGCTCATCTTCCTCTTTGTCGGCTTCGTTTTCCGTGGCGACTGGGGCTTCTGGAGAATTGTGGCTAGCTTGCTCGGCCTCATTGCCTGCATCATGGTTGTGGTTGGCTTCAAGGCCAAGTTCTCGGCAATTATGTTGGTGCTCATTCTGAGCGTCTTCAACCTCTACGTCAACAACTGGTGGACTCTGCACCCGCACCACCCCCACAAGGACTTCGCGAAGTACGACTTCTTCCAGATTCTGTCCATTGTGTAAGTTCTACATACTCTACTCCCACTATTCAAAGCTTATATTTCACAGCGGTGGTCTGCTTCTCCTTGTCAACATGGGCCCCGGACAGTTCTCCGTCGACGAGAAGAAGAAGGTCTATTAGACGATTCTGCCTCGGGCAAACACAATATCTTCACATCTCAGCATTTGGCCGCAAGCCAGGCGATGCACTATATTAAGCTTAGTACAACGACGCACACGAAGATGTTCCAGCGCTCATGGCCGAACATTGGAGAGAATATCACGGTCAAAAGCACTTGGGCGCATGAAAGGGCTATAGGACATGGAACCTGTAGAATATGACATCGGCGTAGAGTTTGTTTAGCATTGGAAGGGCAACGCGATCTTGAATCATCGTGCCCGATCTACAATAATTCATTGAAATGGACAATTATTGCGAAATTATTCTTCCTACCATCTTCGACAGCTAGCAATTGAGCAGAGCTGTTCACTTTGTGGACACATTTCTCGCGGCATTGACCCTACCTCGGGACGTCATTGGGTAGCCCCACAATGCGGAGATCGGCGTGTAGCGTTCACCTGCCTCACTCGGATTTATCTCGAGTCAAGCCTCCGACTTATTAGCTAATTGGTGGCCGGTAGTAGCCATCCACGTGCTTCAGCATAAACAACGACTTGGAGCTTCCCTTTTCGCAACTATCACGGCATTTCCTTCTTTACTTGTCCTTATAAACGTTAGACAGGATGGCACCAAACAAGATCATTATAGATACGGACCCCGTGAGTGTTTTGGCGGGGTAATTGCACAGCAATCGGGACAGCTCTGAACTGATAACAACACAGGGCGTTGACGATGTCATTGCTATGCTTCTCGCCTTTTCGGCGAAGCCTGAAGAGCTGGATATTCTCATGTTGAGTTTGACATTCGGAAATGTCGATGTTCAAAGGTACTTGTGCACTCTGTGTTAGAGTCATTGACGCCGCACTTCATCGGGTCGTCGCAAGGTTGACGATAAGTGAGGAAGACTCTACTGACCGCTCGACAGCTGCCTGAGGAACGTTGTCACGCTATTCCACTACATCGGGAAAGAAAGAGCGTGGAGAGAGAGTCAAGGCAGGCCGAAAGGCTTCGAAACCCTCGATGTGCGGAAGCCAATTGTGGCAGTAGGTGCTACTGAGCCTTTGGCAGAGCACATGATGGTCGCAGATTTCTTCCATGGTGTTGACGGCCTAGGAGGTATTCACAGCAGCCACCCTCACTTATCTCCCGCCGAGACTTGGAAGTCTCTGTTCCAGCCCACTCCAGAGAACTTATCGTCCAAGGATGCAGCTGAATTGCAGGCTGTCAAGGATGAGCACTCCCTCTTTGAGCCTTCCTTAAAGCCTGCTCACGAGCAGATGCTCGAGCTGCTGAGGGACAATGAGCCAGACACTATCACCATCGTGGCCGTCGGACCTCTTACCAACCTTGCTCTGGCCGCAGCTAAGGACCCTGAAACATTCTTAAGAGTGAAAGAAGTTGTTGTTATGGGGGGTGCGATCGATGCACCTGGTAACGTAAGTAACTTTTTCGAGATATCTGTCAATCTTGTACCATGCGGTCTCGAAGTAGCTGTTGAAGCCTCCGCTTTTGGTATATTTGTACTCACCAGACATGATGGATATATCTGTGTCGGATGGCGGACGCACCAAGCAACCCAATACTCCACTGCGCAGAAAGCTGACCAAAAGCAATCAGATGACACCCGGAGCGGAGTTCAACACATATGCAGATAGCGTAGCCAGCGCTCGTGTCTTTGCGTTGACGAACCGCAACCCACGAACAAGCATGCCACCGACACTCAGCGGAAAGGGTCAACTACCGCCCTACCCTGAGAATCTTTCACGACAACTGAAGTTGAAACTGTTTCCGCTTGGTACATACTCACCTTCGACTCTGGAAATGATGTACTAATTTCGCTCAGACACAACGGAGCAGCACATGCTTCCTCAATCATTGTACACTCAGCACACTGCTTCAGAGTCGCTCATAAACTCTCCCCTCGCAGACTGGTCGACCCTCTTCCTCATGACCACCTTCAAGAAACTACTCTCTCTGAATCCCAACCAAGACGCCTCGAAACTTGGCTTACAGCTGCACGATCCACTCTGCATATGGTACGCCCTCTCGCCCTCGCACTCAGGCTGGCAATTCAAGACCGAGGATGTTAGAGTGGAGACCGCAGGGCAGTGGACAAGGGGATGCTGTATTGTTGATCGCAGGGGCAGGCCAGTAACGGAGCGAACGACTGATCTCGACGAAGAAGTCGTGGGTGATGCTGGCTGGTGGGGAGATAGCAGAAGAGGAAACAAAGTCAGCTGGTGTACGAACAGTCCTGGCATCGACTTATTCGCGCACGACTTGTTGGAGAGGGTATTTGGAAAGGTTTAGGGAGCACGCAGCGCGTGGACCCTGTCTTGAGGCAATTTAGCACCACGACCTTCCTAAACTATGTAAAACGCGCTCCGCTGCGCGATATAAATGAGACCAAAATGTTCTTATGTCGCGCGTCAATTTCTTAAGCGTGCGCGTTTTTATAGCTAAGCAGCCAGATGGCACGCGACCAATCTGCGGAGTCTGTCCAGATGGTATCAATCCTACTGGAAGGCTACTGTAAAACTTTAGAGGACTTTGAAGATGTCGGTTCGCTGTTCAGGTGTTCATCAATCCATGGTCGCTTCCCCAGATCTTGTGGGCTTATGTCAGCAGCAACGATCCTTGATTGCAGTAGCTCCACACACGCCATCAACACCGTACTAGCAAACTTCTGTTACAATTCACGCATCGGTCCCGCCTTCCTCTTGTGTACTTGCTGGTCCACTATCGCGGCAGCGCCATTCAAATGATATCAGCACTTGCATTCGAATAGCCTTGCCCGTCTTGAACGAGAAATACCGCTAAACCAGCACAAAATCACGCACGTGCTCAACGAATAGGCACCCAGAGGGTGGCATGAAACTGCTCAAGGCTTGCCCACCTGTTCGACCCCTCGAACGCTCGAGCCAGCCTCGTGTGTGCAGCGCCCACGCTTCCGTCATGGGCGCTCTCATTCGAGGCGCAATCGAGCGATATGCATCAGATGAGCCAATCAGAGCCCTGAGACCAGGCACGCGTGTGCTCTACTTCCTCAACTGTGACAAGAGCCCACGCGACACTTTGTCCGTGATAATGTTGGCGTCTGATTGCATCTCCAGTCTCATTCCCCTCTCCCATTCGGTTTTTCCTCTCCTGTCGGTATCACATTACAGCTAGAAGCTCTTCTATGAGTGCTGTAAGAGCTATAATGCCTCGCCCCAGCTTTCCCCCGACGCCGCAACCCTCCACCGACATCACAGGCAAGAGCAGCGCAAATGCTCCACACATAGACGGTGGTTTTGCCCTGCCTCCAGCAGCCTTGAATGGTCGAGGCAGTGTTGCCAGCTCGTCTGCGCCATCCGAGGCCGCTTCGGACTCATCCTATCGGCCACCATCTCCCGCTTCTCCCGTTGCTACCTCGAAACCTAGCCAAAGCCGCAAGCGTTCGAGTACAACGTCTCAGCAGGGTATCGTCACCAAAGATGACTATTCTCTCCCGCCTCCACCGACCAGGTCGCGCAAGATCATACAAATGAAGCCCAAGGACACACAAGAACCAGTCAAAGCACAAGTCGAGAAGTCAGATGCGAAAGTCCCAGCCGAGAAAGCTGGTGGGGGAAAGAAGAAACAAACAGGCAATGGTACAGCTGCAGGCCGTAAGATTGCACGAAAAACAGCCCACAGCTTGATTGAACGAAGGAGAAGGTCAAAGATGAATGAGGAATTTGGTGTACTCAAAGACATGATTCCCGCATGCCGGGACCAGGAAATGCACAAGTTAGCAATCTTACAAGTGCGCATCGACCTTTCTCTCTCCAACGTTGCATAGCTAACAAATCAAAGGCTTCCATCGAATACATGCGCTACCTCGAGCAATGCGTCGCCGACCTCAAGACAGCCAATCAAGTACGACACGGCTCGCCCTCTCCAGCCGCGTCAGACCTTGCTCCACCTCTACTTAGACACAACCAAGACGAAGACGAAGAAGACGACGAAGAAGATGAGGATGAAGAGATGAGGGATGTGGTATCACCAACTCACGTGGTAAACGACGTTCCAGTGTCTACCTACTACTTCGCCGCAGCGTCACCCGCCATCCACCCCTCTGACAGGGGCAGCGTACACTCGCACTCCACAACTACTTCCCCCGCTATGCACCCTCAAGATAGAAATCCTTACTCTGCGCACCCTTCGCCGGCACTCCAGCCTTCAGACCCACATCGCTACTCATTGGCATCGATCACATCACCCTCTCTTACCGCTTCTCCCGCGTTCAGCGCACAAGCTTCGCAAACCCCTTCAGCCGCTATGTTTAGCAACCCTTTTCGCAGCGGCCCTCCGAGTAGTGGACCAATACCCGTTCCCGGTTCAGCTCATGGCGCAACACCTTTTGCCTTGACATCGCCCGCGCTGGGGCCTCAAGCAGACCGCGAGGATCAGATCGCTACCGAGGCTCTCATGATGCTGAACTCAGCGGACCGCAGGAGCTGGTCAGGGAATGGCGCTCGCGGCATGAGTGTAAGAGACTTACTTAGCGGGTAAGGTGTATAATAATTTATGTGGACGCCTTGAGCGTTTCAAGGCGTTCTGGAAGACAAAATGGGTGGATATTTTTGAATTTTGAATAGGTGCGGTTCGCAAACACCGGTGGTTTACTGGTATGCACTTTAAGGATTGAAATGTTACTGTGCACAGTTTGTGTTGTCAAGCAGGAAGCTAATATGGCGTAAAAATAAAATTGGTTTTGAATCAATATATGTTATAGACAGCTCGGAGCTACTCGAAGCAGTTGTTGCGGTGATAAACGCCTGGGACTTGTACGAAGTACCGCCGCGGCGCGGAAGCCCTCGGCCACCGAGTGGAGAGCCGGGCAATTTTACAAGTACTTTGTTACTCCCTGAATATTTTGATTCAACCTCAAGCTTCGTCGTGCAAGTAACACACGACCTTTGGGTCAGCACGTCGAGGGAGCAATAGCTGTGCTTCACGATCAGATGCCATCAGTTGTGATCCTAAAGAACGGGGCACCGACAATAAGGAGTGAGGAGTGGCAGGTAACCATCTACTCAATTTCTCATCGAACACTTTTTAGTCACAGTCTCCAGATGGAATAGCGAGGTAATAAGAAGAGAAGGAAGTCAGTCGCGAAGGCCTCCTGAGCCAACCGTTACACGCCGATTGCGCAAGGCTGCCTTTGCACGCTGTTGGTACACAGCGTCGCACGCCAGGAAGCAAGGGAATACGACGATTCAGAAGAGCCTCAAAGCTTCGAAAGCTTGACATGTGCTTCGTCGGACGAATTATTCGACTCGTCAGAGCATTGTTAACACCGTGCGGCCGCAACTGATCAGCTTTCAGGCCCCGCTGCGAATCCTCCCACAGCACGACGTCACCCAATGAGCGATAAGGCTCGATCGGTGTTTACAAAGCCTCGAACACCACTTACATACAACGCGTCTGCCTCGTCGTCAGAAACAAGTACAATGCAGACTAGATTTCGGATGCGCAAATGAGGGTGAACGGCACAGCACCGACCCCGCCCTCGGACTATAGTGACGGAAAAGTAAAACAGCCATACTTCAGTACAAAGGTGGATTCAGCACGACTACGCAACGTAGAATAGCCCATCGAGGCTGGGTATGTATGTACTAACACATCGCTACAACTTCCACTTCTCAGAAATCCATGACCTGCTGTATTTGTTGAACTATCGTGCTATGAAGTTCAAGCCTGAAGTACGGCATTTATCTGCTTCCGAGACGCAGTGTGACCTCGCGCTTCCAGAGGTCCCGATCCCCCGAACCCAGGGCAGCCACAATCCCCATGCGGAATTGCGCGTCGGTGTTAATCGGTCGTAGGGGTGCGACTGCCATTTCACAACATTTACGATCCACACCACCTGCTGCGCTCTGGCTGCCTTGCGAGGATGACTCTTCGTTCCAGGATCTATAAATCATAGCCTCCAGTGCTCCCCAGAGGTATCAGACGATAGCCTCCAGCTCCAGCTCCACGAGCCATCACGCCACCATCTAAGAGTAAACGAGACGGGGCTAAGCAATTATCTCCACCAACATGTCAATACCGAACCACCAGGAGGAGCACACGTCGAGCCGCAGCTCACGGACGGATATTCCAGATCTTGAGAAGGGGACACCGCGTCAACAGACCATCGATCAAGAGGTAGGCATGCACCACGTCCTGTAATGATCTCAACTAACCAACACTCCAGGGGCACGAAGACGCTACTAAAGACGACGAAATCGGCGCTGAACTGGAGAAGCACCTCAGCCGCAAATCTACCGAAAAGGACGACTTGCCTGTTGAGAAGTACCCATTGACAGATCTCGACAAGGGATTCGTAGGCTGGGACTCGCAAGACGATCCTTCCAATCCACGGAACTTTCCACACAGGACCAAGTTGTTTATCCTCTTCCTGGTGTCGGCCATCACGTTTCTCTCGCCTCTTGCGTCTTCGATCTTCGCGCCCGGTATACCTTTCGTCAATGCCGCCTTCAACAACAAATCTCAGCTGTTAGGTAGTTTCGCTGTCAGTGTGTATGTTCTAGGTTTCGCCGTAAGTGATCAGACTCCTTATCTTTTCTTGCAGAAAAAGATAGAAATGTTACGCCCAATTCACTGTTCGTTAGTTGTAGATTCGTCGAGTGTTCGGCTGCTACATATGACATCCTCTGCAACACCAAAGCACACCGTATTTCGAAAAACAATCACTGGAGCGACTAAATGCTGATGATATATGTTAGGTTGGACCGCTCTTTCTCTCCCCACTCTCCGAGATCTATGGCCGCTGCATTATTCTCAACATCAGTAATGTCTTCTTTTGCGCCTTTACGCTCGGCTGCGCACTTGCTCCGAACCTCGGCGGTCTGATCGCCATGCGCTTCTTTGCAGGTCTGGGAGGCAGTGCTTGTTTGACTATCGGTACCGGCGTCATCGCAGACCTATTTGTTGCGTCGCAACGCGGCAAAGCAGTCGCCATGTACAGCATGGGCATCCTGTTTGGCCCCATCCTAGGCCCCATCTGCGGTGGCTTCATCGCACAGCGAGCTGGGTGGCGGTGGGACATGTGGGTTGTGCTCATCGTTGCAGTGCTACTTACCGCAGGCCTCTTCATCTGGAACACGGAGACAAATCACGTCGTGCTTTTGAACCGCAAGACTAAACTCCTGCGGACCGAGCTGGAGCGCCCGGAGCTGCAGAACGTCATGAATGCTTCCAAGCCTGCTGCAGCACTCACACCCAAAGCCATCCTGCTCAATGGCATCACTCGTCCACTCAAGATGCTGACGGCCCAGCCCATCGTCTTGCTTTGCTCGCTATACATGTCGTTTTTGTTCGGCCTGCTGTTTTTGCTCTTCACGACGCTCACGCCCGTGTTTTTGCAAACATGTACGTAACCCAAGTTGATCTTTGAGAAGCATCTAACATGCCGCAGACGGCTGGGCACCTGAAATGACCGGTCTCGCGTACCTGGGTATTGGAATCGGCAATTTCATCGGCATCGGCTTCGTCGCCAAAACCTCGGACGCGACCATCATCAAGCTCGCAAAGCGCAACAGAGGCGTCTACGAGCCGGAAATGCGCCTGCCACTTTGTGTCTTCTTCGGGTTCCTGATCCCCATAAGCTTCTTCTGGTACGGTGAGTACAACACCAGTTTCCCAAGCCCCATCAAGATAGCTACTGACAAGCATAGGATGGACCACATACAACAAGGTGCACTGGATCGGTAAAGCCCCCCTGTCATCCCACCCAGACTCGTAAACTAACAAGAACAGTCCCAATTATCTCTCTTGTCCCCTTCGGCTTCGGCGTCATGGGCATCTTCGCGCCACTACAAACATACATGATCGACTGCTACCCGCAGTACGCTGCGAGCGCAATCGCAGGTATGACGTGTCTGCGCTGCCTATTCGGCGCGCTGCTGCCGCTCGCCGGCCCGAGCATGTACGAGACGCTGGGGCTGGGCTGGGGAAACAGCATGCTTGGCTTCATTGCAATTGCGTTTATCCCCGTGCCCGCGCTGCTGTTCAAGTACGGGAAGACGATTAGAGAAAAATACCCTATCAAGTTCTAGTTGGGTGTGGAGTGTTGGACAAGGGGTTGGGAGTGAGTGAGAGTGTGGTGGTGTTACGATACCCTGTTATAGATACACAAGCATTGGAGATGCAGCGTAGCTTTTGTACATTATGTATATATAGTCTTATTATTAAAAAGTAATCAAGTAGGCAACATTTCAGATTTCACGAGAAAGATTCTTCATGAGAAAGATTCCGAAATTGCCGAGAAAGATTAGAGAAGGCGAAGTACTTAGATGTGATGGCAAAAGCTTCATTAGAGTCTCTTACATCACGACATGGCATTTACAGCGGAGTATTTTGACAGTACTAGGAAATACCATTTATTGGTACGCGTAAGCAAAAGTGCCAGTACGGTACGATTATGCATTAATGTTACTACAGTAGTGAGAATACACTGCACGCTGGGTGGAGTGATTGATAACGCCGCCAGTTCTAAATGAACTGACATGTACGAGGGAAAGGGTATATAAAGCCGACACCCTTCGATGTCGACCTGTGAAGAAAGAAAGTCTGGTAACGAAGCTCAGCTCCTGCGCTTCCGCCGATAAGGCTGACAAAGTATTAAGTCCATGAGAGGCCAGTTGTGCTCGCGAGTGGGACGCTATGTTGCCATTGAGTCTTTGGGTCGAACGAAACACGAGATGACATAGTTGTTGTCAAAGTTCCAGTAAGCGTTGCTCTCGAGAGTGTCGTTATCGTCGTACACATGTCCGTTGTAAACGAGTAGGAATTTCTGATCGCCAGGTAGCTATCTTGGTCAGCACAATCGATCTGCCTAGTGACCCAGTCCCGAGACGTTCCGTCGACAGGGCTTGCTGAACTGTACTACTGGGACTGTTGCATGTGGACGTACCTGTGCTTGGGTCTTGAGCTTTTCACGGAAGGACGCAACAGTCTCTCGCCTCCGCACTGTGAGCCTAAAGTCCGTGGAACTTTCGCTGACTCGAACGCGCACAACAAATTCACGGTCCGGCTCCGAATCGTCGATTGTAACAGCTCCGTCGGTCTTATCATCAATTATCGGAGCGGCCTCCTCTTCCACAATACCGCTGGGTTCAATGACCAACCACTCAGGAACCTTGTACTCGTTGCCCCTATCGTCATAAACTCTGCTCCAGAGCTGACCACTGGGGCAGGTACATCCTTGAGCATCGAGCAACCCTTGTGCAGTCGCGATATCGCCCTCCTGTAGAGCCTCTGTTGCAGCTTGGAGACATCGCCACACCTGGGTATCGCCCGTAACGCGTGTGTCCCACCAATCTCTGCGCTCTTTTTGCAACCGAGCTTGTGTCCACGCCTGGCTTGACGAGTCTGAAAGCGGTTTAACGCGATGTCTGCTCTTAGCGGTCGTTGGCGAAGCAAGCGTGTTGGGCAGTGTGGAGCGCTGTTCGACAGGAATGAGCGTAAGAGGTAGGTTCGGACGGGTGCTTGACACGGGCTGAGCAGCAGTACTAGTAGGACCTGGTAGTTGCGACGGTCGTCCTACGAACGATCCCCGCGAAGAAGGCACGGACGTGTGTCGTGAGGACGGAGCGTTGAGGTTGCGCGACGAGACGTCGAGATGGGCGACTGGGGGATCTTCTGTACCGTCATGGCGCGCTGGCGCAGCGGCTTCACGGGAAACGCAGCAACCCTATGGAGGGTCAGACAAGATGTTGCGCATTGCAGCTCCAAAAGAAGACATGTCGCGTGCGCGCGCGGAGCAACATACCATGGTAGGCTCGAGTGCCCCTCAGCCCTGTCACGGACCTATGAGCTCACTGGTAATGCTGAGAACGAATGAGATGCTGAAACAATTGTAACGAAAATGATGACTGGAAAAGATGATAGAGCGATCGCATGAGCACAAGCTATTCACGGTGACAGTTTGGAGATCGGAATGGCGGCGCGGCGGGGGAGGCGCTTGATGCTGTGTGCCTGGGCATTAAGTGTCGAGGAGCGTCTTTGGAGATGAGCGACTGCAGAACGCCTCACTGAGTGAGTAGGCGCTGCCGCGGCCGCGCCTTGCCTTCCCGTGATCCGCTGAGGGGAAAGTTCCCTAGTCAGCCATTCGGGCCTTGCCACAAATGTGCACAAGGAAACCTAGACCGGCCTGATTATTAGAGTTGGTGTTTGCGGCAGAGCAGGATGAGCTAGTTGAGCACCTCCAGCTGGTGCACGTCATGCATATTGACATGCACACGTGCCAACCAACACCAGCGGCATTTTCGATTCGTTCCACTCGCTTTTTTTGCTACATGCTACCATGCTGCCTAGTGTCTTGTGCAAACAGTCAGATTGCACACAGATGGAATAATGAGCCTGTGTACGCAAAGCCTTACATTCTACGAGCCTCTGCGCCTACAGTAGACGATGAACACGATGGAGGGCATGCGACGTGCGTCCGTTGAGGTTTGGGCATGTCATGAGCTGCAAAGCCCAGGGTGTATTTGTGATCGACTACATGTGCAGGCCCACTGTCAGGTCACTTCATGTCACGCCATACTGTGCATGCAAAATTGATCGAAACCATCCATTGTAAACCACGAATCTATTAGAGATTATTATGCGAGAGGTGCCCGAGTGGCCGCTTGTATACATTCCTGACAAGGCTGTACGCAGGGTATCAGGGGTATTGTGCGATGAACCGACAGAAACGACAGCCAAACGACCAACGCCGGACATTGGTATCAAAAACGAGAGAAACAGTGCAGAGTGGTATCAATCTAGACAAAAGTGCGCATAAACATAGAAAAGGCCAAAAGAGACGTCTCCAACATGCCAATGCCGCACATTTCGTGACCGAAAGGAATGAGCGACGGAGAGTTGGTCCAAATACAGAACAGATCGGGTGCGAAAGGGTATATGTGATCCAGATCCTGCGCATGGATCCTTTCATAGGACCCAAGCGAGGAAATGGGGGTATCGGTGTAGTGACCTTGCGGTCAAACAAGGGAGTTGCAGTATTTCTGCTTTTCCGTCATTCCGTCATGACTGTCGTCGAGAAAGGTCGGGTCTTCCCACCACACCTTACGCAGTTGTAGCGACGGGTGCGCTGCTTTTCGGGGCCTCACCAACGTTGACAGACTCGGGGGTGACATCGCCAATGGTAGACTGCTGAGCGGGCGCAGCGAGGGTCTCCTCCTTCTTCTCGGCGACGACGGGGGTCTCGGCCTTGTCAGCGGGCTCGGCAGCCTCCTCAACGGTGGCAGGAGCGACAGTCTCCTTCTTCTCCTTGGGCTCCTTCTTGCCTCCAGCCTTGGAGACAGTACGGGCGAGGGAGCCGAAGATGCTGCTCCTCTTCTCCTTCTTGGGGACGGGAGTCTCCTCCTTCTTCTCCTCGACAGGAACGGCGGCCGAGGTCTCGGCAACGGGAACAGCGGGCTCGACACCATTGGCGACGACGGGAGCGGACTCCTCAAGCTTGGGTGTATCCTCAGTCTCGACGGCGGGAGACTTGGCCTTCTCCTTGTTGCCAAAGAACTTGCCGAAAGAGAAGTGCTCCTTCTCCTTGACTGGGGTCACGGGCTTAACAGCCTCGGTCTTGGGGGCATCAAGTTTGGCCTCAGCGAGAGGAGCCTCGGTGGTGACCTCAGAAACAGGGGCAACAGCAGGTGTCTCCTCAATGGGCTTCTGAACCTCAGGGACAGCGGTGGTCTCCTTGGTAGCCTCCTTGGGGCCAGGGATGAGGTCAGACTCCTTCTTCTCGTGGGAAGGGCTCTTGACCTTCTCGAAGAAGGAACCGAAGATGGAGCCACGCTTGGTAGGCTTGGGCTTCTCAGCAGGCTTGTCCTCCTTCTCGACAGGAGCAGGAGCAACGACAGGAGCAGCAGTCTCAGTCTCGATAGGAGCTGGGGCAGCGGTCTCAGCAACGATGGGAGCGGGGGTGGGCTCAGCCTTCAGCTCGTCGCCAGTCTTGGGGATATCAGAGGTGATGACGGGAGCAGTGGTGGAGGTCTCGCCGATCTGAGGAGCAACAGACTCGTCCTTCTTGACCTCAGACTCGGCGGCGTGCTCCTCGGTCTTGTCCTTCTTGCCAAGGAGTCCACCGAAGATGCTCTGGCGCTTGCGGGAAGCAGAGCGGCTCTTGCTCTTAGCGGCCTTCTTCTTGTTCTTCTTGTCAGCGTCCGAAGAAGAGCTGCTAGAGGAGGAACCAGTGCGGACAGGGCCAGCGGCCTCAGCAGCTGGGGCCTCGGTCTCGGCAGGCCTGGTAGCGTCGACGCTCTTCTTCGGGGCGACAGCGGCGGCAGTGGTAGCGCCCGCTAGTGCGGCGGGTTTACCTGCGCGTGATGTCAGCGGGCTGTAGTGGGTCTCGCAGGATCACCAAAAAAAGTTTACGCGACGCGTCGCGTAAACTTTTTTGGCAAGAGTCAGACTTACCGAGCTTGGTCTTCTCCTCCTTGTAGGCCTCGCTGGATTCAATGCTCTCCTTGGCCTCCTTGGCCTCGGCGATAGCCTTCTCGACAGCGACGAACCAGCCATCACGCTCGGTAAGAGTCTGAGTCTCAAAAGCGTGCTTGTGGCCGTGAATCTTCAAGGCGAAGGCGATGGTTCCATCCTTGGCAAGATCGGTGGCGTAGGCCTATGACTTGTTAGCCGATGTCTTGCGAAAAGAATTGAGAACATGTGCATACCAAGTTCAGGACACCGGCGGGGCTCTCCTTGTTGTCGGCGTGCTTGACGAAGAAAAGGAGACCCTTTCCGGTCTGGCTGGACCACGCAGCAGTGGGGTGAGCAACCTCGGGCTTCTCGCCGCGGAGGTACTCAGCAAGGTTGGAGGCAGCGACGGGCTCCTCGCCGAACCAGAAGTACTTCTTAGAGAAGCGGAAAGCGCTGTAATTTGGTTAGCATGACCCTGATACCTGTCGCACCACGCGCAACTTACTTCTTCAGGCCAGGGGCCTTGTAGCCGAGAGCACCGCTGTAGATGGGCTCGACAACCTTCTCCTCGGCCTTCTCCTCGGCCTTCTCCTCAACGGGAGCGACAACAGCAGCGTCGCCCTCGACCTTGGGTGTCTCTTCGACCTTCGGCGCCTCCTCAGCAGGAACAACAGCCTTCTCGCCGGCGACCTCCTGGACGGCAACAGGTGTGAACTCAACAGGCGCAACAGCGGCAGCCTCAGGAGCAACAACGGGCTTTGGTGCTTCGGCAGACATCTTGTGTTTTGTGGTTTGAAGAGAGTGAAGAGAGGAAGTGCGTTAGGCGGGCGTGGCAGAGAAGATAAGGTAGGGAAGGAGCGCGCTTGGAGGTGATTACAAAATTTAGTAGAGGGAAGGAAAGCTTGCTCTGGCAGGTGCGGCGAGAGGCAAAGCAGGCTCGACCTTGGGTGAAATGTCTGAAGCACAGCGGTGTGTGGAAGGGGAATAAGGAAAAGCTCAACAAATGACCAAGGGCTGCGAGATTCTTAAGGTGAGGGCGCGTTGCTAGGGGTTCGATCTGATGTGCAGGGATCCCGGCACACGAAATTGGTCTCGCGGCAGCACGCCCACTAGAGGACCCGCCTCTCTCTAGTCGCACCAGGCTGGTCGAATAGCACGATTCACCAGCGTTATGCACACCTCACGTCCTGAAACAAAAAAGCTGTGCATACTGGCAACAGCGAATGCGGGCGCGCGACGAGAGCTGCGCAGCGTCATCTTGGGAGGCCGCGGCAGCGTACGGCCTGAAGCTGCACGTGTCGTGATAAGCATCTTGCTGGGTGGTGAGGTCTTGCGCATGCATCTTGGAACAAGGTCGCATGATCACTGCCCCTCCTTCCACGACCCTTCCTCGGGGCGATTGACCAACCTCTGGCAGATCTTGACGAGGGAGCATGGAAAGCCACGGCATTGCTGCCACTCAGCGCGTTAGGCAGACAAGGTTGACCGCTGTGTGGCCAGTAGATAGGGCTGCCTTTCACATCGAGGTACAGCTATCACACCGCACGTGGCCATGATCGGCAATGATATCTTGCACCAGCTGCAGCCGCGCCTCAACGTATGTACCTGCCACCTACAGGAGCCTTGTCTACAGGCCTCGCATCAAATGCCCGCCACCTCTCTTTTCGTGTGTTACAACACCACAGCTTTTGTACTAACTATCACCAACTTCTGACCTTTGCACAACTCCAGCCTTCACGCCATGCCAAGAGTGTCCGAGCACGCAAAGTTAGACAGCGGCTAGCGCCCGCCCCAACGAATCGCATGTCTCGCTCACCGCCCGAGCGCCGATCCCCGTTGATGCTGGACACTCGAACCCTTGTTCGCAACAATTGGCACCCAGAAGTCATGTCACATCTCTACAGCCCAGATTGTAGGTGTTTCGCGGCTGGCAATAAAGCTCGCGCTCGCGTAGCCAGAGACAGTCGATGCGCCCGAAACGTCGTTTGACCGCCATATCCAATGCTACAGACCTAGGTACCAAGCCACCGCCGTTGGGCAACTCTGGCGAACGTCTGTATGCATGCGTGACACAACGTGCACGATTGCGAAAACACCAGCCTGTTAAATTGATGATCGCGACCGGGTTTCCTAAATGAGCACAACGGCAAAGCACACGCCGATATAAATTCTTGCAGACTACTGTACGGAATGACTCTAAAGCAGATCAGCCGAACCAGAGGGTGGCCAGGATGGAGCCTGTCTATTATTGAACGGTCAGGGCGGGCTCACGTGAAAAGGAGAGCTTGTTCCTTTCCACGCCCGCTAAACGGAAGCCACTGTTACGTCTCAGCATGCAGTCGCCCAATCAATATATATTGGCATGCCGACATTGCAGCCTGGTCTCACGATACAGAGCTCCAGACGCTGCAAAGGATTGCCAGCGCAAACATGTGCAGCACGCTTTCACCTCAAACGGTTGTTGCGGCGCGCACAGACCGCTTATGATATCCTCCGTCGATCTGCCCGCAATCTCGTCGGCCGTACCAATGCTCGCTCGACTCACCGCCACACACTCAAATTTGCGACATGAGGCGCGTACCGAGTTATTGTGGTCGGGTTGTGCTGTCATACGACTGATCGAAATTTGATGATTTACCACTCCATTTGGTCCACGTAGAATCTTGGGCCGCAATCGAAATCACACAGAAACAAGGGTCTTCAGATCGGTATGCAAGACACGTTGCGAATACACCGTCGAAGATTGGAGATGAAAGGCCATGGATCCTAGTTCCGAATCTTCGATGGCCAGGGGGTATTGCCAAGCCTCGAGCGGTTCGTAACAAGCCACACTCCACTTCGCGAGTCAAAAACGATAAAGTGTGCAACTGAGTTTACGAGATGCGGCTCTGCGAAGGTCGAGAACAAGCGAAAATTGAGCGATTCGATTCCGCCTACGGGGATTGAAGTTTCGTGTCAGTCGAACACTCAAACTCTGACGTTCAAACATAGATTGGATGTGACATGTCTCCACACTCGTGGGCACCCCTGCAACATCAGTGGAATACACGAAAACCCTCTGCACCATCGCCGGTCCACTCAGAAAGTGAGAACAAACTTCGTGTGAGATCTGGGTGTTGAAATAAGCTCAAGACATTGGCGTTGACTCCCGCTGCAGGGCTGGACGCGTGCAAAACAGTGCAATGCGTGTTGGTGGATACTCAACATGAGTGCCTTCCTGTTCTGGCCCAGTGCGCGCGTGGCTGAAAGACACAACGTCACTGCATAAACACCCAGGGCAAGGGACAACACCAAGAGTAACATTGACCGACAGGAGTAAGTTCTATATATCGATTTGCAGTGAGCAGCAGTCCTAGGCAATTTGCACAAGCAGCTGATCTTTCTCAAACCATGACATCGACTAACACTAGCTCACCTCGACAACTGCAAGCAGCCACGAAGACCCTCCAACGCTACACACGACGTCCACTTCCTCGCAAGACCTAGCACCAGATCGCCACATCTCGAAACCCGACGCACGGACGCCCTTACCGAGCCTGCACATCCGGGGTACCCGATCTATACTGGGCCCTTGACCCCCGACCGTTCCGCAACATCCAACTTCGTCCCACGCGCATGAACGCTCGACGTCATGCGGGGAAACAAGCACCGTCAGCACACGTTCGCAACACCCCCGATCCTTGCCTGGCCGCGCAGGCACAGCGGATGTCGGAGGGGGCGCATGAACGGACGTATCGTCATCACAATATGGGGTATTGGCGTAGCTTGGAGTTGGCCACACGTGCTGACAGGACCAATATAGGAGTGTGAAGTCAGGTAGGTTGAGCGTTGCATCTTTGGGGGTCGCCATAGAGCTTCGGACTGTCCTCTTATCCCTGCGACAGCCGGTGAGTTGTGTGGGAGCATACGGTAAGAATGGATGGATAGACCGGTTGTGAACAACAGTGATCACTGCGGAGTCGAGTATAGGGAGTATAATGGTAAGGATGCTGCTCGGGTACGGCGCATCTACCAGCCGATCTCTGTAGGCCGCGTGGAGACTGTCGTATTTCAGTGAACGAGGCTGGAGCTTAACCAGCGGGTAGTATGTATATCGAGTGCCGATCAGTGCCTGTACTCGACCAGACTAATGGAACATACCGTGTGAGCTGAACGAATATAAGTCTTGGCGACGCGTTTGACATCTGTGGGGTAGCAGATGAGTTTGGGTCGAAAGGAAGCAGACGTGGGGCAGCGCAATGCGAAGGTCGCTTGTGTATGTACAATGCGCGAGGATTGTGCCAGGGTGAGTAATATGCGGTACAGAGCCGACTTGGGTATCTCATTGCTACATCTAATTAAATCGGCTGTCAAAATCCTCCCACTTAATGTTGTACCCACTACCATTCCTCTTTTCCGTCCGACCGCGTCGTTCAGACTCCGCAGTCGGGATAAGGGGGACAGTTCTCTGCTTATGCGCTACCTCCCTCTCAGAACGAGAATATGTCTGTTCAGGCCCGGACTCATTTGCTCTGCCTAGTTGGTCCCCAATCTTGAGTGGCTGGATCTTGCGACTCTGCCTTGGCTGGGGTGAGACTGTATTGCCGAAGTTGTGACGCGGTTTCCTCTCATCTGGTCTCAGCTTCTTCTTCGACGCTTTGTTGGACCTAGCTAGCTGGTCCTCAATCACAGCATGCGTGACGCCTAAATCGAATTCACGATCGCTTTTGTAGTCGATGGCAAGGCCTGTTCGGATGTCGCTGTGAAGCGTCTTGTAGCGCACGCGCCATGAACAGATACCCTTGGGGCTCCCTAGTTTTCCCATGCTGACGTCCAGTGTTGGGAACCCGATAAGCGTCTCCACTTTGGTAGCTGCGTCACGCTGGAACAATGCTGGCAGTGTAAACCGGATGTCTGCGGGTTTGAGTAGAGAGAGGGCAATGGCAGTAATTTGCTCCGGCCCGCCTCGCTTAGCAGTTTTCAAGGGGGCCATGTGGTCAAGGTCTGCCTTGGTGAAGTGCCGTAGAACCAGAGTGTCGATGGTGAAGTTCTGGACGCTTATCCACCAGCGTCCGTCAAAAAGTTGGTAGCCACGTTCGCCCTTGCTTGACAAGAAATCTAGAGGATCCCGAGTAAGCGGGATCTCGTGCGATGGTGGATAACGAATGCTTGCTGAGGTGCCGTTGGATCTGTGGCTTTCCAGAGGCTGACGTGTAAGAAGCCACTCAGGCTGCTGCGAAGTAGGCGATGTGCGGATTGATGGGCTGCTGCATTTACGCCACCATACACCGTGGACACAATGACTGGTCTTGATTCCAGCCGGCCGAGCCTGCGGAGAATCATTCTCTTCAGCCTCGCGGAATTCAGGCCAGATGTCTGCGACTGTAGATGCAATTTCGCCTAGTGGGGTAGTCTCGCGCGGTGAAACCAGCTGACCAGCTTGTGCGAGAAGACAGGTAGCAGTGTTTCTAGCACTATTCCACTCAGATTGAGTCCATGTTTTGGCCGGTTTGTCGATAGTCGGAGTGTCCAGAAGCTCCTGTAAGCGAGGAAATTGAATATGCAGGGAGCCTATTTGTATATTGAGTCGTTTGGGGGAGCATTTCAACAGTCGATGCGCTTGTACCTTGTGCGAACTGACACGTTCTTGCATATCGTTGGACAATTTTACGAGCGACTTGATACTCAAAGCAGCGGGCAGCTTATGATTCTTTAGGATATGGCGAACGGCATTTCGCGATGTATACGTCTGAATATGATTCGTTTTGTCTTCAGCCCAAGCCACATCATTCTGTTCGCAGGTAGCGATGAGCCGTGACTTGTCAAAGCCGAGCAGAGGTCGCAGGATACGCACGCCACCACTCTCGAATTGAGAGGCCGCATGATGATTGAATTCTCTTACAACTCCGCTGTGTGACACACCATGTATGCCATAGCACTCCGGAATCCATTCGACAGGTTGCATGGCTTGTAGGCCCGACCGCAGGCGATTGTTTGCGAGGCGCATCAACACCGTTTCAGCCTGGTCGTCGGCATGGTGTGCGACGAGTAATTCCCGAATGCCTGCCTGGCGACAGGCCAGACCAAGTGCCTGATATCGCAAAGTACGTGCGTCCGTTTCGAATCGCTTATGATCGAGTGGGTCGAAGGTGGCAGGCCAAGTGAGAGGCAGAACGGAGGCCTGCATACCAACTACAAGGTGTTAGCATTGCTTAAGTGGCTGGTCCCCTAGTCACCTACACTTGGTACGGCACTGTTCAGCAACCCACTCTGCTTCTTCAGCGCTCTCTGAGCGGGCTTTGTGATTCACAATGAAAGCATGGGCGCGCCGGGGATACTTGGACTCGGACAGGACTGCGCTTCTAGCAAACAACGAGGCAAGTGCCATAGAATCCACCCCTCCACTAATAGCGAGGCCTGGTGCGACTAGTCAGTGAATGTGCTGCTCAAGCAGGACGTGCAAGCCTACCCATGGTCGGAGTGACCCCCTTACCAACGCGCCACCTTGCGATGCCCTCAATGCTATTAATCCCCTTCAAAGCATTCTCAAATTCTTCTATCGTGACGGATTTGCTCTGCGAGCTGTACCGCCTGGTGTTGCGCCATACTGCGGTAGAGGAACAGTTCCTCACCCTGCTGACATTGCTTCTCCACATATACGCCGTGGCATTGAGCAGCGCACAACAAACCCGAACGCGAGGGTAAGAGCTGGCAAATGTGGAAGCAGACTAGCTGATCGTGGTAGTCCACGAAGCACAACGCGTTGTCCCGAGGTCTTGACAGCAGCGGTGCACAGACGTATCTGGAAGTTTCCTCGCTAATTAGTTAGTGTCCGACATCCGCATCTCTCAACCTCACCCCCAGCGAACCATTCACTTCTCGAGATACCCCGTCTTTCATCCCATCTTCTAATCGCAATGGTACGTTGTCCCTGGCATCTGCGTCGCGCAACTGTCCCCAATGCGGCTGAACCCGGCCTTTGCCAAACATCAACACCAGCTAACACTGCTTCAGTCTGCCCTCAAGTCCATCCGCTCGCTCGCCCCTCTCCTCGACCGCGTGCTCGTGCAGCGCGTCAAGCCTGAGGCCAAGACCGCCTCTGGCATCTTCCTGCCCGAGACGGCTGTCAAGGAGCTGAACGAGGCCAAGGTCCTCGCCGTCGGCCCTGGCGCATTCGACAAGTCTGGTAACCGCGTTGCCGTTAGCGTGCAGCCCGGCGACAAGGTCCTGATCCCCCAGTTCGGCGGCAGCCCCATCAAGGTCGGCGAGGACGAGTACAGCTTGTTCAGGGACCACGAGTAAGTTCCACTGCCTGCAGCCCGCAGTTTGCACATTCTAGAAGCTTGAGCGAATGCTGATATGTCCCAGGCTCCTTGCCAAGATCAACGAGTAAACTCATCGCTGCCTGAGTGCCGCACTCGGTCGAACTCGGATCGAATGTAAACCTACTGTATCATCACCGCCCATCACAAAGACTCGCCTGCATCTCCGGCCGGCGTTTTGGCATATACCTGAAAGCTTTGGGCATCTGTATTGGAAGCGACATGTGTAATTACAATTGAACGCAAGGGGAGGATGTGACATGAAGTAAAGACCTAAATTCAAAGATCTCCGCTATATCGCGACAGCTACAATGTACATGCAGAAACGTATTCGCATTACTCGTTCGTTTGACTGTCTGAATGAATATCTGGCTAGCTGACAGTGCAGATGAGAAAATTGCCTCTGGCTAAATTCCGTCGGTTCCTTGACCGCAGGACTTACCACCCGGAGTTGCCTCCACCAGCACCCCACTGTCTGCCATCACCCTGACCCTGATTCTGACCCTGACCATACTGGTTTCCGGACTGCGCTGGGTTACTGTGGTGCTCGTAGCCCTGCTGATAGCCAGTCGGCACGCTGAAGCTCGGCTCATGCACTTGTCCACTCGCAAACTGCGCCTCGCCCCATCCATAACCACCCGCAGGCTGCGCATTGGCATGCTCAGCAGGAGTCTGGTATGGCTGGCTCCCATCGTAGCTGGACTGGTAAGGCTGGAAGTTGCCCCATTGGGAGGGCTGCGGAGAAGGAGAAGGCTGGTACGCAGAACTGCCGGCAGGGTTCGAGAAGTCACCCTCCGGACCGTCACGCTTACCGAAGCTGGAGAATGCATTGCCCAGGCCGCCTGGGAGCTGCGAGGTCAGACTGCTAAGCAAGCCTCCACCTGAAGACGACGAGGACTGCTGGTGGCTCGCGCCGAAGTTATAGTTACTTCCCGCACCATGGCTATGCCCACTGTGTCCGCCTTGACTCTGGAACGACTGCAGTCCCGCTGCTCCATGGCCGGCATGATCGTCGCCTGATTTGTGGTTCCTTCCTGCCTTTACAGACTCTGAACTAAGTATATCGTTGAGATCTTTACCGTGATAGGCGTGTGCCCAGTCCTTGACAACTTTGAACATGTTGTTGTGCACCTCTGAGCGCGGGTCGCGCATTGCAGGGTGATGGAAGACGCTAACGCAATCGTTGAGCACTTGGTCAACGGAGACATCTGGATGGTCGAACGCGTACATGACGCGGGGAACGACGAATTGCAAGATTTGGACTGCGACTTGGCCGGCTGGCTCGTTGAGAATGTTGGAGAAATGGTCCTTCGAGAGCATGGAGTGCGTGGGGTCAGTGGACGTAGGGTTGTTCCAAACATCAAACTGATGCTTGGCAGAGCTTTCGACGACAGCAGAAGATCCAGTCTTCAGTTGCGAAGATGCGTTCTTGATGATAGGGAGAACGAAAGGCGCGAGAAGCGAAAGCACAAAGAGTGTGACGCGCTCGGTGATGGTATCGATCAGCTTCTCAAGACCTGGGATCTTGGAAACGATGTCCGAGATACTGCGAACTACCCTGTCTCTAAAGACTAGTATAGGGTAGATCTTCGGAATGATCGTTGCTGGATCAGTGTTGGTTCCTGGGATGTCAGGCCCAGGAGGCCCTCCAACAGAGCCTGGGGGTGCTGCGAAGGTAGGCGCTCCTCCAAATTGATTCTGACCACCATCACGCGAGCCAAAGTCATCGTACCCTCCGGAACGGTAGCCATGACCTGAATTTGTCGCAGCTTGAGCATCAGAAGAAGCCTGCAATGCTTGCGCCTCCTGGATAAGGCCACTTGTACCTGGAACCTTCGAAAGTACATCGGTGAGCCCCCCGAGAGCACCAGAACCACTTCCCTTCGTGTTGCTTGTCAAGGCGTCGGAGAGCGTGGTGTCCATTTGGTCAATCTCGGCAGAACTGATATGATCTGTTGCCTCTCCCAGAACGGAGTGGAAGAAATCAACACCACCGAAAGTACCAGTTATAAGCGGGAAGACGTGCTTGCCGCGGAGGTTGATAGCAGCCTGAGTGCCAACGTGTGGGAAAACGTTGTTATGACCCAACTCGCGCAGAACGAGCTCAGTATAGTTTGTGTGAGCTCCATAGTCCTCGAGACAGTGCAAACCCTGGCCCAGACAACGCAGCGCTTCACAAAGATCTTCTTCCCGTCCACGTTGACCCGAGGGACCGTGGGTATACAACCTACCAAAGTGGATCGCTCTGGAGAAGGAATATCTTACATAGCCTGCTGATGTCGCCCATCCACCTTGCTCGTTAGCGATGTAGTTCTTCATGCCCGTGTTAGGGTCGACAGCAAGCTCAATCTCCGCGACTGGGCCTCGGAGTCGTGGGTCGTATTTCCGAGCATCCTCATTATCGGCATAGTCCTTGGGGTTGTCGATGTGCTCCTCGGGTCGGTATGTTCCCAGACGTTCGGCGGTGACCTCGAATTCTCCAGTAGCGTAGCCAAAGGACATGAACGAAAGTATCCACACAAGCACGCGGATAGTCTCGCCCTTGGCACCCGTCAGTCTCCGGATATCGGCACACTTTACTTGAGAGTGACTTACCTGGACTTTGCTCAGAGTAGCAGTGTCAACAGCCTTTTTTGTTCAGCGCCTAAAATGTGATATTTCCTGGACCACATACCTGTGAATAGTCCCGTAGCCAGTTGCCAAAGTATACACGCTGCAATGCATCAGCCACAAATTCTGACTCGCGGATCGCCGGCCGAGCATACCTTGATCATCATCGCCTTCCATTTGTGACCGCGTATGCACGCGACCGTCGCGAGCATGTCTTCGATATCACCATGCCGCCAGTTCTTTCCTTCAATTTTCGAGATAGACGCAATGTTTCCCGCGCCAAAAGCATCTACTTTCGCAGGCAACAGGACCAGGATCGCAATTGCAACGAGCAATAGGTACTTCGTGGAACCAGCCATTTTTGCAAGATGCTGGGAGGTTGAGTGTAGGTAGAGGGAGAGCAGTAGAGCAGCAGTAGGATCTTAAACGGGTCTTCCGCGCCGTCAGCTTGTCTAGTCGTGATTACGTTACGCCACACCACAAACGGGGGAAAGTGTGACTGACCCGCTTCAGGTCTGAGATCACCTCTTTGGCATTCAATTTCTGCTGTTCTCAAGGTTTTTACGAGGCTGAGGAGCAGTGCAATCAGTTTAGTTCCCGTTTGAACCGCGTTTCGCGAGGCTCCGCCGCATGTCTTGCGTCGCGCTGTGCCACACCTGCCCCGCTCTGGGCTGCGATGACGATGAGGGGCACAAGCGAAGAGCACTGCAGCTGAACACCACCCTGAACCTTCGGCCTTGCTGACGCTGATGCTGACGAGATGCCTGCCCAACGCGAAACGTAGCACAAAGCGCATCACGTGCTCGGATTGCTGATCATAAAGGTCGTCGCCTACGGCTGCCTGGCTCGTCAGCTGTAAACAACCGCACAATGCCACATGTTTTTGCAGTGACTCCACACATCATACGGCAGAAATAAACCAAAACTCGGTGCACGATCTTACAATCGAAATGACACACATCAGCAATGATGCAGAAACTGTGGATAGGATCTTGGTGAACAGCGAAAGCGAGACGAATCTCGAAGGCTCATTTGGACATCGCCAAACGCAAGCGACCATCATCCCAAAAAAGGAAATAGAAGACGTAAAGCTAGTAGACACATATCCTGGAGGCACGAGTCTACGAGAAACGTCGCATATGTTGCGCCCAGCGGACAGTACTGCAACAAGCACGAAACCGGGTCCTTCTCAGCCTGAGGATCAGCTTCGTCTCACTGATGTAGCATTCGAGAGACTAGCCTGTGTAGATACGAAAAAGTTTGTAGTGTGCCTTGACGGCGGAGCTCTCATCGAACACGAAAATCACGATGGACTCACATTACTTGCCTTGGCGATCAATAATTCCAACATCGCCACAACTAGGATTTTACTGCAGAAAGGGGCTGACGTTCACCACCGCGCTCAAGGAAAACCTCCTCTGTTCCATGCTGTTCAGAACCGGGAACACGGCCCAGTGCTCATTCGACTGCTTCTCGATTACGGTGCAAACATCAATACTACCTGTGGGACACAGCGCATGAACGCGTTGCACTGGGCTGCAGCTGCTGGTATGGTAGACTCAGCAGATTATCTGCTCTCCCGAGGTATCGACATTGAAGCAACTTGTGCAGGAGAGCACACTGCCCTACACGTGGCTGCCGGCACAGGGCACCTCACCGTTGTGAAACTTCTCTTGGCTCAGGGTGCAGAGCTAGCAAAAAGAGGTGCATTGGGCGGCAGCGCAATCACATTCGCTGCCTCTATGGGATATCTCGATATCGTCAAGCTGTGTACGGAGGAGGGTTTGCCTACTGCCAATTGCGATGATAAGGGTCTAAGTGAGTTCAAACTCCGCCAGCTCGAGGTACTATGCTAGTATGACCTAACACCATCAGCCCCACTGATAAGCGCTTGTGAACTTGGGCATACTCCAGTCGTGGAGTACCTACTCGAGAAGGGTGCCGATGTCAACAAGGCAGACACACGGCAGAGTACGCCAGCTTTAGAAGCAGCTGCGAAAGGCCATACCGAGACATTCCATGCTTTGCTAAATCATGGTGCCGACCTCAGCTTTTGTAATGCGAAAGGAGAAAACCCTCTCGAGGTTGCAATGTCCAAAGGTCATATGGACATCGTCCGTTTGATCCTCACCACTTCAGGCGGTCCTGGATACGCCCTCGAAAGTATTTCGGTCCAGATCGCGTCGGCCAGGAGACTTGTAACGATGAGATCACTGATGAAACACGCATCCATGATGTATGAAAACGTGCCAAAAAGCGAATCTCATCAGAATGCCACCTGGGTAAAATGGGTTCTTGACACCGGTGGTGATCTTGTCAGACCACAAGCATTGTCTAACATGGTACTCATCGCTGTCGCTGACGCAGATGTCGATCTCATCGAAACGCTACTGTCCGTCGGCGCTGATCCCAATGAGTTTTCACTCAGCACTGCTGTTGTCAACCGAAATCTTGACGTTGTCCGCCTTCTTCTTGGAAGTGGCGCTGGCCCTGGAGTATCGTCTCGTTGCGTCAAACGTGCTGATGGTCGTCCAGACAACGTCCTACTCGACGTATTACTGAATATGCCATATCAGAAAGACGTTTGCCTTGCAATCCTGCAGGCACTGCTCGATAGTGGTCGCTTCAATATCCTCACAGGGCTGTCTTCTAACCAGACTGCTTTCTGGCGAGTCCTGGAGTCCGAAAGTTGGGGTCCTGACCTCCAAACCCAGGTTGCGTTCATGATGTTGGAATCAGTAACTGACATCAACTACGCTTGTAGCGGTGATGGTGGGACGTTGATTCATCACGCTGCCCGATATGGTCGGAAGGACATTATGGAATACCTGCTGGAGAAAGGAGCCAACATCAACGCTCAAGACAATGAAGGACGAACACCATTCATACTTGCTAGCGAATACCAAGCGAACATGATACTCTTCATTCGTGAAAGAGGTGCAGATCTCAATCTTAGATGCGAAGATGGCAGAGAGCCACTCCATGCAGCTGCAATCGTGGGAAACATTAGGGCGCTGGAGTTGCTCTGGTCGCAAGAATCTGTCATGCAGAGTCTAGACGAATGTTCTAAAGACGGTTGGACTCCTCTTGCGTGCGCTCTGGGAGCGGATCAAGAGGAGGCAGCATTGTTTTTGATCGAGCACGGGGCCAATCTTAGGCACGTTGTTGCTACAAATGATCGTAGTATGCTTCATCTCGCAGCAGCTTTCGGGCACGAACATGTGTTTGAGCGAATCATCAGTCTTGGAGGTGTGGACGTCGATGCGAAAGATGCTATAAACCAAAGCACACCTTTATTGTTGGTATGACCTCAATCTAGCTACATCTCACACTCGATGATACGACTAACACTATTACAGGCATGCGCAGGCACTCGCTACAAATCAGGTTCAACGAAGATCGTCCGCGCTCTACTCGCGGCTGGTGCAGACGTCGAATGGGCTGCCAGCCACCTCGATCGACCGCTGCATGTCGCTATCACGACTGGCAACACACAAATTGCGCATTTGCTCGTCGAATATGGAGCAGATATCACTGCCACTGGGGGCAAGGATCGATACCCTCTACACCTGGTTGCAGAGCACAGTAATTCAGGCTTTATACGCTTTCTGCTACGTCGTGGAGCTACGACCGAAGTCACCGACGAATCGGGCTGGACGCCACTCCACCTGTGTAACAGATCGGATGAGGCCCAGGTATTGATCGATCACGGTGCACATATCGACATTGTTGATAAAAAGGGGCTGACGCCATTGCATCATGCAGTTTTGTATGGAGATCTCGGACTCTTCATGATGTTGCGCAGATATGGCGCATCAACTCAAATCAGGGGAAGCATTGACGGAAGAAATGCCATGGACATTATTGCAGATATGACAGACATCAGGTTGAGAGATGAATTTCTTACTAGCGTCAAACGCAATCCAGAGGACCGCTATGTTGAAGTGGGAGTGTAACTCAGGTAGCTGGCAGGCTAGGAGCCAAACAAAAGGACCTTGAAATCTGTTTGTATGAATGATGAAGGAGTATATGGCGGTTATGGCTCGCATACAATAGTCCCCTTTCCAACCTGGTCGACAGGAAAGATTGCTCCTATCTCAGCCGTGTGCCCTCACAATCACGAGGTTTGGCAGTGTACAACAAAATTGGTGCGCAAACCTGGAAGTATTCATGGTTCTGTCGATATACAGAACATTCTACCGGTTCCTTAGTCAGTCAAAAATTCAGTCTGTGGTTGGAGGGAATTAACTTGTGAAGCGGGACCCTTAATAGCAGAATAATTCACCACGAAGGATCGTGAACCACTGAATAGAAGCGACTTGAACCATAGGGAACCTGGAATGTTCATATATCATCTAGCCACCAGATGGTCTGGACTCAAGCTTGCAACACTTCTTGTCGCAATTGATCCTCAAATCGACTGTCAACTAGCTCACAGAATCTTGACTTGCCTTCAAGATGGATCACTCAACCGAGCACGAATATGGAGACCTCTATCCAACACCAGTCATCTCTCCGTCTCGAGCCACTATGGAAGCCGTTGAGAAGATAAACCGGAACCGGCTTCCTCATATTCCCTGCCAATCCCACTCCGGGTTGGAGAAAGAAGCAGGAGCCGCCTGCCCAGCTAGCATCAAGAAGATATGGGGGTGGTCCGAGCACACGCCCGTTTACAATGACAGTCGTTGTGTCTCCGAGAATGCGGTCCACGAAGTTGAGCTCGCTGCGCCGGAGCCAACTCAGCTGTGTAAAACACCCCAGATCATCGACAAAGGTGCAGTGAGAACCTCCAGTCCCATGTTTGAGGTACCAATTCGCGAGCTGAGTTCGCCATCACTGGCGCCCCGGGACGAGATGTACGAAAGTGACATGCCTCCTACGCCTCTCACGCCACCACCACCACCTTGCCAGGTCACACCGACGACGTCCCAGCGTAGCGGTCGCGCAGAAAGAAGACACATGATTGGTCAAGTGCTGGTGTCTGTGCGGGGTCGTGTCCCAACATAGGAGCATCTAACGGCATTTTGCTACTGGGACTGCAGACACAGGGTAGCGTACGAGACGTCTAGTTTGTGACTTGCTTTAAGTACTCAGAAAGTGGCCTTGATCGAGTGGACAATACAGATGATGTAGGAGGCAAGGACATTCATGATGCAAACAATTAATTCAAGATGCCACCTTCACGCTTTAACGCGGGAGGTTTTATTAAGCAAAACCGTCCACCTGAAACCTGACCAACGGAGTGGTATCTCGGAAACCAGAAAGTGGGAAACGTAAAACCCATCCATTTGCGCCAAGAACTACCGATCCTAAAATGTGAACCGGGCTTGTGAAGCGAACAATGAGCTGCGCGTAGAATGCGTGCAGTCGCATATAGCTTCAAAGAGACATATATTGTACAGTGCAAGCAGTGTGGGTGTGGTGATAGTAGGGCAGCTCCCAAATGGTAGCGCCCTTGATGGCGGGTGTGGCTGCGATTGGCCTTAAGCTAAGCAGTAGACTAGAGCAGCCTGAGTGCTTCTTGTATCGGCGGGCGAGTATCCACGGGCGTGGAGTTTGCAGAAGGCGGCAGAAAGCGAATGTCCGCTTCTCCGTTGGGGAGCCACTGGACATCCATCTTTCTAGCTTTCTCCTTGCCCGCCGCTACGAGTCAGCTCGGTGTCCTGTTACGGGCGTCGAGGTTTGGGGACGATCGCGGAGATCGACGTAATGGCGGCGATCTTCGTTCAGTTGGCGAGTTTCTCATGTTCTCATAAGCAGCTGTAACAGCTGCGCTCTCTGGGATAGGCGGCGAGTTTCTGGAACGGGGACTCGGTTTATGTGAGCTACCAGTACCAGGGCGTTGACTGGCATTGCGGACAGTTGATGGTGTTGCAGGCGAACGACTGCCTTTGCCTTGTGGTGCCCTAGGTGTCATACTGCCGCCGCTTCCCACACTGGCATGCTTTGCCCGTGGTGTTGTCTCATGACTACCTCCAGACGATCGGTTCGGGTTCAAGCTGGGGCTATTTTCGTGGCCACCAGCGTTTTTGTGCTTTGATGAGGCACTATTGGCTCGACTGCGTGCAGGATCTTTCGGCGGGCTTTGTGGAGCAGAGACGGTTATCGGGGGGCCATCGGCGGCTTTTCTGGGGTTCTGAGGATATCGTAGTGGAGCGGTTACTGGAACCCCACGGCCTATATCATCTCCATCGTGATCATCACGAACCTGGGGACGACCTTGTGCAACCGGCTCCGGGCTAGCCACACCGCCCATCCGCGGCGTGGTCTCGAAGCTCTTGCGCTTCATCATGCGGCCTAAGACTGCAACAAGCTCTGCGGCATCTTCGAATTCACTGTCGTCCATTGCTTCTTGTGCGCGATAGACGTCTTTTATGGCGCGACGCGCGACGCGCCGCGAAGCGTCGTGGTCATGCACGCAGTCCCATAAGAAGGCGCTATGTTCGAGGGCCACAGACAATCGAAGAGGGTGTGATCCCGGAAGGAAAGATGAGGCATACTGGGTCGCAGTGTTGAAGTAACCGGTGGCCAACGGCACGAAGTTCAGTGGCGGTAGAAGAAATGAAGACGGTTGTGGTATAGGAACAGGGTTGAGGCCAGGGGGGGCGTGAATAGGGGGTCCTGGGGATGGCGTCCCGACTGGTCCACCTGCTGCGTAGGGATTTGTAACAAATGATGTTTCTGAGACAATCGAGTCGATAGGCTCACGGAGCGCTGCTTGCTTGCCGTTACGCTTTGGCGGTGGTGACAATCCATGCTCAGGCTTACGACCATTAGCATGTCGAGGAGACAGTGGTGCGCCACCTGCCCTAGACTCAGCCGATTCCATGTTCGTTATAGTAACGGGTGGCTGGTTGTGGAAAAGACAAAAGATGTGGTAGAAACTTGCTCTCAATTTCACGCTGAGTACCCTGCATTCTGGCCCATGTTGATTGTCTTGCGCGTATGGTAGCACGTACAGCTCGAGTATGGACAAGCCCTCTCTCGACATCCACAGAATATGTTGATATGCTGAGAGCGATGGCGTGTCTCTGCTTGTATCGAGTTTACGAAGCTTTCTAGCGCGGATGAGCTTTCGTGAGAGGAGGATCGAGAGACCAAGGATTTGGTAGAGAGCGCCTGATAGGTAAGGGTTGGAGTCTTCCGTCTGCTTGGCTATCCGCCCAAGAAACTTCTGATCGAAGTCTAGAGATGCCATTTTCTGGTGCGTATAGCTGTTATTTCTGTGAGCTTGACTCTATATTAGACTGGTTGTGTAGAAGAAGAAGAAGATGAAAGGGGTAGGATAGGTGGGTCTGGGCGCAGTCCCACTCTTTGTGACCAAAGGGATAAGGTGCTTGATGAGATAGGAATAAAAGCTGTCTGAAAGCCGCTTCCACTCACCCTGAATAACCGCCAACCCGGACCGTTGCGCTGTATCTTGTCAATAGACACAGAGCAGCCCGGCCCGAGCTGACCGATAACGCCGTGCAACAACACCGCCCAGAAGATGAGGTTTTGAAATCTAGCGACCAATGCTGGCCAATTGATGTGTTTCGAAAGCCGGTAAGTGGCCGTGCGTGGAACAATTCAGTGAATTGCGGCTCCCGTGATAAGCGCAATCGGAGATTGATGCTGATAGACAGGTCCAGTCGAATAAACGCCGCTCGGAAAATTGCTATATTAGGCAATGACGATAGAAACGATATTGGCGAATTGGTACAAATAGTGGGACGAAGTCAAGGCTAGAGGCGGTGGAGGTGTTGGTACAATAATGGTGGATGACCGCCGGAATACCTTGAGTATATGTCTGAGAATTGTCAGTGATGCAGTCGTAACAGACCGACTGCGCACATAGCGTGGCACAGCCCGCAGAAATCGAAATACCTCTAAAGGGACAAGTTGTGGTGGTCTCGTTGCTTAGGACCAAAGCCCTGCTCTCATTCGACGACCGGGATAAGAAATGGGCCAATTACAGCGTTGATTGGGTGAGGCGATGCCGGAACCTTGGGCTAGCTGTCGTCAGGCAAGGAGATGCAGACGCAGGGTGGCTGGAGTCAGATGAAGGCGGCGGACAGCGCATCGCGACTTTTCCAGGTCCAATTCCCCCGCGCGCGAGGTGACGCGACGTTGTTAAAGCTGCGACAGCTCTCCCAGGCGGTGTAGCGAAGGTCAATGCGGCTGTCTTAGGCGGTCCGAGACGAGATGGGCCGCACACACTCCAGATTTGCGCGAGGATGGGTGCGGGGCGCCTTCCGCTTGAGTTGGAAGGAAAGAGCGAACGGCAGCAGTGTCTGCAACGACAACCACGACAACGACCGTAAGGGAGCGAGAAATGGCGAGGCGGGTGCCGTGGACGTGGTAGTATTAACCCACAATTCCATCCCGGTCCTGTGGGTATGCAGGTGCAGCTCTGCGTCAACCTGCAGAGAGGCGAGCGATGCGTTGTCCAAATCCTCCGCTAACTACACCTGTCGCCTGCGTGGTCTCCATGCCGATTATAGTTCGCATCTTGACAGCTGGCACGGACAACTAGAGCTGTCGAATCGCCATCGCCCGGAAGAACGAGAAGTCGCCGCCTCCTTCTGCGCCATGCCAACGTGCGTTTGCAGGGCTGACTGCCTCTGACACGCACGCCTCATATCAACGGTAAACGACTGCCAGCACACGCCTTATGCATCATGAAGTGCAGCATCTCATCTTGCCGTCTGCTACCAAGTTCTCCTTTGGCGCCTGATGAGCAGCACCCCATCGACCACCGACGACCAGCACACGTCGCAGCTGTCGCCATTTCGAGCTCCAGCGCTCTTCGACGCCACGGTGGGCCACAAGGGTTCTAGCCAAAAATACTTCGAGTGGGGCCCAAATCTCTTGACTACCTATATCGACAGCCCTATGATGATCTTGCAATCAGGAAGTGGCTCTTCTCCGCTTGCCAAACCTCACTGGACGCGGTGGTGGATCTAGAGCAAACTGACTCGTTTGCATTTGCTTGCACACGTCCCTTCGTCAGCCAAGGTCGGAGCAAGAATAAGTCGTTTACACTGACAGCTTCAAGCTACGATTTCGTCATCGTCAGGTCCTTGATGCGCCTGCGTCCCGATGCCTAGTTAATGGTGCCCATAAAAAGGGCGGTGAGGGTGTGCTGTGATTGGCCAGTAACGATGAAAATGCTGGCCAACGCCATAGTGGGCATTCGATCACCACTATTCGTCGCTAACCCAGCCTCCTCAGGATCTACCTATGTACCAGGCATGAGAGCGCCACTGCAGGAGTTTCTACACCGGCGTCACACAGCCACTTGAGCCTCGGGATGCTGCCGAGCTGTCAGTCTGCGCCCTGGCCATACCGCAGGTTGTCCGGGCTATTATTCTGGTAGCAAACCTGTTGTAATAGCTGGACAACATGAGGAAAGGTTGATTACTGCATTTGCAGCGTCATAGCAGGGTCTGCAGATCTCGGTGACTCTTGGCCCTGGATGATTGTCCGCATGTCACTGCACATGACGGTGCGCAGTCAGCTGGTTCTCAGCAAGGTCCGTCTTGACATGTTCGACGTTCAAAAGCTTCAGGATGTAACGCGAATTGTTGCCTCTCGGACGCAGGCTGTAATCCTTACTTAAGAACCTGTGTGACATTACTGCAAGGTGCCGACGGTAAGACAATCCCACTGACGGGAAAATGAGCACATCCGCGACGAGCACGACCCAGCAAAGGAAGCAAACCGCTTCCGCAACTTGCTGAAACCAACAACTCGGCAGGTCCTGTACCACAAACGTCTCAAATCAGAACGCGAAGCAGGTACCCGTGTAAGCAGGCAAATGTGTTACTCAGACAATCTAAACATCAGTTTGTCGTTAACATCACTCTGCCGGACGGATGTCACTGTCTCCATGTAGACAAGGCGTTTGTAGTTCTCTAGACAAACAAAACCGTCTAGCTCTGAGTACTTCGGTACCAGTTTCGAGTGTTTGCATGGAGTCGCATTGGCTCCTTCCACACGCACATTGTGCAACCGTCCCAGTAGCCAACAGATTGGACTGGCGTTCGCTTGTTGCATCCAACATCTACTTTCGCAGATTGCTCGTGGCTTCAGTCACGCGTGCTCAGCTTACGATATGGTTTCATTTGCTTCACCACAGGCAAGCCAACAATCGATTCCTATCTGGGGAAATGCTTGACTATCATGGTACGACCAGTACCGAAGGCAAGAATCACATAACTCACCGTTCTCAACTATATGGAGGAACCACTATTCAACCCAATAATTCAAAGTCAAGTCTCTACAACAATTGCTGACCGCGGACATACACTCTCGTAACTGAGCATCTGACCTCGTCACGCCCAGCACTCACACAACGTACCATATTTCGCCATACTTTTTCCCTTACGTCTGCACCTCCACTTCCCACGCAGGAGACATCTCCGCTTGTTGTCCATCTCGAGCCCAAGCAAAACCACGGCGGTGGCCCGAGCGCTCACGATGTGCTATTACCACGCATACTCCCACAAGTGCGGTCACACCGAGTGCATCCTTCAGAAACTCTGTCCCAAAGGCCAGATGATCCAGCAAAAGTGCGGTCGTGGGCATGAGGGGATCATAATGGCGACCGTAAAGGTAGAGACTAGATGTGAGAATTGTAAACAGGTATGTCAACTTTCAAAAAATTAATCGATTAAGGGTTGACGAGACTAGTAAACCTGTCACGAAAGCTATCCGACATGGGACTTGAGCGTGAACTGTGACCGGACTGCACTTAGTGTATGAATAGACGGATGGATTGCACATGGTACACGACTTAGTGTCGCGAGTGTGTGCACTCTAATACTATACCGGCGTTGAAATAGACTGGAAACCGACCTTAAACCTTTGATCCTACCGTTGTTATAATTTAATTATATCTACTTCAGTCGTTCCCAACTCTAGCGTAGCCTCTACCGTACCTACTTAACCACTTTCGCTACCTAGGGTGACGCTACTCAGATCTCGGCAACCTTCATCACTCTCTCGTCTACGAACTCGTTCGCAGATAAGAACACGAACGTCGCTCCTTCGCAACTTGCTATCCGGGTACATTACCAAACCTGTGCTGGTGCATGCACAATTCTAGCCCTGTGCCGCTATCTGCAATGGGGGTGAGGGGTATTACCGATAACGAAGATCACCACCTCCTTGCAGACGCAGCGGCACATATAAGATGCCGAGCTCGCACCAAGCTTCACAAGCCTCCCGCGTAGGTTTACTGACAGATCCGGCTTCCTCAAGCTCCGACTACCTCACGATGGCTGCCTCGAGTAAAGATATCGAAATGCCCGTCGCAGTGCGCAAGCTCTCTATCGCAGCAGAAGAAGTCCGCGAAGCTCTTGAAGTCGAGCACAACCTCACTTTCTTGCAAGCTGTGAAGCTGTATCCTAAAGCGATAGGATGGTCAATGTACTTCAGCCTAGGGGTCATTATGCTAGGTAGCTTTCCCTTCAATGCTGTCTCCACCTCCATTCTCTGCTTATTCTAATCGCGACCACAGCGTTCGACCCTCAGCTCCTCGGCAATCTGTACGCCATGTCTGCCTTCCAGGAGCAGTTTGGCTATGCGTTCGAAGACGGTTACATCATCTCTGCTGCCTGGCAAACCGGCCTGGGCATGGGCAATCCAATCGGCCAAGTCGTAGGCGCGCTCGCGGCAGGTTACCCAATGGAATGGTACGGACGCAAGAAGACGTTCAACGCATGCGTATTTGCTGTTGCAGGGCTAGTGTTCATTCAGTTCTTTGCTCGCTCATTGCCGGTCCTTCTCGCTGGCGAATTGCTTGCAGGTCTGGTACTCGGAGCCTTTGTGGTTATCGCGCCAGCGTATGCATCTGAAGTCAGTCCTTTGCCCCTCAGGAGCGTGAGTACGAGTTATGTAAACCTCTGCTTTGTCACTGGACAACTTTTAGGGAATGGAGTCACGGCTGCGACACAACACATGACCAGCCATTGGGCGTATTCAATTCCTTTCTCACTACAATGGTTCTGGTGCCTGGTTATCATTCCGGGCATGTGGTTCGCTCCAGAGTCACCATTTTGGCTTGTCAGACAGGGTAGGCTTGAGGATGCTGAAAGAGCGCTTGTGAAGTTGTCGAGCGAGAAGGTCAATGTCAAGGCTGCATTGGCACAGATTGTGGAGACCGATACCCTAGAAAGAGACATGGAGGCAGGAAGCACATACTACGATGTGTTCAAAAAGGTCAATTGGCGACGAACCGAGATCGCAATTGGAGTATACACAACGCAGGTCCTGTGTGGCGTGTACCTGATCAACTATGGGACATACTTCTTCAGCCTTGCTGGACTGGACACAAACCAAGCTTACAACATGGGAATCGGATTCATGGCGATTGGCTGGATAAGTGTCTTACTCTCTTGGTATTTGATGCAGAAGTTCGGAAGACGAGTACTGTTTGGTGCTGGTCTCTCTGTACTTGCTATCATCATGTTTCTAGTCGGTATTTTAGACTGCGTAACAAGCCCAGGCGCTGTATGGGCCAAGAGTGCGATGTAAGTGCCTATGATAATAGTCAACTGCTCAAGCTAACATCATCTAGGCTCCTCGTCTGGAACTCGGTCTATAACTGGAGCGTTGGCCCTGTGGCATTTGCCATCTTCTGTGAAGTAAGCGCTACACGTGTGCGCTCGAAAACTATTGCAGTGGCTACTGCAGTGCAAGCTCTTGTCGGCATTGTTATGACAGTCGCCATACCCTATCTCATAAACCCAGCTGAAGCAAATTTGGGAGGAAAGTTGGGATTCTTCTTTGGTGGGCTGTCGATACCATGTCTGGTTTGGTGGTTCCTGCGAGTACCAGAGATGAAGGGCAGAACCTACGAGGAGTTGGACATCATGTTCGAAAGAAATGTGAAGACGAGACAGTTCAGGGGTTACAAGATTTGAGGTAATGAAGTACCCAGGTTATGTATTACCACCTTGTGTCTGAAGTTGCAACCGTATCAGCACCACAAATAAGTAAACCGTCGGCACATACTGCATCCAGGTAGAACAACTTAGTCTGCTCGCTTTACTAATCTACAAGGTATGTCTACAAGCAATGCCAATAAACATCTCTCAATTCTTCATGTATCTTGCTTGATCACTCGTCAGCAGAAGTTGAATGTTGAATGCAGTGTGCCGAATGAGGGGAACTATAATTCGAATAGAATACACTAGAAAGTACTCAACATTGAGCCATTTACGTGTAATAGTGGTTGTAATGCTTTTGATATTCTATGTTCACTATCTGTGAATTTTGGTACTGATGACGCTCGCTGATCTATCACAACACACTACTCTTTCTTTGGCTCGCCTCTCTCTGGATAGTATCCGCCCGCGAATTCCAGACTTGCGTTTTCGAACTTGTCTTGCTTGATGAGTTTCCATCCATGCCACGGCATCCAGCCCTCGCTTTCGTAGATCGTAACATCTATTGTTGCGATAAAGCTTTCGCGACAGAAGTTCGCCCGGTGGCCATCTGGAAATGGACTCGCGAGGCCAAACCAGCCAGGCTCTTTCGGTGCCTGCGCCTTCAACTCTAATTTATGGACGTAGTCTGACACGGAGATCCTGAAGGACCGAGTTTCCCAGTCGATATCCACGCTCATGAATGGGCTCAAGAACGACATGTTAAGGTATGACACCGAGAACGGGGGCACAAAGTCTAACTCAAGGTCCTTCGATCGGTACCCAAGCATATAGGCCGTCTGCCCCATGATCTTGCCGCCCGCCAGACACACGCCCTTCCTCTCGTCCGCGTCGAAGGCTTGCACCCACATGTGCGCCTCCGGGAAGCTGTTCGCCCAGTTCTTCTCCTGGTGCACATTGGCGCGACCCTTGTGGTCGACCTCAGGATGGGAAAGACCGAGTGAAGGGATGTTGAGCGTAAAAGTGCACGGTGAGCAGGTGCTATGTACGTGCCAGTGCAGCGGTAGCGGGAGGTTGATCATCCAGCCTTCCGGCGTGTTCTTATCGGTTCGCCACTGTGTTACTGCGGTACTATCGGCTTCGAAACTCCAATCCGGTGCATTCAGTCTCCAAGACACCGTACCATTGCCATGGCAGGCCATGTAGCCCATCCCTGGAACTCTTACTTCGAAGGCATTTGTTTTTGCGTCTGTAACATTCCGTTGGATAGTCTCTACAAACTCCTCGCGCTGGAATATAGGAGTTCCGGACTTAGGGTAGTACGTAAAGGATACCATATGTGGACGGGTTCTGGCTTTGGGTACAGAGCAAATTATGAGGGCGATGTGGGCACCACTCTCCAAATCAAATTTAGAGTAAAAGCCCTCGAATTGCGAGAGTAGATGGGGTCCATAGTGCTCCATGGCTGTATGCTGTTTGTTCGTTTGATGCTGATGCAGATGTTACATGAACGTAGAAGTTGCGAGGTCTTCTGGGGTGCTACCATCGATGCGGTAGTGATGACGTAAGTTATTCTTTAGCTTGGCATGAGAGAGCAGTTCGGCTTATGCATACTCATTTTCATTCTTCGTATATCTGTCACTGGTGTTACAGTGTGATCTTTACTCGTATTCATACCTACTGTAGGTACTCAACTCTTCAGACCGTTTCGACCATAGGCCCCCGACCAATGTCAGCCAACTATCGTCTATCATAATTCATCTTTATCACTGCTCTTAGTGCTTCCAGTCTTAGCCTGCTCGGTCAATCCTTTGCGGACAATGCTCGTCAACACTTCATAGACGACCTGGGCCGCAGCGACACTTGTGATCTCCGCGGAGCTGTCATATGCTGGACTGACCTCGACAACATCCGCACCGACGACGTTCAAGCCCTCAATACCTCGCAAGATTCTGATCAACTCCCTAGTAGACCAACCTCCAGGTTCAGGTGTACCTGTAGCGGGTGCTAAACCAGGGTCGATGACATCGATGTCAATGCTGAGGTAGACAGGGGCTTCTGTGCCAACGCGATCCATGATGGAGTCAATGATTCCCTTTGTTCCGATATCATCAATATCATCAGTAGAGATGCGCATCCACCCCTGCTGTGTATCATCCTCGTAGTCCGCCGCGTCATCTCCGGACAACCGGGTCCTCAGTCCAGCATGCACACTCGAGCCATTGGCGACAAGACCTTCGGTAGAAGCAAGCCAGAACATGCTGCCGTGATTCAGGAAGGACTGTGTACTTGGATCCTCGGGGTCGATCCAAGCCGAGGGGTACTTGGCTGGATGCCAGGTGTCCAAGTGCGCGTCAAAGTGAACGACCGTGATGGGATGGCCATATGCCTTATTCAAGGCCCTGAGCGCAGGCAGCGCAACGCTATGGTCGCCTCCCAATGTGATGATTTTCGGCTTGCTGAAATACTTGACGCCGCTCCCAGTGCTCCTCTCAGTAGGCCCTCGCCCCGCAAGCTCAAGGTATGCCTCGCTCATCTGCCGCAAGGCGAGAGCGTTGTCGAAAGGTGTTATTGGGATATCTCCGCAATCCACAATGTTAGCCCAGGATGTGAAAGGATTCAAGCCTGCGCGCGCATTGTATCCCCTGAAAGATGTCTGACGTGCCGAGCCAGACCGGATCGCTCGAGGACCGAATCGAGCTCCTGGTCGGTATGAGACCGCAGTATCAAAAGGCGCACCAAGGATGGCAATGTCGTATGCTTGCTCAGGATGCGTCAAGCAACGTGTATGAGGCAGGTGGGCAAAGGTGGAGATGCCACTGAAACCCCACTTGCAGTTGTCAATTGCTGTTCATGCACCATATAAATCTGACTTACGTCTGTCCCCCATTTTTGCTCCAGCTCATCAAGACGCTCTTGCGAGAACACCTCTTGGTGATGATGGTGAGCTTCATGGGCCGAGACAATGCCCGTCAGCAGCAAAGAAGCAGCGAACCACCTCATACTGTCTTCTGTCGACTGTGGGGAGGTTGTATGGCAGGCGATGAGCTCTGGTATTCGAAGGGCAATGCAATGGCGTCAAACGCGTTTCCGGGCTCGCTATCGTGCGCGCCCTCCGATGTCATGTCCGACACGCTTGCCGCGGGGTGCGGCGGGGCAGCACGTTGCTAAAAGAGGCAGGTCCATGCCAACTTACGCTTTTACAAACTTCAACCCATTACTCACTAGTCAGCGTGCAAATGTATCAGTGTATCACTCATCGTGAGGGCTTGCTGATGTTGGAAGTACTGGACATGGTTGGTAAGTTGATGCCAATATATCAGGCCAGCGGCCCAGTGGCGAAGAATTTTTTGTAAGGCAGTGCTAGGTAGTAGCCTAGTAGGGTAGGTATTACTATCAGCTAGTCTTTTAGCTAGAAATAGAAGTTTTACACTATTGTAAAGTGCTATGTAGGTAAGTATAAATACTGGAATTTTATTTATTATCTAGAACTTCTTTAAGTAGCCATTGCTAGATGCTAAGAAACTTGGAAAGTGCTAATCTAGTTAGTAGAAACGATGATTGGCTGATGACGTAAATTTGCGCACGTGACAACGCGCTGTCGTGTCTTAGTCCCTCTTGTTCGTTGCGCTCACAAACGAACTCCACATGTCCTCATAGCTAAGAGCCCAGTTGTCAACAACATATTGTAGCCTTGCAACAAGCGACGAATTTCACAATGAGCAGCGATAAGACTAGCGAGTACGTGACGTTGGTGTCAAACGATGGATTTGAGTTCAAGCTCCTCCGCTCGGCTGCGTGCATCGCAGGCACTATAAAGAGAGCCATGAACCCTGAGTGTCCGTCGAGCCTCTTTTGTTATGAGCTCAAATGCTGAAGTTCAACTAGCTGGCTTTCAAGAGACCACACGCAACCGCATGGATTTTCCAACAATCAAGTACGCAATCACTACCCACGTTCTTCTATGCTCACAACTGCAACATTCAATTGGATATGTGTAACTGACGACGAGAAGCGGTGTTGTTCTGGAGAAAGTTTGCGAATACCTCTACTACAGTCAGAAGCACGCAGATAGTAAGGACGTCTCAGACATGGATATCCCACCTGAGCTGTGCTTGGAGCTGCTAATTGCTGCCGACTATCTGGATGGTATATCACTCCTCGCAAGCGGTGTTATAAGTTACTGATTAAGGTGTAGTCTGAATGCACTCAACCCAATGTTTACCTCACACCTCAATCACGCTTCGCTCTACGGACCTGGTTATACAAGCCTTTTGGGTGGCCTAAACACTTTTAAAACTGCTTTGTCAACTAAATTGACTTGCTGAGTCTGATCTGATGTGACCGATCACGCATTTGATTCGGAGTATCAAGCAACTGCAGCACCCCAGGGTTCACAGTTGTGGGCGCAGTATTCGGATACATGCAAAGCACCATCTGTACCTAGGTAGAAATACATCACCGTAGGAACTCCACTTAGCCCCTATACTCAACGTCTCGATGCATTTGATATCTGCACTGAAGCCTGCTGGGTCTTGCTAGTCGTACACATTTTCGTTGAGGGGCCGCAATAATGCCCAGGTACATCAGCAGTCTTGTAGTATTGTGAAGCAGCTGCGGATTGCAATATTGTTGCAATAAAGAACACTGCCACACAGTCATGATGGGAGGGGTTGCACGCCTCAAGGCTTGGCTCATCACTCAAAACGTCAACCATCACTCGTTTTAGGCAGGTGCCATCACCGATGCGGCTGCGCCTCAGCCCTTCAAGGTATTAGCATTTCTCTGTCAGATACGCATCATCAAAGACGTGTGCCCTCGAGGAGCATTCGTTACGCTCTCAGATTCGATCTCTATGTCCTCTCTATACCGAACGCCTAGTGCGAGAAAGCGTGCTCGTGCTTGCGAAGAATGCCATCGGCTCAAGATAAAGTGCGATGTGAGCACATCCTATGGAGCTACATGCGAGCGATGTAGTCGCAACAACTTGAAATGCGTTCCAGCAGCGCCACGTCTTCAACGCGATCGCATCCAGGAGCTTGAAATCCAGATCCAAGAACTTCAAACTGCCTTACGAGAGCAAAGTACCAGTACCAGTACTACGTCAGGGCGGTCCCCTGCGAGCCTGCCGGATAACTACGATGAAGCCATCTTGTCATTCCTTGACAATCGCATCTCTTTAAGCAAACAGCAAGAGTTACTCTATTTCTATGCTTATCATGCCGAGGCTGCGTGGCCAGTCGTTCGGCTGTCCATGGATTTGAGTGATTTGCGAGCCAAATCACCAATCTTGTTGCTCTGCGTGCTGGTCTACTCTGTCTCGCAACAAACCCAGGGCACTGCATTAGAAGTGCATGATGAATTGGTTCAAGAAGCAATGTACATTTTGGGTAACGAGTTGATCGGCCGAGGACAGAGATCACTCGAACTGGTGCAGGCGCTGCTCGTAGCTTCCTTCTGGAGCAAGGCATCGCGGAAAAGGCAACAGGGTAGTTGCTTTCAGCTCATCCAATTGGCAACTGATATGGCCATTGATCTGGGAATCGCTGGTCCTTCGCTACTACCATCTGCGCCAGCGTACTTTGATATGCATGAGGATCCTACTTCGCTCGAGGCACGGCGTACATGGCTTGCCTGTTTCGTGGCAGTTTCGACCTCATCCATGAGTACGCGTCGATCGATCGCGATTCCCTGGACTACCCATCACCAGGAGTGTTTACTAGATCTGGAGACTAGAGGGGATCTAGCAGACACACTGCTTTGCCAGATTGTTCGCGTCACTCAGTTGATCGATGAGATTTCCAGCCTGATGTGTCTTTGTCAGTCGGCAGTGTTCATGGACGGCAATGATTACGATACCTACGCTATTGTTGAGGCATTGGTAGCCAAGGTCGACTGTTGGGTGGCTCAAATCCCGCCCAGCCTTGCATCGTCAAAGACGCTCAAGATATGGTATCATCTAGCCATGATACATACTCGTGAAGTCGTACTTCATACACCCACGAACAAGACATCGTTCGCCGCACCTTTCCTTCCCGGACGTGTCGCGGTCAAAGACTATCCAAAACCCTCCTACATCATTCACCCCCTTCAAAAAGCGCTGGAGGCCATTGTTCAGCACTGCCACGCTGTTATCGACACTGCTGCGGACATGGATCCTGCTTTGGTTCTCAGCCTTCCAACTTTCTGCTTTGCGCCGACTGTGCTTTATTCCCTGTTTGTACTGGTCAATCTTTTGGTCGCGTCTACGGATCCAGCAAATACTTACGGACGAATTTTGGCAAAGGACCGATTTCGCATTGAAGAATGCAGCCTGAAACTGCGGCTTTTGACATCACACATGATGGCTCTAGATCCTACGATGAGCTGTTATACTACTCGTATGTTTGATGCGACGACGTGGCTGGAACGTTGGTACATTGACTACACTGCCATTCTGCAGCGATACGAGGCGAACATCGCGGCGCCAGGAAACGTGATGATGAAATAAAGTACAAAATATGCTGGGGAAATGTCGCTCTAAAAAGACTCTAAACTGCAGATCTAAATGTACAGGGGTTCGGCAGAATTTGGCCGGTTCCAATGTTGCAATGCATGTGACGGCGAACACTGACTTGCAGTTACCCGAAGGAAGCTTGCCCAACTACAGCCTCGCGATCTTTGTGGGGACGGTGAATTTTGACCGGAGCACGTCCGTCAAGGTCCTCTACGATTGGTTCACGGCAACGTGCATCTCTTGGCGCGCTTACGCTCATCGTTGGCCAGGAATACACAGCCCTGCCAACGACAACTTGTGGTGGCCTAACGACCTAAAATTGCTCTTCCACGATGTTGGTACTCAGACTGCGACAAAAACGTCTTGTATAGACGTCATGTCACTTTACGCACCCTCTTCTACCGGTGAAGGCTGAAGCATGAGTGTGCTTCGAGTTGACTATAAAGAACGCAGCGATCGTCTCTGATCAAAAGCATCACTCCAAGCTCGATAATCTAGCATCTATCTCTCAAACCAAGACTTCCAACACCCTCACCGCAGTATCTCTACATAACCCAACCGCAGCATGCATCTCGCACTGTGGACTTCTCTTCTGATGGCTGGCTCCTGTCTCGGCCAGGGAGACATTGCTGCGCTTCTCAAATCTCAACCCGATCTCAGCACACTGCTTGAGCTAGTTGGTCTTATCGATGGCCTCGCTGATACGCTTGCGACGTCCTCAAATATCACAATCTTTGCGCCAACGAACCAGGCTTTTGCCAACGTGCCTCGCGACATTCCTGAGGGCGAAGCCATTGAGTTCCGCAACAACACCATCGCTGTTGGAGCTCTCCTTGCGAACCACGTCTTCAAAGGAGTCTATCCCTCGGATGTCATCACTGACATACCCACCTTCGCTCAGACGTTACTCGACATATCATACATTGATGATCGACAGCCCTTCTCTAATTTCACCGGCGGCGCTTACAATGGTCTCGTGAAAAACGGCGACGACGTGTGCGTTCTTTCTGGGGAGCAGACAATCTCTACTGTCACTGAAGCTGTATGTATCCTGATCATCTACGTAGCTCATCTTCAGTGTGTTGACCCTAGATACAGGACATCAAGCTGGGAGGTATCACAATCCACAAGGTCGATACGGTACTCTCTTTCGGAGCACCGTTACAGCTCTTTACTTATCGAGCGGGTTACACAGCTTTGAATGCCGCCTTGGAAGCCGCGAAACTGAGCATTGAATTTGGTTTGACCGGTGCCGATCAGCAAGCGCTCAATCTCTCTGACTACACTATCTTCGTCCCAACCAACGAGGCCTTTCTGAACATTGGCTCTGTGGTTCAGTCTGCAGATGTCGTCACACTTCAGCAGGTCCTCTCCTACCACATCATTCCGAACAACGTCATCTTCTCGCCTTCTCTTGGAAACGTTACCGTGCCGTCTCTGCAAGGTGCTAATCTTACTTTCACGGTGCTTCCGGATGGTTCGGTCTGGGTTAACAACGCGCGGATTACGTTCGCAAACACGATCCTGTACAATGGTGTTGCACACGTCATCGACAGGTAAGTCGATCCTGCAGATCACAAGTTTCTGGAACTGACCCTATTCCCAGTGTTCTTGCCCCAGGAGAGTTCGATCGTGCTTCTCTGAAGCCCTCTGCGCCCGCACCCCAGCGTGTTGCTTTCCCTGACGCGTCTCCTGTCTCCCAGCTGCCTCTAGCGAGCGCCTCGCTCGCTTTTGGGGGTGACTTGATGACTTACGCTACGACACCAGAGCTGCTCAAGACTATTGCTGCTGTTGTTGTTGCCACTCCCTCCAGTGCTGTTACCACGGCGACTCGGAGCCAGTCAGCACCTGTTACGGAGTTCACTGGTGGTGCTAGTGGATTGACCGCTGCGAAAGGTGCCGCACTTGCAGGTGCGGTTGGTTTCGCTGCCTTCCTTGTGTAGGGGCATTTGGGTATGGCTGTTGGTTTGGATGGGTGCAGATTAGGGTCCGGTCCTGGTAAGAGAAGGAATAATTAAGAGTGAAATATCTGTGGTCTCTCTAGAGTTTCGGTTCTTTCAGTATTGTAGTTTTCCTTTTCAGTGCATCGTCACTCTCAAGAAATTTATTTTTCATTTTTTTTTTGCATTCACCGAAGACCAGTATTCCAGTGTTAACAAAAAATGATGTTGTAATCCATTCGGTAGTAGGTCTTTACTCCTTAATAAGTTTTAACCCGCAGTAGCGCGACATAGTGCCTGCGCAGAATGATGCGAGTCGTATCACGGGTGAGTTGTCAGATGTGAACCTGCTCATATCAGCCTCTCGTTGCTATTGACCTCTGATTCTCAGTTGGTCTTCAGGCTTCGACAGCACGTTCGACATCCTATAATTACAAAAGTCTGGCTCCGATTAAATATTCATCAGTCGAGATGCATCTGGACGTGTTGGCAAAGCTTCCGCAGACTTCCGGCGATACAAAACAATGTTGAGCGATCCTGAACAAGGCACATGACGAGACACACCGACGGATATTGGCAGACGCAAGTGGCAGGCTCTGGCCGAAGAGCGAAGCCCCGTACTTCACCAACCAATATCCAACAGTCAGAGAAGTTCTTAATCGCAGTCTGCACTGCAGATTGGCGCTGTGGTTATGGTTCGACGAGCCTTTCTGGGCTCACTTTCCAAGTGACTTGTGGCATGCTGGAATGGTAAGGTTTACACTTCCAAAATGAGATTTTTAGAGGGATGCACAGCTATGTCCTCGAGGTTCAGAACACCTCTACTTGGAAGATGACGTTACCTGATGCGATTATTGGTGATATCGACGTGGCTGAGGAAGTGAGATCGCAGAAACAAGCTTTGTCGGGCTTGAAGGCCGAACGTTGAAGTATCGCTGCTACCATTACACTATATCTAAGATCTAGAAGTTATGAAATCTAAAAATCTATCAATTGCCAGCACATTTGTCCTGGCTCAGAAAATCATTGAGATAGCTGGTATGCTATAAACTAGGACATGGGTCTCCATCGCTCAGTTCTTTGATTTTTTGCCCTTGGGCACGCGGCACAGCCAATAGAAGAACATTGCAGCGGCAACGTTGAACGCGACATATACCCAGAGAAGACCGAAATATCTCCATCGCGTATCCCAACTAGCGTTGATACGGGTGAGAAACTGGTTGGTGCTATCGATTTGGCAGTACTGGCATTGATCTGTTGCCTGCTCATCGCGAAGGTAGCCTCCAGCCACTGACATGTATTGTTGCATATACTCAGCACAGGTCCCGTTGGCTGGGGCAAAGACCTGAAACTCAGCGTCTGCGCAATATGCAGGTGTCTGACCGATCGTGGCTGACATAAAGCTGGACACCAGATATGTGAACGGGTTGACTCGGTACATGAAGATCCAGAATCGAGGAAGTGTGCTCGGCCCTGAGAGAATTCCACAGAAAGCGTAGAGCATGATAGACATCAGTGTTGCGAATGCGCCTGCGACATCCTCATTGGGGCTTCCTGCAATCAGCATGTGCGCCAAGGCCGATGCAAAAAGGAAGGTGACAACGACCAGGAGCAGTGTGTGGAAGGAACGGATGTTGACAGAATCTGTGATTTCCATGTTCCGGTACAAGCCAGCGGGATAAAACCAGACGATAAAGGAGAGGACAGCCATGAACTACCGAAGGAAATTAGCATTTGATGGGTTTAAGCAGGAACAAGTACACTTACAGCATTCCAGGCCATCTCGATCACGATATTAGACAAAACGAACGTCTGCCACGCATACGTCTTCGACTGCCGTTCACGAGCTTCATACAACGTACGCTGTATAACGAACATGGGAAGGATCTGGTAGATGAGTTGAATGACCACGAAAAGGAAGATGAATACGCCAAACATCTGGTTCTGGAGACCTTGTTGAGTGTTGATGCCTTGGAAGAACGAGAAACCGATCAAAAGCGAGCAACCAACGGTCAAGATGGCCTTGGAGTAGATGTAAGAAGGGGTGCGCCAGTACTGTTGAGCAACACGCGCGGCTACCGTAGAGAACTGGGTTGTGAAAGATGCGGCGAAGGCTTGGTGGCTTCCATCGGTAGAGTCCATGACCGCGGATGGATAGTTGACAAGATCCCGTAGTCTTGATAGCTCCGCTTTTACCTCTTTATGCTCCTGGCTATCCTTCCATACTTGAGGCCAATCGATCGACGTTTGAGCTCCAGGAGCGGCGCCGATCGCCGCAAGCATGTATTCAGCAGGATTTTCTCCTAGAGCATACTTAGGCCCGCCATTTCGTGCGAAGTAGTCGAGAAGAATGTTTGAGTTGCTCCCAATGTCACCAAAGTAGACTGTTCGGCCACCTTTCGCAAGGAGCAAGATACGATCAAACCGCTGGAAGAGGAGGGACGATGGTTGATGGACTGTACAAAGGATAGCTTGTCCATTACGTGTAAGCTTTTCCATGAGATCGCAGATGGACCACGCAGTCTGGCTATCCAATCCAGATGTCGGCTCGTCGAGGAACAGAAGAAGCTGAGGTCGGGCCGCAAGCTCAACACCGATTGTCAAGCGCTTGCGCTCTGTATGAAATTAGTATTTGGAGATACCAGAACGGCGGAATTATCTTACGCTCAACATTGAGTCCTGAGCCAGGTCTACCGACTACAGCATCTGCGTACTCCTGCATATCAAGGAGGTCTATGACGTGATCCACGTATGCTAGCCTCTCGCTCCGAGAGTACTCGATGGGCTGTCGCAGCAGGGCTGAAAACTCGAGTGCTTCGCGAACAGTTGAAGTTTCGAGGTGCAGGTCCTGTTGCATCGCATATCCAGTTTTTCGTTGGAAGCTTTCATCGCGTTCCCGTCCATCCACGAAGATTCTCCCAGAAATGACGCCCATCGTTGTGCGACTTGCTAAAACGTCAAGCAAGGTGGTCTTGCCAGCACCGGAGACTCCCTGATAGGATATTAGAAAAATGCTATCGGCTGCTTTGGTCTCTTACCATAAGTGCTGTGAGTGTCCCTGGTTTGATCCAGCCGTCCACCGCGTCTAGGATCTGGCGCGTCTCACCCTTGATCGGTACTTCATAGTTCACGTTCTCCCAATGAAAAACTGATTGCTGCTTCTGGACGTTGGGTGTGGACATGCCGCTGTTATCACTCTTCTCGCCTTGGTGAGCGGATATCTTGCCGGTCTCCTCATCCGATCCGCGGTGCCGCGCGTTCTTTGCCATTTTTGAGCGTCGAAATACCAGAACCTCACCCTTCGAACGCTCTGAAGCGACAAGCTCTGACATGACGAGATGAGCGATGAATAAGATGATCGTTATGGCCACCATGATCCCGAAGTTCCTCCAGCGATTGTTCCAGTTGTATGAGAACGCCGTCTCGACGTAGGCGGTACCACCGACATAGTTTTGACCAGGCTGAGATCCAATCACCGCACATGCTCGCTGCTCAGCGGATATATTCTCATAGCCAGGGCCAGAGGGAACAAAGCTGGCGCAGGGAAATTGTCGATCGTGAAATTCGTTGACCATCACACTTTCGAAGCCGTACGAAACCGGGTCTATCCATCGGATCCAGCTTGCCCACCTGAGAGTGTTTAGTAGTAGTCTGTCACCAAAGATTTGCACATACCCTTTCATGTACTGGACTGGAATTCCAAAGCCCATGTAGAGCATTAACGCCAACAAGATTATAGAGCTTGGCGCAAGGGCCTGCGCGATAGTCTTGGTCATACTCGCGAACAATCGGAAGAACATGCTCATAGAGAGAGTCATAGTGAAGGCGATCAGGTAGAAGAAGAAAAACGCTCCGGGTTCTCGACGCAGATTAGCCATGAAATAGAGAGTACAGTTTACGACAAGACCGTTCAAAATCTTGTGAGGCAGATCTACGATCATCGATGCCATCGCTTCTGCGCTTGGGTGGTAGAGCGCGTATCGATTGTGCTAGACAAGTCAGCCCAGTGCTATAGTACCTCACATGTCTGACAGACCTTTTCTACGATCTGGCGCTTCGCATAAAGGCTCATGATCTCGAGCATACTGCTGAATGCGTTCAGCAGCACCATCATGAACAAGACGGCGCCTCTCATGAAGAAGGAAGATGTGTTTCCTGGCAAATTGTAGAAGATGGAAGCAATGATCAAGGCCTCGAAGAAGTTGACAGTGAGCATTGTTATCGGCACACTTGGGTCACCTTTGAGCCGCTTCAGTTCTCTCCACATGCAGAGGCGAATCTGTCCCCAGTATGACAGGGTGAATGGAGATTTTGAGCGTTGTGTCTGTGATTTTTCCAAGCTTCGGGACGTGGCAAATTGCTCATGATCAGCACCACCAAGTGGATGGTTTTGCTTATATTCTGCAATGTCGCGCAAGAGTCGTTGTCGTTCTTCACTTCCCCTCCAGCAGCGTGCAAAGTCGTCAGACGTTCGGGGGGTTGAGTTCTCGTAGCCAGACCTAATGCGACGTTCGGCAGGTGAGGTCATCGAAGTGAGAAAATCGGGTGTTGTCTGAGACTCTGGACATTCGAAGCCTAAGCGCTGGAAGTAATTGCGCGCCTCTCGCGCGGGGCCGAAATAGATTTGTCGACCTGGATGGGATCATCAGCGACACAAGCTCTTGTCAAACTCAAGACTATATGCACGTACCTTCATAGAGAACAGTAACCTTGTCGAACATATCATATGCAGCCTGTGGAGACTGATAGAGGGCAACGGAAACAGAAGTCCCGAAGACATCGCATTGAGTACGGAGTGTTTTGCAGAACTCGACTGCATTTGCCGAATCCAATCCTATTCTCGGTCAGTTTGGTCATTGCCGTGAAGGCCAATATTATTATGAACCACGCGTGCTGTTGTCCCATGCCTGTAAGGGTGCAAAGCTCAATGTAGCTTCAGCAATGGTTACTCTCTTGCGTTCACCGCCGCTGACTCCTCGGACGAAGTCGTTGCCAACACGTGTATTCATGGTGTGACTTATGCCAAACATGGCCATTACAACCTTTACTGCATTAGCCTGGTGTGTTTGGTAATCAAGATAGATGTTACTCACATCGCGCAGATGAGCCGCATACTGTTCTGTTGTTACACCGCCAGGTAAGTTGCGAGGTGCACGAGCAAGTGCTGCAAAGTACAACGTATCCCCAACGCTGAGTTGAGGGAAATGGGCATCGACTTCAGCTGTGTAAACAGCTTCGCCACGAAACATGGATTGCATGTCAGCTGCTGAGACACCCTGGTAGTTTAGATAGGACTCAGGGCTGACTTGGAAGCCGTGTGTCTCGCCGGCAATGGTTTTTAGTAGAGTTGAGCAGCCAGAACTATGGACGTTAGCATTTGAAAATACACAAGGGAGCCACACTTACCCAGGAGGTCCGAGCACACAAAGCTGTTCGCCAGGGAGCAAGAGGCCATCTAGACCTCGAAGAATCTCGATCTTTTGGCTTCCTCTACCGAGTAGAGCTGGGAGCTTCAAAATAGTGTTACCAACAGTCGATTGGAAGTCAGTCGGACTTCCTTGACCCCAAACGTCGAGACCCTCAAAAGCGAAGCCCGCCACGCGAGCGACAGACTCATCTCCACTGTACTTTAATTCGTAGAAGGCTTTGGCCCAATCCCGAGCACGGAACTGATCGCTTTGTGGATGTAGTCGGCCGCCTTTTGTAGCCTCGAAGGGTGATCCGTGATTTTGCTGCGATTGTGACGAGGTATATCTGTGAACGAGGTCGAGAACCTCCTGTTCCTGCTGTATGTCCTGGTTGCCAACAGATGCTGTGCTTTTCTCTGAGTTTGAACTGGAGTCTAGCTTCTGCTTTTCTGCGAGTTGCTGTGTGAAGATCCCTGGACCCGACATAGTGACAAGGGAAATGCTGGAAAGAGTGTGGATGTATGAGATGGTGCAAGGCAGCGAGTATATATTGATTGTTCATATATAGGCTGCGAGGAGAACTTACGGGCTCCGCATGTCACAAAGTCCCAGCTCACGGCAGCCCTTAGAATGCCAAGCCCATCTCTGACTTCCTTGAAGCCAGTTGCGCCTGCAAATTGGATGGGCGTGACTCCCGCTCCCGCAAAAGCTGGAGTTTCCGAAAGTGCGTATCAATTGCCAAGAGTATTTTCCCCCGGGATGCTGAGCCACAGCCTGGTTATGATTGGTTCATCTGACCGGCGCCCGAGAGCTCCGCGGCTCCGCGGCATTATATCCTCGTGCTTACACCGCAACCACTACTAAATGATTACTGCACACACAGTGCCTGGGCGAGATCTTGGCCGGACTTAGGATCTGTTACTACTACTGAGCCCCATCTCCGCCCTGGGCCCGCAGATACATCCAGAGGTCCGGACGCCGGAAACTCAGAGAGCAGCACATCTCAGGGATAGTGTTCTACAGGGCTGTTCGTTCGCTATGAAGCTTGCTGTAGGTAGCCCACACTACGTTCATCTAAACCGTACTGATATCCTCTAGTGTCAGCGCTGTAAACGCAAGAAGGTACGTCATTATAAGCTGGCTGCTGCTTAGTTTTATGTTTGAGCTCTTCCACATCACAGAAACTGACCTTTATGGCCGAGACCTTTCTGCTGCTACGGAATAGAATTGGCACTCGACACTAACGAATGGCAGATCAAATGTGATAAAGCCGCTCCTATCTGTCATCAGTGTGTTACCGCAAAGGCCGAGTGTCAGTACGTCGAACGACGCCAACGGCCTCGGCTTGCACAGCAGAGAGTCGCGGCCACATCATTGAGTCAGCGGCTAGAGCTGCTTGAAAAGCAAATCAACAATGTTAGATACCCCGCTGGGCATGCACCGCAACGATCGCGCTCGGTCTCAACATCACTGACTACATCCACACCAGCAAACCAGGATCTTGCTATCGATTCACCTCCGACTGTTGTACTTCGGGCAACGGAGAGCGGAGAAGATCTATGGGTTTATCGTATGGCCACTGACACAAAGAAACAACTACAGTCCCAAACCACACCAATCACTACCCCCACACCACAGATTGACACCGACATGTCTGCTCTGAATGATGCTTTAGAAGATCTCGGAAAACTCAAGCTTCGAGCCCATCTCACCCAAGGAAAGGTCGTCCTAACAATATCACTTGAAGAAGCGAAACAGTGCCTTGAACATTTCATTGAGATGATGGACACGTTGGTAGTACCGGGCGCCTTTGCAACGGCTCTCGACGTCAACCTTCTACGGTCGCTCCCATACGTCATCGACTCACTACACATAAAGGTTGACCCAGGAATTCACGTTATGTACTTCGCAGCAATCTATTATGGCCTCAATCAAACGCGTGGGCCTGGGCATACACTGACTCAAACTGCATATCTGAAGGCATTAGAACATATTCCTGCTTGGTTGGAGGCTTCTACTGGAACAGCTATGGATGGGTACACAGCAGCATTAAGCGCCTGGGTTGCGATCAACAATCTGGACTATCAGCTTTCATGGAAGTTACATCTCAAAGCCTGCCACTATTTGAAGAGCAAGGGTATTGAAAATCTGGATGCCACTCCGGCTGGCTCAAATGAGGAAGAAGAGGAAAGAGAGCCGCTCAGATATCTCTTCTGGCAGGTTCTATCGACAGACTGCCTGTTCCGTTTGTTCTGGGGGAGACCCACAGTAGTGAGTCCACACCTCATGTGCTCTAGTACCACCAGGACGAGGGCACTCTCACCCATTGCTTTCACAATATTGAGCTGACACTAGTATAGCTGAGATGGAATCCGCAGACTGTCAAGCCACCGGCTGTCTTACACCCCAAGCGTATGCACCCGCATCCTGTTCAGGTCATGCTCTTGTGTATCTGGATAGACTACACTTCTCGAACGATTGAGCAAATCAGTTCCATTGATGACGCCACCGCCAAAGGTATCAGTGTCTCTCATGGCGTGGACGATTGCTGCCGTAAGCTCGAATTGATAGTGGCAGACTGGAAGATGGAGGCGACCATGAAAGACATGACCATCACGTTTCCGCTTCGTTGCGTTTTTGCTGATCATGTCATGAACATCTCCGCCGTTATTGTCGGGTTGAAGAGACTCGCAAATCGAGTCGATAAGATTAGTGATGTCGATGCAATTACTATACGTGCGGCACGAACGATTGTCCAAACTCTGCTGTATTTTGATCAGGACGGTAGCATAACAGGTCAAAAAGAACCTAACCTAAATAATTACTTCATTCAGTAAGTTTCACATCCCCTTCTCGTCTGTGGCTCCACTCTATTTTGCCGCGAGGTAATTGGAAAGCCTGACCAGCCAACATTCGGCAAACATCGCTCTCCCTGAGCCAAAATCTGTGTTGACTACCCATTCGAGCATTCCAGATAGGACATACTAACGTATCGACATAGCTTTATGAACTTTTATCCATTCTGCGCAGTATTCACGCTCTACGAACACATCATGGCTTGCACCAATCCTGACGATTGTGAGGACGATGTTCGTCAGCTGGAGCGGGTCGCCGATGCCATGGAGCACACTAGCAAGACTATACGCTCGGATTTTAAGCCGTTCACGAAGACCATCAAGGCGCTCAATAAAGTGTGTCGGACCATACAAGATGGTCGCCGGAATAGAATACCTAGTTCTTCAGTGGGACAATCAGCAGGCTCTGATGACACGCAACAACAGTCAGCTCATCACAATCTCAACACAGCCATGCCAGATCTTGATCTATCGGCCTTTGACACAATTCCCGACTTTCCGACGACGATGGGCGGCGATCTGGACCCGCTTGGATTTGTACGAGCGATGGAAAACGATTTCATAGGCCGCAACTGGAACGAGAATTGGTGGGACATTGGCGACGCTGGGAATAACGGTATGGATAGCAACATGGATTTCATGCAAGGAGTGTAAGTCGTCCATGAAAGATTATTTCTCATGCGACTTTGGACTGACGGTAACAGTGTTGAGCCAGGTCAACAGGAGGCAAATCTATCGATGCCAACACCGAACACTTGACGAGATAGACCTACTTACACACTGACATCGTGTCGGTATCAAAAACATACGCTTGCGACAATCTCATCGTATCTGTACTTCAGGGTCAGTGCTTTGTTTAAAGAGGACTGCACTGCTCACTCACTCGAGCACACTATGTTCCCGCAAGGCCCCGGCCAAGGCCGCTGTCAGAAGACATTTGGGTTCATCTTGTTCGGAAGCGTGTCACAGTATTAAACTTTTGTGGAGAGTTAAATCGTTGGCGAAGTTGCGATCGTCTCGCCAGGTCCCAAGTAGGTATTCGTGTAAGCAATTGGAGAACATCGACCGCAGTACAGGTGGAAAATGAATGTTGGACAGTCTGGGGGAAGCCTGTGACGGAGTTTATATGTAAATCACAACAACGATAGGTCCCTCACCAAGAAAGACTGCTCTGTTTCATGTCCATATATATGCGCACCAACTCGTGTACTTCAGCGTGCAGCATCAATCCGTGCTTCCAAGCCTGGCTAGAAGTTTATTTCCTCCTCAGGAAACCGTCAACAATCAACCGAAGTTCAGGCAGAAGCGCGCGCCAACAGGTACTTCAACATATGTAGTGTAGTACTGCATACACCCCGATGTAAATGCAGAGTGCACGAACTTCGCAGCACGCGCTTGTGGTGCACCTAGCCCACACTTGATGTGACCGTCGATGCCATGCTGTTGTTGCCACGCCGCCAAAGAAGGCTGTCTGGTCAGACATACAACATCACGAACCATGGCTACAACATTGCGAACTGTGGTTTCAACAATTCTGTGAACCATGTTTACAACACTCTAATGCTGCCCAGGTTTGTGTTACGACTTCTGCACCAGTCACTCTGCACTCTTCCAATCAGTCTTCCCTCGGCTTGTACTCGTGCATTTTCAGGGTAAGTAAGTTCTGAACGCATATGGTTTTCTTTCGGCATGCCGATCAAGGCTACAAAACGGAGGACGTAGAGATGTTAAATGGATATGCCTAACGACAGCGGCTTCCCTAGCCAGACAGATGCGGACTGCCGACAAGGCTGGAACACAAACAAAGACCGCATGACAAACTGCTAAGATTGAGCGTTTGAGAAGTCCGGGGGTTGTTTCAGCGCCAAAACAGCGCCAGGACTCCGAGTCCCAGCAACGGCGGCACACGACCACGGTACAGAGTTATTCGCATGTTATGGCAAGCTGCAGGCGGGAGATTGCCATCTCTAATGGCGTGCGGCGTGAACGAGCAGGCGGAGCGGGGAGCCAGGCGCAGCTATTTTGGTGCGCAGCGCAGGCGCCGCGATTGGCTACCGAGGGTTTTGCACGTCGCACGGAAGCTGGTCGGGGCGCCCATGGGTCACTCAGGGTGCAAGATGTCAGACATGGGCGGCGCCTGGACGGCCTCGAGACGTGTGGGTGGCTGCATCGTCAGGAGACATGCATTCGACACTTGTTGGCGGGCGTGCATTCCAGAACAAACACAGGCGGCTGCAGAGGGCAGTGATTTGCGGAGACGGCGTCGGGACCGCCAGCGAATCCCGGAAACCCCTCAAGGGCCTCGACGACAATGTCGAGGGCGCCAGACTGCCGCTTTAGCGCACACAAAGGCCCGGGATCGTTGGGCCGTCTCGGAGCAGAGGCTCTACGGCGACGGCGACCGCGCTTGCCGACAGGAACCGACAGCGCATTGCTGCACCACAAGGCTGCACGCAGCGCGCATTCCCCTGGACGCACTCGAGCGCTGGGCGGCGGCCGGCAGGAGCGGTCAGGGTCTGTGTGGTCATTTGCTAGTCTTTGGCGAGGCTGAGCTGGCTGGCACCCGTAGCGTGCAGCGCGCATGCGTGTCGTCTCAGCGCCGACAAGACCACAACAAGCGCTGCGACACGGCGAGCTGCCACTGCAACGGGTCGTCTCGCACGCACTGCGCGCTCATGGCCGCTGCTTGCAACCGCACGATCTGAGCCAGCACCGCGAGCACAGTCCGCCTGGTCGACGAGATCCCAGACAAAACGCCCGCGACGAAACGGGCCTAGCGCAACTGCAGTGGCGAAGTGCGCGTCCAATCACAGGCGCCGAGCAAACAAGGGCCCACTCCTTCGCTAGCCACAGGCCGTCGCCCGCTGACTGCGTGCCTTTCAAATCGCCCACCCTTCCCTCCTGTTCCTCGCTCGCCCGCACCCGCACCCACGCTCAACTCAAGACATCTACTCAGCCTCGTACTGCACATTAGTTAATACGCTCGCCTCCGCCCTCGCCCGCAGTCCCTGACGCTCGCACGCGATACGTTACACACCCCCCGGCCATTCGTCCCGTTGCCGACCTGCTTTGTTGTGATCCTCGCTCCACCGCCCTTTGCGCAGCCCCCACCACCGACTTTCATCCGGTCTGCCATCAGCACAGTCCTCTACCATGTCGCAGTTCTTCAACTACGGTGCACAGCACCACGCCCAGCACCTCAACGCCCACCAGCACAACACCAACCACCACGGCGGCCGATCGCGGCGTGCGCCCCGAATCTCGGCCCAGCACCAGCAGAAGCAGTTCCGCCAGGTCCGCACCCCCAAGGAATTTAATGTCGAGCCGCCGACGTCCATTGCCTTCAAGCGCGACTTTGAGGCTGCCCGCTCGTTCGATATTGAGGATGACGAGATGTTCTGCCCGTTCCACCTGCTCACTGAGGATGATGTAAGTCATTCGGCCCGTGACATTTGCCACCGTCATGTCATAGCCAGACCCTGACACGATGCAGCTCCAGTCCATCCATTCGTCTGGATCTGACCGCTCGTCGCTGTCCAGCGGCTCGCCCGAGCAGTCGCCGCTCCAGCACCAGCTGCAGCCCACCCCCTCTTTTGTTCTGTCGACCGCACCCAACCCATACACGCCCGCCAACTTCCAGCAGAACAGCGCTTCGCAGACAAAGCTGCACCAGCCACTAGCTCAGCGCACCCGTAACGCCATCCCCATTGTCGACCCCTCAACACGGGCCGTTGCGAGCCCACCCCCATCTGTCTCGCCCAACCGACAGATGCAGCAGCAATTCATGTCGCAGCGACGCTGGTAAGCTTCGCTGGCATGAGGCTTAGCGACGTCCGACATGGCATTGCGGCGTCTTCCGTTGCTTGCTAGTGGCTGCTCCAGGATCTACTTCTTCTTGATATCCATACTACGCCTCCCTTGTACAAATCTACGATATCTTCTTCGACATCTTGGGTATCCCACTCGCACATGCGACGGCGTCACATTCTTCTGCGGACTTATTCGAATAGATGCTAGAGCCTCAGTCTCCAGCGATAACGCATTACGGCGGTTTGCACACTCGGTGTTTTGGTCGCATTGGGAGTTATCATCAGCGTTCTGTAAAGACGAAAATCTTGATGTCTTGTTGCCCGGCTGTTTGGCCATACAAAGGGTAGATTTCTTTTGTCTGGTCGGTTCTCGGTTTCAGCGGTCGGTATATACCAATTGGCGAATTTCGAAGCGGCGGTGTCAGAGCGTGTTGGGTCATTGGTTCGGGTGCATCGTCTGGGTGTCTTATCAATCATTGTACGACGCTGGGATGATTCTACGCAGTCATATGGCGCTGGTCTTGTTTATTTCCTTGTTCTTTTGTATGAGCTTTACATACGACCCTGGCGGATGGGGCGATCTTCTTGGATGTTTTGGTCTCATCTGGATTTCATATTTGACACGCCTCTATCGAGGGCAGTGAATATCTTAGGACGCAATCGCACTCCTCTTTACCTACAACTCGCAGAACCAATCCTCTCGTGCTCGCATCAACTGCATTACTGAAGCTTAGCTCGCGCATGCCCCATCAGGTGCCGGTGAGTACTTCGTACAGGAAGGTCTGGCGACGCACGTCTGGACAACTCCATCAAGCCATGGATCGTGCTCTGCTCATGTGAGCTGCGGGGTGCCGCTCAATGCAAACCTTGTCTGAGGCTTAACGTAATGCTGAAACAAGGACGCGAGCAAGTAGAGCGCTGAATCCCACGCGGGGTGTCGTGCAGGACCAGTACACCTGCGTGCCATGGGGACTCCATTCCCCGACCGCGCCGTTGCGCCACTAAACAACCAAAGCACACAAAATCAAGCATTCAGGCACCGTCCGCAACAGAGCGGGCCAGTGCTTTGAAATGGGCGTCGCGCATTGGACGCTCGCGGCCAGATGCACCATTCGTAATGGTGAGGTGGCATGCCACCTGACCATGGCCGGCTGGGAGGTGGCATGCCAAGGCGGCCGTGCGCATGCTAGGCTAAGCAAAGGTTAAATTGTTTTAAAATTAATTTTAAATTATTTTTGCCCTCCTAACTATAATATGCTACTACTATAACTAGCACTATAGTTTCTGTCCTTGCTAGCTTTATAAGTATTAGTAAAATTATTCTTAGATTAATTCTAAATTAATTTAGGCGCTATACATAGAGTATCTCTACCTTACCTAGCTCCTATTAAGTGCTACCTTCTATAACCTTAATCCTGCTAGTAATCTAATTATCTACCTTAGTAAGCTTAGGTGCCGCAAGGAGATTATACCTAGATAGCTCTATAGTGTATAAATTAATTTTAAATTAATCTAAGATTAATTCTAATAATTTGTAGTAATAATTTTTAAAGAGAAGTAACTTAATTAACTATCTCTATAATATCTATAGTATTAGTGCAATTGCTAATAGCTAGCATAGTGTTAGCGTGCCTTATAGCTACTTTATTAAGGCTAAGAAGTGTAAGTTTAGTTAAATTAACTTAAAATTAATTTTAGATTAATTTAACCTAGGTTAGTATGCAAACCTAATAGCTGCCTACTATATTGCCTATAATAACCTCTTATAGCAGAACCTAGCCTATACGCGCGCTCTTACTGCTGCTAACCTATAGATACTGCCCTTTACTGTTATCTAGCTACCTAACCTTACTATAAGGTAGATTAATTTTAAATTAATTTTAAGCTAATTTCTATAGGCTAATGCTGCGCGCATAGCCTAGATTAGTGCCTTTACCCCTAGCTACTACGTCCTTTGCAATACCTATAGCTATAAAGATTCTACTATAACTTATAAGTTAGTTAAATTAATTTTAAATTAACTACTAATTAATTTTAGACTATTCCTTCTTCTATAACTCTAATTTCTAGAAGTGTAAGAACTAAGACCTATAGATTAAGCTAGTTAATAATAAGGATGTAGAGGAGGAAGATAATAATAATAAGGAGTAAGGCAAATTAATCTTAGATTAATCCTTAATTAATTGCGTAGGAGTAAGAGCTAAATTTGTTTTAAATTAATCTTTAATTAATTTAACTTTTAGGCATATTATAGTCTAGCTTAAAGCCTTCTTTTAGATAAATATAAGTAATTATAAGTAATATAACTACTAACTACTTAAAATATACCTTGTTCTTACACTAATTCTTTAGAAAACATCCTAAATACTCTGTTAGTTAATCTTAAATAGATTTAAGTAGAAAGTACTTACTTTTTAGCTTTTTCTTTCTATAATTAATATAGGGTGTAGAAATACTAAGTTCCTATAGAACTCTATGTGTTTCTTTATAGTCTATTTGCCCTTTCTTCTATTTCTTTGTTTTGTTTATAGTAGTAAAAAGAGGGATAGGGATAGAAGGTTATAAAGATAGTAACTGTTTAGCTTCTAAGGTAATTTAAGCTAGAATTAATTTAGAGCTAATTTTAGACTAATTCTCTATATTCTATATTAAACTTAGGGCCTATATCTCTATTGTTAACACCTTAGTAGTACCTAAGTGTAGATTTACTGTCTAAGGGGTATAAAGAGTTACTAGCTGTAATGCTAAAGCTGTAGGACCTATAGAGAAATTAATCTAAGACTAATTCTTACTAGATTTAAGGATAGTATAGTGTACCTTTATAATTTCCTAAAAGTATGCAATAGTAGTATAGAGCTAATAGAGTGAAACTTTGCTATTAGGCACTTAAGCTATCTTATACTATAGGTAGTAGATATAGAGGTAATATGCAAGAGCACTTTAAGAGCTAAACTTTATCTAAAGTTATTTAAAATTAGTTTAAGATTAATTTTAGTATAATAATTAAACATATAGAGTATAGAAGGCTACTTTTCTAGAATATTACTCTATAGAAGAGCTTACTAGTATATAGTATATACTCTCTATGCTTATTTATAAGATGTAGAGGTAAAGAACCTTCTAGTAGGTAGGAGAGATTAGTATACTCCTAGTACGCAGGCTAAATTAATTTAGAAATAATTTCTAATTAATTTTAGGCACTTATAGTATTTATAAGGGTCTTGCTTGCTATTTTAATAGAAAGGTAAATAAAGGAAAGAAGTGTAAGGTAGGAGGAGGCTTATAGCCTTTATACTTAGCACTAGAAAAGTTTTTATTACTAGACTAGATAGGGGTAAGTGTGACTAAATTAATTTTAAATTAAGTTAAAACTAATTTACTCTATATCTCCTAAAGATGCTCCCTAGCAGCCTTAATATGTGCCTGTCTCTCCTAAAATTTTATCTTAGCTTCCTCTTAAGCTAGCTAAAACTTACGTTTCTCCTATAGTAGAAGAGCTCTCTTCTTATATATCTTAAAACTTTCTCTCTTCTGCTTAAGAACCTAGGTCTCTAATAAGTTTGGCGTTAAATTAATTTAAGACTAATTTAAATATAGTTCTAGGCTTAATAAAGGAGAGGATTGTATAGGAGAGCTAACTAGGGGTAAGGATTAATATAGCTGCTGCTATAATACTCTTACTTCTTTTCTTTTTCTTTTAGAAGTCTATTTTACCCTACTAGAGCTATAGTTTATAAGACTATTATCTAGCATATTATCCTTATTATTAATAATAATTAGGTGCTGTTAGCTATTTTATTACCCTAATTACTTTAGAATTAATTTTAAGCTAATTTTACGCAACTTACTTTGTTCTTAGCTAATACTCCTATAAAATTAAGCTGTAAGGCTTAGATTCTGCTAGGATTTATGCCTTATACTAAGATCCTTTTAATTTCTATACTCCTAGAGGTTCTGCTAGTCTATTTGTATGCCCCTTTATAAAATTAGTTAAAAATTAATTTAAAATAAATTTACTTATATCTTAATACCTTATAGTAGCTGCTATTAAACACTAGTCCTATACCCCTTAGAGGCAGCC